>JAQMCX010000050.1:4811655-4845578 GCA_029814765.1 Acanthurus leucopareius
CTATCGTACACTTGTGGCAAAAATGACATTTGCGCCGGGTGTACGATAGCAATGACACCTGCGCCACTGGCGCACCGGGTGTACGATAGGGCCCTAAGACTTATCTCTTTATCCACACCTTACAATGGCAAAAAAACACTTAACCTGAACTTAATGGACTTTTTTGCTCAGTGTTTTCAGTTTTTTGCCAAGAGGAAAAAAGCAACCAGTTTAACATATTCTGCTACTATATTTGCATTCATGAAGGCATCCATTGCTGTCCAATATATTCTTTTTTTTAACAAAGCAGTCCCTGAGTTTTTCGCAATTAAATTTTTATGCGCATGGATCCCTTTTCTGTAGGCTCTTACTTCCATATGTAGTACAATGCATACTTATTCACACTGTCTGTCTTATTCAGACTTTTGTTTAAAGAGACAGTGCTGCACCTTTGCTTTACCTAAGCTGTGATTTACTCTACCTGTTGTCTTCAGACAGCAGTGACTCTAGAGTCTTAAAACTGGGCTGATGCTGATTAGTATTTAGGTGTGTATTCCTCAGTGATTTTGTTGACAACAACTCTGGTGATTTGCAGCTGCTTTATTGCTATCAGAGCTATCGTTCGTTATATTTTACATCAATCAAATTTTGTCTCCATCACTTTCAGATACAGTTACGAACAGTACAAGGAGACAGCAGACTGGTTGCTTGCCCAAACAGAGCAGCGTCCCAAAGTGGCCATAATCTGTGGTTCAGGCCTTGGTGGTCTGGCTGATCTATTGGTTGACAAGGTTGTGTTTCCATATAAGGATATTCCGCGTTTTCCCATCAGCACCGGTAAGTTCTCACCGACAAATTTCTTTTTATCAAAACCATAAGTGTGTGGAAAATGTATATTAGCATTCTGGCAGCTGTTCACACTGTATGTGTGCTGTGCAGTGCAGGGCCATGCTGGTCAGCTGGTGTTCGGGAAGCTGCAGGGCTGCGAGTGTGTTTGCATGCAAGGGAGATTCCACTTCTATGAGGGTTACGACATACATACGGTAAGAAATCGCACTTAAGATGTATGAAATACTGCTTGTGGTACTTTTTGTTAGTAAAGCTAAGACAGTATTATCACTGGAAAAAAAAAATAAATGGAAACTGTAAACAATGTTTAGTATTACCTATTTTTTTAAATATCATAAAAACAAAGTACTAACATGGCACGCTGACCATTTAGTATGTTCACCATCTTACCTTAGCTTATCATGTTAACGTTTGCTCAATAGTAATAAACAGAGAGAACAGGTGAAGCTGATGGGAATGTGATTTGTTTTGCTTGAAGTTAATCCCAAAATTTGACCTGATGATGATTTAAGGAGAAAAGTTAAATGATCATTGGAGTGACATGAAAGCACAGATTTAATAAAGGCAGCTCTTGTAATTCCATTTTTCATGTCATTACTCTCAAAGCCACAATGTCAGTGTTATGCTGAGGCTAGAGGTAAAGTTTGGGGATCACCAAAGTCAGCACAATTTGTCATCTGAGAGGCGTGAATGTCTGTACAATGTCTGTGCCAATCCATCAAGAAGATATTGTGATACTTAATAGGATAAGTGAAAAATTGATCTGGGGGAACACTAAAAAGCAAGTCAGGGAATCACAAAACCAGATACGTGTAACAAATTCCACCACACTAAGTCTATTAGTGAAGAGTTATTTCAAGTGTGAACCATAGCGGTGGAGTGAACAACCAACACTGGCATAAAACCGTGCTGTTAGAATGGCTAAAGGCATTAAATTGTGTTTTATCTCATATTGGACTTGGTCTAGTTTTCTATTAGTTAAGATTTAAGTTAACTAACTAATTAATACAGATTACATTTGAATGATAACCATGTGAACATAAGTATGTGCAGAAATGCAGATATCCATGAGTTACTACTCAGAGTCAGTTGCCCTGTGAGCAGCTTTCTGTCTCAGTTTCTGTCCCAAGCCATTGCTTCTGCATTTTGAGATCTTGCTGATGCGAATGATATACTAGACAGGATAACTGAACCAAAGCTGGCAGTTTAAACTCTGACTTTGTCAGTGACTTTGAGAGAAACATTGACAGCTTCTTTAAGTGTGGGCCTAATCTTTAACACCTACTTTTTTATTCCTATCACAGAGAAAGGCTCTTTGCAAGACATGGGATTTATTTAATGCCATATTTCTTTATTTTAGTAATAGCTGGTAGACACAGTTTCCATAACTATTGTGTCAAACTGCCTGTATAATTGGTTATTTTTGTTTGAAAAGTGTAACAATTCTACTGGTTTTTCTTAAATATAGTGTTTCATACCCTGTACCCTGCTTTCGGAGACACTTAAGCTTTTAACTCAGCCACATTCATGATTTAGTCATTTTAGAATATCAAGGTGCTCCAACTTGGTGTCCTCAGTTGCATAATGACAGACCCAAGTAACTTTCAACTTTGGCTAACAATTTACCATGTGTTTGTAAAAATCAGCTGTAGATTTAAAGTGATGATGATAGGAAAAACCCCAGAGTGTGTCGTAGTGTCGATATGGGAATGGACTTTGGCCTGTACAGACCCTGTATCCTGGTTTTATTTATTTTTTATTAACTGTGATGTGCTATCTCCACATTACTCACTGAATCATAAAATTCATTTCCACAAAGTAATGAAAGTCAGATGCATTTGACCCTCCCTTACTCACTTTGGCCTTTAGCCAGCGGTATGTTCTATGCAGTGCCTTCAGTTAAATCACCATAAACCAAACTGAATTCCAAAATATTAGTGTTCAAGCCAGCTGAGGTACATTTTCACCAGACAAAGTGCATTAGAAATTCTGTGTTCCTCTTTATTTTGTTGTGTTAGACTTTATCTGCTTTATTGTGCCATGCTATGATGCTGTAGAGACAGTAGGAAAGGAAGTGGAGTGAGAGT
The DNA here is from genome assembly GCA_029814765.1 of Acanthurus leucopareius. Classification (NCBI taxonomy): domain Eukaryota; kingdom Metazoa; phylum Chordata; class Actinopteri; order Acanthuriformes; family Acanthuridae; genus Acanthurus; species Acanthurus leucopareius. The sequence continues at coordinate 4,814,571 of JAQMCX010000050.1, forward strand.
GGGTATGACATGCGGCAAAAAGCTTAGGCTGAAATTGAACACAGACAACTGCAGTATGGACTTAGCCCTAACACGTGGTGCACATTGTACAAGGTGAGCTAACAAGGCATCCTGGAAATTTATTTTCATTTGCTACACTAGGATGTGGCTTTGAAAATCAGTCTGATGGTCAGCTGGTCAGTCAACAACTAATTAATGAAAATTAATGAAAATTAATGAAAAATCTGTAAGCCTGGTTAGCCATTACATCCTGATGTAAATGCTAAATAGAAGCGACTTTAATATGTTTGCATTGTAATTGTGAGCCTGATAGTGTGCTGACATTAGCATTTAGCTTGAAGCCTTAAACAAGCACCCCACCACTATTGTGACTGTGTACTTGTAAACTCATTCTCTCATAAGATCTGTCTACTCATCTGTGATCCTGTTTTCTGCCTCTCTCATTTGACATAAATAATCATTAATAACTGCAAATTAGCACTGGCAAAAATATATATTCCCATCCAAGTCAACTCTCTGCTTCAGTTAAACTACTGATGGTGCTGCCATTTCATATGCAGCTTGGTATGCCAACATTTCATCTGAATAGGGCCACAAATCAACTTACAACACAGTCAACCTTTATATGCAAAACTCATATCAAACTGGCCAATGTTGCAAAATGACAGCACTGACCTTTTCAAGAAACCAATGCAGGCTACTTGAAACATTTCTGCACTTACTAGCAAGACACATCAACAGGCAATTCAAGCTGTAGAGAAATGTTACACAGAAAAAGCAATTTCCCCATGTGACTGTGAGAAGTAACAACAGCCATTTACGGGCCATCAGCTGCCATATAAAGGTTAGTTCAGAGCAACAACTGTTTCAGACGCGCACGGTTCAACAAGGACCTACAGTTGTAAAAGTCGTAGTCTACCGACATTAGCAGATGCAGAAGCTGTCCCTTTTGAATATATGGCTTTTCATGTGATGCATGTTCTCCTGTGATGTTCTCAGGTGCCCCCCACCCCCTGTTATTCCAATGTGGGATAATCTCATATAAATCAAAGCTATAAAATTACGACAGTATCTGTCTCTGAAGCACATCATGTTTGTCACTCCAGGTGACGTACCCGGTGCGAGTCTTCTTCCTGCTGGGCGTGGAAACTCTAATTGTGACAAACGCAGCAGGGGGACTCAATAGCAGCTACGATGTGGGAGACATCATGCTCATTAAAGATCACATCAACATGCCAGGTTTTGCAGGGCAGAACCCACTGTGTGGGCGCAATGATGACAGGTACAGTATTAACAGACTTATGGAAGACTATAAAGGTAAAATTTGTGTACTGGCAACTTGTGTGTCTTTAGATTATTGCTATATTACACTTACGCATTGAATGTCTCTCCAGGTTTGGAGAGCGCTTCCCTTGCATGTCAGATGCGTATGACCGTGACTTGAGGGCTCTGGCCAAGAAAACAGCAGAGGAGCAGGAATGCGACGGCTTCCTGCAGGAAGGGGTTTACTGCATGCTGGCTGGACCAACATATGAGACCATTGCAGAGTGCAAAGTCCTGCAGACGCTGGGGGCTGATGCTGTGGGTTAGTACAGCTCCCTCATGCTCACTTAAAGGGATACTGATGTTGTAAAGCCTGTTTACAGTTAATCTACAAGAGATCGCATATACAATATTTTGATGAAAGATGATGCATTCTGAATTTTTTTTTTTCGTGCAATAGGAACTTCTAGTAACGGATTGAATGTGTGAAATTTGCCAAAATGTAAACAAATACTCTATAGGCAAAAAAAGCAAAGAAGTGCACATAGTTTTTGATACAGTATTGAACAGTTTGCCTGATAACTTTTTTAGTAGCAATGTAGCAGGTTTCATGTTGGCCTGTGGATCAAAAGCTTGACTGATGTTGCACAGGTGTTGTCTTAAAGCTCTTTAAGACAGAGGCAGATGTTTTGGAGGGTGAAAATTCCATGACACACGTTTTAGCATAAAGGGTGTTCAAGTGATCTTTCTTGTTTTTTAAAAGCTTTTAGAAAATCTATTCTGTGATGGGAAACTCTGGCCAATCACAGGTCATTTCAGAGAGAGGGGGTTCCCATTGGATGTTTTAAAATAGCAGGTGCAAGTCCATGACCCATCAGCTGTTAAAATTCTGCTTCAGTGGCAGAAAATCCTGCAACTTTTGATGGGTTTCCATAACTCCTTTGTCTACACTGTTGTCTAGTACAAACCCATGTGAAAGCATGTTCTGACTCCACACAAAGCTTCAGACTCATTAGCTCCCCTGCCAATAGAGGCATGAAAGCAAACGGGGGGGACCAAAATTTGAGGGTAGGCAGTGGCGCGATTGGTTTTGGTGCAGTAGCCATGCAGCTGTTGCAGATGCAAAGCTGTGCTTGTCCAATCCTTTTTTCCGTGTTATTAGAGGTCACTTTGACAGTCCAATAATGCAGCAACCCCCTCCTGAAGAAACCAGATCCTTTGCTGTCTCTTGCCCCTCACCCATGAAGCAGTGTGTATCTGAGGCAGTCAAGAAAGGATGTTTGGACAAGGTGGAAGATTTTGGATTGTGTATGTTCAAACTGCCTGCTGCAGCTTTAATTTGACATTTGAGTCTGACGTTCATGCAATTTGACTGTGCATGGGAACTGATGAGCTGAAGTTAGAACTGTGTAAAAATGGCCAAAGGAGCTTTTCAGGTTTTTTTCAGTTTCTTTTTTTAAATTTTTTTTTATGTGGATCTCTTCCCATGGACACACATAATCCACTTTTTAAAGATTGACAATGCAATCCAATAAACTCTTTTGAAACAACAAATGTAAACAACAATTAAAACTAGACAGTTTAGAGGATGATGGATGTTTTCTCTCTTGCATAGGTCCATCTACTCACAGTATAAATCAGAAAACATGTCTGAATAGTGATAAAGTCATGACGGCACACCTAAAACAGACTTCTTTCTCCCATCAAGGTATGAGTACAGTGCCAGAGGTGGTTGTGGCTCGTCACTGTGGCCTGCGTGTCCTGGGTCTGTCACTCATCACCAACAAGGTTGTGACTGATTATGACAGCAATGAGAAGACAAACCATGAGGAGGTACTGAAGACCACCGAGCACCGAACACAGGACCTCCAGAGGCTCGTCAGCCATCTCATTACAAAGATCTAGCACCTTATTTCAAAATCTGAAATCTGCTGACAAAGAAAAAAATCAGTAATTAACGGGTGACTAATCAAAAAATGTAAGTTTCGGTGGCGGGCTGATCAAGTTGGTGTCAATATGTTATTATTCATTAGGGTCTTACACAGGCTTACAAGGTTAACTCAGGGTATGGGAGAGGTTCTTGTGGTGAAGAGCAGAGTTAAAAACTACCGAGAATGTCAATAACTCATTTAGAAACACTTGTAATGGCACAGCACTTCATGAAGATTTGTATTGAGCTTGATTTTAAGTGCTATCAATGCAGGATTTTCACATAGAAATGTTAACATGGATACAATCCCCACAGCACACATATTTCTAACTGCTAGCAAAGTTTGTCCTTCAGAGGTGTAATGGTATCCACTAATTGAAAGAGCAACGACTAGAGAAATAGCCACTAATCTAAAAGTTTAAATAGAAGGGATGAATTAAGAATTGGCTGGGGTCTGGGCTGGGTAATAATAATTAGTAGGAGATTACTGGACCCCTTGAAAAGAGCTGTTTCACTGCCCTCTCTGTTTGAAACTTTTCAGTAGGTTTCACGGACAGACAACCATAGCTAGTTGGTGTGGTTGGAAGTATACACCTGTAACCACACCCAGCAGTGATGACAATGAGTTGATACACCATTGAGTATACATCTGCATACAGCACTGTAACAGGGTGTCCAGTTAAGGTACTGGAGAAAAGCCAAAATAAGTATATAAGGGGTGTTTGTTTAACAGTGAGTGGTGCACATGAGATTGAAAATCTGGAAAAGCCATGAAAGCAGAATTTATTTTGAAATAACAACTAATGGGTGTCTTTAAAATTTATGATCATGTTATGACTTTTGTCGTAAGTGAATCCAAAACCAGAGTATTATAGTGGCTTAGATCATGAATCATGGTTACAGTATATCATTTCTTTACTTAATATGACCATTTTCTTATATATCCCAGACCATGGATCGATAAGAATACAGAGGTGGCTATTGTAAAACTCCCACTTGTATGTATTTCTATTCTGCTGTGGTGCTGCGATGTTGTTTATGTTTTCTCTTTACTGCCTATAGGGCTGAAGAGGCAGCACATGAAAAGACTGGGCCTCTCTGGTTAAAGCTTTGTATATATAAGTGTGACCAAATAGCATAATAAATAAACAGTAAGACAATTTAATGATCAGTTTATGCTACTGGGTAGTGAAGACTAATTATGGGCTCACAACATATTTAGATGTACTGGGGTAATTCTGTCATGGTTTCTAGTTATGATCAATGAGTAGCATCCTGTCCTTTTTAATGGAGATTCAGCAAAATGTTTTCTTTACCTCATTACAATGAAGATTTGCATGCTGTTACTGACAACCTGTCAGTTTGTTTGATACTATCCATTATTTCCAATTACCTCTGTTTCTTGAATACATGCTGTACGTCGGGTGCCTTTAGCAAGAACAATGTATTAAACTACCACCTATGAATGCATCATCTACTAGCTCAAGATGTATTCAGAGGACACTGTGCACTTTTGCATCAGCCTTAACATGTTGGTGCAGGGCTAGAGGGAGCAACTTGTTACTTCTACGACTGGGAATTGGGAAAAAAAAAAAGTTCCTAAGAATAGAGAGAATATAGAATCATGTTTGTGATTAGTCAGGATCATTGGGAAAAACTGTCTCCTACTTCCTTTTTTTGTTATTGCCCAATAAAAATGCAAAATAAATACTTATTTTAGCTATACATTAAAGTGGGCATATTGGGATTGCACTATAAATCAATCAGAGTTGTTTATTTTTAAAGTAGACAAATCACCTATTTTAACTACTGAATTAAATGATCTATTTATTGATGAAAAATTTGACCAAATGGCCACTGAATCCTTGTTAGATCTCCATTGAGAAAGAGAAAAATGTTTTAGCGAAATCTGTGTTTAGAAAAGCCTGTCAAGAGTATCTAGTTTTAATGATCTTGTAAATCTGAACATCACAATACAATCTAAAAGAAATGCCTGGAGACAAAAACTAATGTGGTCAAGCAGTGGTGATGTATGAAGGTTTTTCTGTTGTGGACTGCATTTGGATCAGTTTTATTTGTACACCAACGGACCACAACACTGTAATATCAGGGAGAGCTATAATAATGAAAAGTGGGCCTGCACTTTTCAATCTTCTCTGCACTGATCTGGAACCTCCTGCCAGGTTCCCTTGACCGTCGCATTCATTAGAGCTGGAAATCCTAGATCAGCAATTCACCTCTTAGACCATCAAGCTTAACATCAAGATGCTAATGGAAGTCTTAAAGGGGAATTGCACTCTGAATCAGGCATCACTGAAATGTAAAATCTAAGGCTGCTGAGGCTGCTGCTGCATAAACTTTGAAGACATTGTGGGATTACTGCACAATTAATTAATTTTAAGGTGTAATACGTGCGTGCTATTTTTCTTTTGTAGGCAAAACTCCTCATCATTTTGTCTCCTCATTAGTCTTCTGTTGTCTGCTTTGTCTTCCACTTGTGTGTATTAGACTAAATAGAATCATATATTGTACACTCAGTGGAACATGAGTACTGTAGCAGGTCTCAGGTCAGAATCTAACTCACCGATTTGAAACAATTTATTTGTATGCAAATTATGCTATTATCAAATAAAAACCTATGATGGAACTTATATCATTTGGATGCTGTTTTTTTTACATGCACTTGTGTATTTGTGTGTGTGTGTTTATGGTATATGTCCCAGAAAAAATGTTTCTGTAAGAAAAATAAGGAGTAAAGCTCCAGTACATAGAGACACACATCATAATAACACATCCACATTGTCTTTCACTCTCCCAGTCATTCAGTGTAAACACACCTCAAACAGATGAAAACGCTGTGAGAATGAGATGAAGTGGCAATGGCTGCTCTGTGCCACATCCTCTCTGTTACATAATTAATCTACATACAGCACGTAGAGGTGCAGCCCACTGTGGAACTGAAATATTCATAAAAATGAAGCAGGCAGCCTGACAACCCAAATACAACACCAATACTGTACTCGATTACATTTACACACATTCATAACTCAGCTTTGTAGTGAGACATGCATACAATGTATAGTTGTAGGATGCAAATAGCAGGCTTTCTGCTTTGAATGGATGGGAGTGGCAGATGGGACACACAGACTATAAAAGAGGAGTGAGGAGCATTAGAGGAGTAAAATGAAGTGTGTTGGAGTTGGCAGTCCTCTCAGGCTGGTGACAGGCCTCGTCTTTAACGTAATGTTGATCTATCTATTGTCGCCGTCTGAACCCAGAGGCCACTATTGATTATCATAGGGGAGAAAAGAGAAGCTGAGGAAATAGAGAAGGAGAGCTCTGCTGAGTTTACACTATAAACACTGTCACACACAGTGACACACACAGTCTTTTTCTCCATTACACACACACACAAACTGTTCTTATACGCTGTCATGTACCTGAGCTCACACAGTCTATGAGACAACAGGGCTCCTGTTAGTGAATGTGACTCCCACCAGCGCTAGTGAGGGAATGTCTCTGCTGACTTTCACACACTGCCTCCAAAGGGAGTCGGCTGCCAGCAGCGTGTCAGCACTGTACCAGCTTGCAGAGTGGATCAGGAAAATTACTGCCCTACCTCTGAGGAGACGTGTGACAGGTCAAGTTCAATAATGCATCTATAGGGGTGATGGTGCCAGATTGGTATATCATTTTAATTATTTGTCCAGTTCAGCTTCAACTGGGTTAACCTTGAATTACTATATATATTAACACCTAGTATAGACTGAATATAGCAGTAATATGATGCCAAAACATCAATGAATGCCTCCAATAACTGTCAGTCGGGCTCACTCATTATTTGCAGAACAACTGGTTTCAACAACATTTAACTCAATGAGCTTCTAAAGGAATGGTTCAGCATTTTGGGAAATGAGTTTATTCACCAGTGTCAATGAGGATAAGCCAAAGAGTCTCAAGACAAATTAATTAAAGACTGATGAAACTGAATCCAAACAGTTCACATCAGCAGGACTGTATTTCATGCCTGCATCATGTTCTCTGACTGATGCACTACATTTATCAACTGTGCCGGACTGGCAGGAAAGGGGGGGAGCCTGCATCATGCAGGACTGTCACACCGTCAGGAAATTTTAATGCCTATATACAAGAATCATTTTATTACATTGTCTGACTATTTCACATCCTGCTGTGAAACTGCTGGATAACCAGCATTCAGACCCAAAAGCAAAATAGATAATGAACATTTTATTTTTTATTCAAATTAACAAATTTAGGGTTGTCGATAGGCATGTTTTAAATTTAGCAAAAAAACAAGCTAGATGTTTCCCCTTGCGTCAAACTGCTTCTTCGTACCAGCTTGTTATATGAGAGGTGTATTTTTCCTCTCTTCCAACCTTTGAATTAAAATAATAAAAAGTGCACACCTCAAAATGTTTCAAGCCAGTAAACATTTAGCTGCTTAAGAGCTTCATGTTTTCTTCAGCAGTGGGTAAAAAAAAAGCTAAAAACAGGAGTGACCTACATTCAGCAGGGGAGCAGACGTACAAACTGAACTGAATGCCTGTGTTGCTCTGAGTCTTCTGGACAACAACCTCATGTGATATATCCATGTTGTGTTCACAGCTTGTTCCACTGCCCCAAAGTGGACAAACACACATGCAGGTTGGAAGTGTTTAAGCCCTATTTGAATTTAGTTTGATAAGATGATCCAGGAGGTGACACATCTTCAATAACACATTAACTGCATCCTTCCTTTACTAATTTTTTAAACTTCAGTTTTGACCTTAGAAGTCAATTTTCACTGCATATAGTTTGTTGACATGATATTCCAGTGAATTAATATTGTTTTAATTAGTAATGACTGCATTGAATTTAGGTGCTCCAGTTCCAGCAGGGCTTAATAAGCACTCAGGAGCCCTCCTTAATGTTATCAGTACCACCTCCTCCTGCAGTACCTCCAAACGTCTGTCAATTGAGAAAATCGACATACAGGAGTTGTAAAACACACCATGTTCTCGTCAGGGGATTTTCAACGCACATGATTCAATTGAAAAACATTAATATGTTTCAGGTGTGAAAAAAAAGCTGTATTTTTGAAGATTCTTTTCCTTCCAGCAGGAAAATACTTCTCGGTATACTTGCCCTCCCGCTCATTACAATCTTATTACTTCATCCTGAACATTATCATCTCTTGCAGTAAATGAGCTGAAGAAATATATTCTCCTAATAGGATCTGTGGCTTTGCCGGCCCCTCTACACAGTAGACTGGCCGTTAATGAAACAGTTTTTTCACCTTTTTTTCCAGAATTTACATTTATTATGTGGGCTAATCACTGCTGGCTGGAGGCAGTGTGGGAAATGTGATTAGTGTGTGAGTTCTAATTAAGCCTGTGAAGCCTCACACACTGGCTCGGGGAGCTGCACGCTTAGATACACACACAGATGTAGAGAGGAACACACTCGGTCACCTCAAACACGCAGGAACATAATATATAGAAATATGAGAATTCACGTGCACTTACTATGGATCTCACAAACACATTTATACACACATACACACACTCACACTCAGAAACACACACACAAGGACGCTGACTCAGACTCAGATGGATGTTATCTATAGCAGTGCGCCCCCAGCGGCGGTGCAGCGGTACTGCCGCTCCTGCGCCGGGGATAAAAAGCGGCGGGCGGCGCGCAAGGGGCCACTGTGTGGGGTGTGTTTGAACAGGAGGCACAGAAAAGTTAACAGCGGATTTTTTTCAGCATCTGAACCTGCAGCAGCATCCGTCAAGAGCATCATGGCAAATAAAGCACAGCAGCCTCCTCACCTGCACCTGGCCGAGGTCACAGCATCTCAGTTCCTCGACATTTGGAAACATTTTGATGCTGACGGTAGGACTCTTTTTCCTTGTTAATAGTATTTTTTGTGATTTCAATTAAGGTTATTAATTATCACAACGTGAAATCTATGAGGAAAGCCTGAAATGCATCCTTCGAAAAAAGAGTAAAGCCGAACAGAAAACTAAACATCCAAGAAAAAGTTTGTCAAAGGAAAATTAATATTTCCAAGAAAAAAATACCAAGATTTTACAACGGGTTCTGTAAACTTAATACTGCGATGCTATTAAAATAGTAGCCTGTTTATACTGACTTTTTTTCTTTAAATAATGTTCTATCTTTTTAAATTCCCGACTTTGTAGACTAGATGAACAAAGAAGCCTAAAGAAACCTTTTTTCAATAAAAATTGTTAAAGCGCAGATATTTCGAATACACCGAATTACTGCAATACTTAAAAAGTTCAACGCTCTTCAAATCAATTTTTGATGCGGACCACTCCCAACATCACGTGGTATGATTTTATATGGACCCATTTTATTTGGAGCAATTTTTTTATCCAGATGCTCATCAAAAATATTCGGTTTGCAGAGGAATAGTTCACAAAAATTTCATATATTTGATGAGCCCTAAATAGGTGGGAGGACTATGTGTCAAACAGCATGTAAATCAGAGTTTAGATGGATATTACCTTTATTCTTTTTTAAATTAAGTTTCACGGGCTCACAGTGCGCTCATGAAGAAGTGCACTCAGGGTGTCTAAAGTACATTTTCCAGTGATAAAGAAATTTGATTTAAATACGCAATTAAAGTGTCATTTTTCAATCGATACCTTATTTAATTCGGTTTTTCTGTGGGTTACGGTAACCTATAGCCACTGACACTGAGTTTGAATAAGTAAATGCCTCTGACTGATGCTCCTTGTATTGATTTCCGTTTGTAATCAAAAACTGGCTTTAAGTTTCATCAATAAGTGCAGTGTGTCAGGCGGTGGGGCTCTTTGTGCAGTGGAAGTGGCCTAATATAACATGGATTTATGTGACACTGATGTGAGAGATCTGTCCACATTAAACTGCCTATGCGCTATTTTGATCTACAACCCCATCCAAAAACTACACACACACACACATACACATACACACACACTCACATGCATGCACTCACATGCATGCACACTTATTCACTTACACACACATGCATACAAATCATACTGCTTCTGCCCCAGTCTTAATCTTGATCAGTGTCCTTCTCTCTGCATCCTCTGCTGGTCTCCATCCGAACTGTTCAGCTCAGTGTCTTCCTCCCTCTGCAGATACCTCTGTGCATGCACCTGTGTTGCAGTGGGACAGTGTGACATGGAGCAAGTTTCTTTTTTAAAAATACATCAAGCAATAAGCTGCTCTCATTCAAACCTCTTAAGTCTAATTATAGAAATGATCATACCTTCATTTCGTGTGGAGCTCTGTAGATTCCTCTGTGGATGAAGGACATGCTGCAAACCCATGACAGCGATGATGTAAATTTGAGACCCTCATCCCTAGAGAAGAACTGGATAGACTTAAGAGTCCACAGGGTTTCTGTCTGGAAAGAAGAGCTTGAGTTAAATTTGAGTCAGACTGGGATTAGTGACCAGTCACACAAAGTCAAAGAGAAAGCCCTCAGATTTGCTTGCTTGTTCATAAAATGTCCAAAACAGACCTTCAAATAAGATGAGTGTGTTGCATCTTTTTTTCTGACACATATAGTCCTGGGAATTCATTGTAAATGCAATCTGTTGTGTCACCTGCACATATGCTGAAAGGTATCCCACAGGGATTTAAGGTAGAATGAGGAGTTTGGTGAGGTGGGGTGGAGCTCAGCTGGGCTTCCGTATGAGCCAACGTGCATACAAAGCCGTCATATCTTCTGTTGTGTTTACTCCTTTGGCCTGGTCATGCCCATCAGTCCTATCAGCCGGGTCTTTAAGTCATGCAGTGGAGGTATTTTAAATGTTGTGCTTTGCAATGAGCCACTTTGCAAATCAAATACAACCCGTGTGCATCAACAGATTTGGCTACAGTGTTTGATTTCTGCTCTCATTACTGGGAGTGTCTTCAGGCTTGGCAGATAGAAAGGAGAGCTAATTTGTTTGCTCAGATTAAGTAAACATCTCTGAGTTGCGGATAAAAATACGCAGGAGGCAATGCACCCAGAGATGATGAAACCACATATTCCCCTGTTGGCCCCGGATCAAGTCTCATCTGGATTGCGTCTCTCGCAGCTCCTCCGCTCCGTGTTCCTCTCATCTCTCTCTGCTGTCTCTGTTAGGCCTTTTCAATTCAATCACTTCAAAGCTGAAAAAGGAAACAACTGCAGTTCCTGTAGCTAATTATAGAACATTTGCTGTCTTTTTTTTATTTTTTTTTTATTTTATTAACCTGGATATTGAAATTTTGAATGTGAAGTGAAGTCCACACCCTGACATGCTGAGTTGACCCAGCAGAGATTTTAACACAAAATATTTGAATAGACAAGGCTGCACTTTCCTTTGAAAGGCAAATGCACTTTATACAGGTTTTAAATATGCACTTAGGTGGCACAGCTGCCCACTTTGAGAGTTTTCCTGTGTTTGGGTTGAATTTTAGAAGCAGAACTAGTAAAAGAGTAAAACGTCTTCACCAGCGTCTCCTGGGATTGTAATAACGCAGTATCCCAAAGAGTGTATATTTTGGACAAAAAAGTTTCTTGAACCTTTTATCCTGCTGGTATGTGCTAGCTTTAAGTGCTTGTGCAGAGAGAAGGTGAGTTGATAGGAGCACTCTCATTATGACATATAAATCTAGTTATTTGACATTTACACTTAACTGATCTGAAAGTGGGATGAAGTCAGCCATATTTGTATCCACTGGCAGTAAATTTCTTGCATCTGTACACTTAAATAACATTGATGATTTTCAGTGTAATAGAAGAGTATGTGTTCATTTGCTATGGGATTTGGGACAGTTTCTAATTAGGCTGCAGCACATACATGTAGCATTTTATAGAAAAACCAAACAAATTGTGGTGTCTGAAAGGCTGCTGAGAGCAAAAATGATGTGCCCGAAATCTGAGAAATCACAGAACAAACAGATGCTCCCTTATGCAAAAGAACAATGAGGTGTGTAATAATTTACAAGTATTGACACATTTATTGAATGTATGACAGCTCCTTGGCATAATCCATTCATGCATCTATATTTATTGTCGTTCTGTGCTATTCACCTCGTAGTTAATCGCATCTTACTCTGTTTAATTATCAAGGGGCCATTTCTTTCCAGAGTGCTAAATGTCAATAAGACCCACAGGAAGGAGGCTCAATGGCAGCGAGGCATTCTACTGTCCCACTTATTGAAAAGGCAGAGTTCGTATTCATGAGTTTTGATATCATGAAGGCATGCATACATGTCCCCCCTCCCTTACACACACAAACACACATACACACATACTTGCTCATGCTCATGCAGAAATTTCCTTGGATAGAACAAAGACCCTAGGATGTTCGTTGGATGGGGAGAGGGAGTTGGATATAAGATGACAGGGAGACAGAGAGTTAGAGGGAGAGGAGAGGAGGTGGATGGCATAATAATCTTTGTTAGAGTTTAATGAGGCAGCTCTGCCTTCCAGGGTTTTATTGAGGCATCTAGTCGCAGCGTTTGGAGCCATCTGTCCAGCCATTCAGCGTGCTTGTTGATAGAATATTGGAACAGCTTCACAGACTACCTGGGTGAAGGGCGCGTACTCATTTGTCCTCTGAATAGGTGCTGTCAGGGTGCAGAAGACCAGCAGTAAGGATTCAATAAGATGAGAGAACAAGAAAACTAACTTTTTTGTTCCCTTGCTTAATTTGTCATGATAGAGTTAAAACGTGATGAACATTATCTCAAGATTAGCACCATTTCACAAAAGTGACACTTAGTATATCAAAATGATTGACAGCAAGCAGAAAAAAACTATGTAAAGACATTTTTCTAAGGGATATTACAAAGCCTCAGTCACTCATGTAAACATATAATCACTTTCTGGGCAATTTCACAGAAACATATTGGGCTGGAAACTGGCACAGTGTACTGTTATCCATATTGATTCATCCCATTTGCCAAACTCCCCTGCTGAAGGCAGTATTGATCTCAGTGGAATAAAAGATGCTGCCTGTGTGTCATCACCTTCAGAATCCTAGATAAGCAATTTTCCATATATAGTCTCTCCTTGCACACATCCCAGTGAACACACAGTCTTTGAGGAGTGATCAGTTTGCATCGTGTCAGTCAATAACTTAATCTATTGAGCCGGAGGGGAAGGAAGTGAGTTACTGGTAAAAGGCTCATGTTTGAATCAATACAGAGGTAAAACCGAGCCAAGGGATCTGTTTGACACTGTGACACTGTGACCACATCTGCACTGATGGGGTTTTTGCATGTCAGCAATACCGAATAAAGGCCTTTGTGGTAGGTAGTGATAACGTTTCATTTTGGTCTGTCTGTGTCCCAGGTAATGGCTACATTGAGGGGAAGGAGCTGGAGAACTTCTTCAGGGAGTTGGAGATGGCCCGGAGAGGAGCAGGAGTGGTGAGTTCAGGGACCAGAGACAAAACAGGGGTGCACACACTGACCATTATAGTTTACTCTATTAAGTTTCAATGTTTTCTAGGACCCTTCAAACCCCATATTCAGAGAAAAGATGAAGGAGTTCATGCAGAAGTTCGACAAGAACAAAGATGGAAGAATTGAGATGTCAGAGGTAAGACCATCAAGGTGCTTCTCCTCTTATTGTCAGAAATCTGTGATTTACATGAACTGAGTAGTTTGACATTTTTGGAAATATGCTTTTTCAAGTTAATTTCAAACTGAATACTCTGGCTTTTTTAGGAAATGTGGTTATTCACTTTCTTGTCAATGGTAAGATTTGTAACCTAAGAACAGAGCTATGCTAGCTCTTTCCTTTAATCTCCAGCGTCTTTGCTATGCTAAGCTAACCTAATGGCTTGCCAGCTGTAGCTTCACATTTATTGCATAGAAATGAAAAAGGCAGCAATTTTCTCTACCTTTTAGCATTAAAGGGAATGAGTATATTTCTCAATATGTCTCTTTTAAATTAAATTTGGAGGAGAAGGAAAGTAAGAGGCCTATGGTCAAATTTTTGGTCAAATAAAATAATTCACTTGGGCTGTTACTTGTGCCATATCAGGTAGAGGTTTTTTTAAAATTTGCATTCCCCTTTATGTTTTTGATCTTAACAAAATGTGGCTCAAACTCAAAAATCACTGCATCAAAGTTTTTAAATTTCTTCCTCAAAAGATGGAGAGAAAATGTTGGAAGAAAAAAAAACTAAGATGATTTCCAAAACTTATAGGAGAACATTACAAGTGAGAGGCTTCAGAGGTCCAATCAATTCTCCAATCGATGCATAATTACAGTCTTTATGGTAATTTGTGTTGAGTTTTACTTATGGATATTGCCATCACTCAGTTTCACCATTTTTGTTGGGTGATTTGAAAGAGATGCAATAAGAGCTTTTTATTATAAGAGTATTATCTGTAATGCACCACCTGCTTTGAAAAATCTTCCAATAAGTTTTACTTTCAATTGTAGGAGCAAAAATTAGGTGCAAAGACTTTGTCTGAACATCCAAAAACATGATTTTTGAGTATCACTCAAAGTACGGTGAAGCCCAGTTTTGAGTTTCTGTCTCTCTATTATTTATGTCAGAGTTGCCCATTTGAGTTAAGCAAACAAAAAGCTCCAAAGTCTCCATCTTTCCTCTTCCTGCATATCAACCCACAATCTTGTGTTCTCACTCCTTACATTTTTCTGTCCTTTCTCTTGCTAGCTGGCCCAAATTCTCCCCACTGAAGAGAACTTCTTGCTCTGCTTCAGACAGTTTGTCAGCTCCAGTGCTGAGTTTATGGCGGTAAGAGTGTGTTTCTGAGTGTGTGTGTGTGTGTGTGGATGTGTCTCCTCTTCATAAACTCTGTCATTTGATCGATTCTTTACCATAGTTTATGTACAAAAGCTTCTTGTTGAGGAGGAAATGCCATTAATCAGGACATACTTACTTAACCAAGCGTACATTACAGACCAGAGTCGGTCAACCATAGAGGTGAGACAGCCTGCATGTTCTCAGTCTACCTTGCAGCTAATTCCACAGATTAGTTCCCTGTGTGAAAATGTACTAATTAAAAGAAAAGAAAACCACAGAATCTGGGCCTCGATTGCACATGGTTGCCTGAGATTTAGCAGATGGATTACTAATCGAGCAACCACAACAGCTTCATCATGAGCATTGACTGTAGAATTAGGACAGATAAAGCTGGCAGAAGTCAAATATTGTACTTGAAACAAGACAGCTGCAATATAAATCCCCTCTGTAAAGTTAAAGCATGGTGGGAAAAGTTTGAAATTGTACTGATTTCATTCTACATTCCTGATACTGTGATGCATTAAACCTGCTTGATCTTTGCTGGTATACCTGCTGCAAAACCCAAGTTTGGCTCAAGAGAACTGATCTTATATTATGTGACTTGTTAGTTTAAGTTTTATGCTCAGTAACTGGACAGGGTCAATAACTCAGGCAATAAATAGTTCTCCTCAAATTTACTGTATGTATTTTTTTTTTCTGCTGGTCTATGTAGACAGGTTAAGTTATGAGTTACTGTGGCTTAACACAGAAGGTTTGCAGAGGAGTTGATAAACATAATTCCTAAATCCCAGCACGCAGTGCAGACCTGAAAATAATGAACTTGTTCTAGTGCTTCAGCTCCTGCCAAGAGATGCATATGGAAATGTAAAAGAAAAAAAAAACATGTAAACTTCATGCCCTAAGTCTCTCTAAAAGTATAAAATTAACAGTCACGTCAAAATGTGCTTGGAAGATGCATGTTTCAGTGTAGAATCTCAATTAGCAGAGCTGGAACTTTGGCACTTCTCAATGACATTATGAAAGGTCATTAACAATTATATGTGACCAAAAAACTGAAGTAATGGCTCAGCTGTTTTCTTGAAACAACCAGCAACTAGCCTTCCTCGACCAGCTGATGTATAAAATCATAATGAGAAAACAGTTTTTTAACTCAAAACCAGTATGGTAAAATACTTCAATTGGTCCATAATGGCATGTTTAAATGTTTCATTTGAACAGTTATGACATAATCATCAAGATGTGTTGAAGATGGTGAGATGTTGAGTCGAGAACCTGCATAAATCATCAGAAAATACGACTCTGTTCCTTTACCACGTCAACCAAGTTCCATGTTTAAGAAACCATTTATATATGAAAATATCCCAGTGGCATAAAGAAGATTAGTGCTGCTGTGAATCATGAATAATGAATGACTGTATGAGTAACAAAAAACCCTCAGCAGACCAGGATGTGTGTTGAAAGGTACTAGAAAAAAAAGAAATCATTTATTCCACAAAATGTCTTTAGGAGATAAGAAAATGGCAGATTTGGTGTTAGATCTGCAGCAATGAAAGAACGTAGCCAATTAGAAACCAATTACATGTGGGGAATGGGCTGTCCTTGTCTCCTGTGTCATATCAAAAGGGATTAAGGAAATGAGAGAAGGAGAATGAGTGAAAGAAAAGGTGTGCAGAGAGAAGGATACAAAGGGCAAACAAGAGAGGGCTGAAACAGAGAGGTCATAAATGAAATGTCGATGAGAAGTTGAGAGCCGGAGTTTGAGAACATAAAACAAGAAAGGGGGATTAATCAGTCTTTGTTGATGGGTGCGGGGAGGAGGAAGTGGGCGGAGAGGGTTTTAAAGGGTTAGAATGAGGAAGCAGAACCTTCTATTTTCAGAGTCATATATAATGGATAACCCCACTGTAGCTCCTCTCTGCAGAGCCCAGAGGAGGAGCAGAGGGGGAGGTGGAGGAGGAGGAGTGAAGAGGAGAAGGAGAAGGGGGAAGGCCATCCATCTTTGATAAGGAGCCCTTCTTTGGACAGGGACAGCTGCTAGATTAAAACATTCATTAAAATGACTTTCTCTCCCTTCTTCATTTCTCTCTGTGTCTCTCCTTGCCCTCCTCTCTGTGAATGGCCGATTGGATTGTATTAAAAACGGGGTGGTTACAGTGATGGTCCAGGCTTTTGTGGTCCCCCCTTCCGGAACGATTTCTGCTCTGCACCAGAGAAAAAAAATCAAACTCTTAGCGCAGTTAAAGAGCAAGCTGAGGTTCGATCAGAGAGGATCTATGGAAATGTAAATCACTCTGGAGGAGTGACTTTGTGCTTTGTGCATCAGTGCTGAAAAACTGCTTTCAATCCAATATTTCTTTTCTTTCAGGCATGGCGGCGATATGATACAGATCGCAGCGGCTACATTGAAGCAAATGAACTGAAGGTATGTTGCAAATATATGATCCTAAATGACAAACATATTGCATCTTATCCATAGGAACAGCTTTTATATAATTTCTTTTGATAATATGTTTACATTTAAATCCCAAAAGCTAGCAAAATCTGTAATGTGTAATTACAACAAATATTACAATGCATCTCTATATTCATTTTATGTTCTCTGCTTACTTGGTCACATCATTAATTTATGTTTTTTTTCTTTCTTTTGTCCCCCCACACACTTTCAAATGCACTTTAAAACACTCATACATGCTCAATAACAGAACAATCCCCCCAAAAAGTAGCTATGAAATAGTACAAATCGTCGTTTGTTGAGTAACTAGTTTGCTACTTGAACCACATTCCCTGTCAGCCTCTGTAGTCATTGCATTCATGTATTTATATGTATTTAAGCCACTGTAGTTGTCGTGTTTTTCTTCTTAACCTCTTAATGTATTTCCTATATCTTAAAGTCATTTAAAGTGAGAAAGTATCAACAAAATGTCTAAATTTGCTTGCATTTTTATGTTTATGTTGTTTGGTACAAATAAAAACAAAGTAAAGGAAAAAAAGCATATTGTTGTATTAATAATCAGTAACTTCAATCTTAAAAGTATAGAATCGGTATAGTTTAATTTTCTCAGAGAGTTATTTAAGAGATAAAAATCAATCTTATGTATGTATTCTAGGCCTAAATATAATGCCGTAGCCAGAAGATAATTAACTTAGCTTATCTTAGCATAAATGCTGGAAGTAGATGGAGATACCCTGTGATGACATGACTATATAACTTGATACTGAACGTTCTCATAAACAGAACGCTGATGGTTTAGTGGTCTACTCAACTTTAGTGCTTAATATTGGAGTACCCCAAGGTTGTGTGCTCTGCCCCCTCCTGTTCACTCTGTACATTAATTTATGACCACTATCCCCAACATGGAGAGAACTCCATCCTCAAGTGTGGACAAGTCCACTATCATCAGCCAGGTCTCTTTTTATGATAAAAGTTTGTATTTATCAAACGGTCATGTATAGTGGTGAACAGAGAGCAGCCTACTGCTCAGTGTAAATAATACTAAGGAACCGACTTTTGATTTTAGAAAACAGCTTAAATCCTTTTGGAAAACTGAGAAAACTTCCCATGCCACATTTACAGAGGAGCAACAGAAAACATTCTGACTGCAAACATCACAACATGGCTTGAGCCGTGCATGACCCAGGAGAGGAAGCCTCTGGACTGGGTGATTGAAAAAGCCCAGAGCATCACCGGTACCCATTAACTGAGCATCAGTTATATTGATGAGGTGCCTGTGCAGAGCCCAATGGATAATAAAAAACAACACTTACCCCAGTTACAGCCTGTTTACCCCGCTGCCCTCTGGCTAGAGATAAATAAATTTTAAAAAACTTGAAGAATCTGTTACTATTTCACCAGACTACAGAGCAGCTTATTACTTCAGGCTGTGAGATTTTTTTAATTCATCCTTTGCACTCAGAATCATAAAAAATAGTTTTATGTTTATGAATTTATTAATTACGAATCTATTCCAAAAAAAATGTTTTATACGTAGCATAAAAGAAAGTTCAAAATACATTTTGTTTTACAACCTTATGTAGTAAAGTGAAAGTAAATTAATCCTGTATTTTCTACCTTGAGATAAAGCCAGCCTGCTTTGCCCTCATTCTGCTGATTCGGCTCTTTCTGCTATGCTAAGCAACTCGCTTGCTGGCACTAGAAGTGGTATCAATCTTCTCAGCTAACCTCTCAGCCAGACAGTAAATAAGGAAATATCCAGAAATGTCAAACTAATCTTTTCAAGCCCTTGAAACAACTGCAGAGAATATTTATTTTTATGTCTCACCTCAAAGAAACTGCTAAATAAAGATAAGAAACTGATTGACACTAAATATGGCCCAAGCTGTAGTCTTTGCACTGTCAGGGTCATTCACTTGACATTTTAAAATGCTCGACACCGAGGACTCTTGGTGTGATTCACCTTGTTTTTGATGCATGCGAGCATATGGTCGAGTGAAGCCGGGCAGCAGCTTTGACAGAGGAGAGCTGAGTGGCAGCTACACAGGAATTTCCCCAGTGACCATAAGTATTTTTTTCAGGCTAGGACTCTGATAAAAAATACCTTCATAGATTGCCCAAATGTTATTCCCTTCAACACTTTATGGAAATGTTGTGTCAAATTACATTAAAGCAAAGCACTCCAAACAGGGGAGAACATTAATGGGGTCAGTGATTATGCATCATGGACACATTAGGCTGCTTGAGTTGTTGGCATCATGTTTCTTCCAGCTGACCAGGTGCAGAAGAGTTACTCAGGTGTGGCCTTTTGAACACTTTAAAAAAAAATGTTAATTAGTATGTAGGCAGCAGACATTTGTCTGACCTCCTGACTGTGAGGAGCCGTGGACAATATCTGAGTATATCAGCTCCGTATTGTGCATATGATGTAATAATTAACTGGATGTAAAGTTACATCAGATATCCCCATTTATGTTTTTGCTACTTTCCTTTGTCCTTATTGCATTTGTTTTTCCTCTACTGTGTGTTTCATTATTTTAATCTTTTCTGTCAATGCTCATTCTTTATATGTTCCCTTCTTTCATCATCAACTAATCTCAAAACATAGAAATACCTGCAACTGAAGAAACTAAACTGTGTCTATCTTTAAAGAAATGTTAACACTAGGCTACCACTCTCCTACATCATTTTGCTTCATGTCAGTGAAAACTTGGTAGGCTACTTTTAGTGACAAGCAAGGATTTGAGACAGTTGAGACTGCTGTTTTGCATTAGATATATCTAAATACTCAAAGATAATTTTAGAGAACAAAACTCATACTGCAGATTATCAGTGTGTGTGAATGGATCTGCAAAATCTATGACTCCTGATGGTTTTGTTGTGTCTTCAGCTACAAATTTCATCCCCAAGCTTCAGATAAAGCTTTTACATGCCCTAGATATTTTGGTGTAATGGCGAAAACACTGGTCACTCTGTATATGCCTTTCCTCTCTATGTTCTTTCTTGTTTCTGTTTTATCTACATGTGTCTCTGTTCTTAGGGCTTTCTGTCAGACCTGCTGCAGAAGGCCAACAGACACTATGATGACCAGAAGCTCCAGGAGTACACACAGACCATCGTAAGGCTTTCTCACAGACACATACACAATCAGCTATCCCAGTCCTAAAGAGTATTACTTTTAAGCTTAATCTTATGCTCAGTATCAGGAGCATTAGACTTATCTTTTTTATTTTAAAAAAATACACAGATTTTAAAAGGAATCCAGAAACTTTAAGGTTCAAAAGTAGTGCACCTCTCTACAAGAGGATGCTGCTCACCAGAGTGAAGTAAAAAATGGTCTTGGAAATTGCTTTTATGATTTTGCATCAGAGTCTCTTAAAGTAAATTTTAAATACCATAGATATCCAAGCAAAAATAAAAGGCAAAATCTTGTTAAAACCAATGAATCCCACAGAAACACTGTGAATCACATGCAGTCTTTCTGAAAGGTGTATGTCAAGTGTGTATGCGGCCTGCAGACCTGCAGACCTGCAGACCTGTCGTGTTGGTGGCAGTGCTGTGTGGCTCAGTGGTCACAGCTCATTGTGTCCTGCAGGTTGTGTTTTTACAGCCCAGATGTAGTAACATCTGCTTCCTCCTTGAAGCCCCATAGCTGAAGTGACTTCATTTGCTAAAATATTTTCCTCAACATGCTCGTTGCTGCACTTGGTCATTATTGTTTTTTATAGCTTTACTATACATTAGAGCCAACAATCATAAACTCAAAAAATGAGGAAAGTTGATAAAGATTCTGCACTGCATATGTTTGGATTCATCTTGACAGCTTATGCCTATAAAAAACTTTCCTTTCAGTCTCTCTCTGTCCCTTACTATCTCTGTTTGCTTCCACTTTGTAGCTCAGGATGTTTGATCTGAATGGAGATGGGAAGCTCGGCTTGTCAGAGATGGCAAGGTAATGTGCAATTTAACTTGCTTCTGTTCACTGTATAAATGTTGAAACACATCGCCTGCTGACATTCATTCACCGTCATTGGATTTGAATAATTGAAAAGCTTTTGTGTCAGCTAATAAAACCATTCTTTCCCACAGGCTTCTCCCCGTTCAGGAGAATTTCTTACTCAATTTCCAGGTAGAGAACAAACATGGTGCAGAAAGAAATGTTCATGCAAAACAAAATTACTACAATAGAAACAATTAATGTACCTTAAATACTTACAACGTTGAGGAACTTTGGCAACTTGTAGCCTGATTATCAAAATCACCTTGTTATTACAGGGTGTCAAGTTGACCTCTGAGCAGTTCAATGCCATCTTCACATACTATGACAAGGTAAGTGAAACTGTATCTAATTTGATAATGAATGTAGTAACTGACCTCTTTCCTCACACTCCACAATACTTAGAAGAAGTCTGACCTCACATCTATGTTAGCTTCTCTTTCACTAGCTCTCTGTTGTCGGTGCATGTTTTGTCAAAGGCAGCTTCTCTCATCTTGTAGATACTCATGGGATATTCAGTCCCCTTACTGGGTGCTAATTTTGTATAAAATGCAAAATGTAGAACAGTCACATGATTTATTATCATTTATATTAAATTAGAGAATTAGAGTTAGCAAAACTACATTCCATGTGTTTTAGCCATGTAAGAACCGGTAAAACAGCATGGGAGTAGCTGTTAAAAATTGATTAAATACATTTTTTGTTCCTGGTTAAAGTAATATAGTATGTGGATACATATTTAATTTAGCCACAGAAACTGGAGTATAGACTGACATGAAAAGGGGTGGGACACTGATGGAGTACCTTGTCAGGTAGTTTTGTTTATACTAAATAATGAATGGAAATTAGTTAAAGTGGTGAAAGGTTTGGGGGAAATAAATGTTCAGAGATATATAATATAAACTAGACTCTTGAGTCATGTCATCCGGATGACTCAATGCTGTGTGTTTGGAGTCTCCCTTTTGTTAAAATCATGAATATGGAAATTTCTTGTTTTGTTTAGGGCACTCCCCAACTGCCTAGGGAAATAAGTTAAGCTCTGCACACCTGTGCCTTTGTAAACAACTCAGGGTGGTTGAGCAGTGGTTTAGTTAATGGCCACATTTTCCACATTAGCAGGAGATTGGCGGGGAGAGACTGGAGGGAATGATCTGACACAAGGTGGACAGGAGCAGAGCAGAGTTACAGGGGAGAGGGCTGCACATTGTACATCTGCTAAATAATTTCTTTAATTATGGCATCTTGCAAGTTTTCATCAGCCAAATGAGCAGCCGTAATCTATGTAGCTTTAAGACAGATGACGCCATATTTAAGGAATTAAACATATTAGTTTGATTTGGCACCGCATTAGTAGTTCTAATGTGCTATATGCTGTTGTTGGCTAATCATGTGAATCATTTAATTGAGCATAAATGCAGTGATTCATCCACGTAATGACACATTTACACATTCATGGTGTGTGGCAAATATAAATAATACAACCACCTTTAGTGTCACAAGGGTATGTTGTATACTCACAGTGCCGAGAACTAAATAGTTCCTCTGTGTAAATAAAATAACTTTATTTTTGAGGGGAAAAAAATATAACTGACATTGTATTTTTTTCCCTTTTTACAAAATTGAACAATGCATTTTTCAATGTGCAGTGTCACACTGTCATCAGTATTACATAGTGAAAACTGGTAATTATAATAGTGCAATGAATCTTGTGAAACATTTGCTAGCGGACAGAGACCCACCATCAGTGTTTGGTCTGTTGGCAGACATGTCCTGACATTCTAGTGAATGGGGACAGGTTTGTTTGAGGCACGGGGGTTGGCATTGGTAGAATAAAGATCAAAAACCACAGGGAGGAAAAACACCAACTTAATGTTTTGCTTAGAATATTTTTGTCAGAGTTGTATTTCGTGCCATTGACTGCTGTGGACTGCCACGTACAGCACTGTCCTTGGGGGTGTGTTTGGTGTGCAAGAAGTCGAAACAGAGTGGTCCCTCATAGCACTGTGGTGGTTGGGGGGTTGCGTGCATGTTCATGTACAAGATTAGACTGAAGAGTAGAACTCTCTCTAGGTCACTGGCAGAGGACGGGGTTGGATGGTAAATTATAGATGAGCCACTGTGATCCATTCATGTAGACTCTCTCTGCGAATGGAGTGCTAGCATTTATGTGTGTAATTACTTTCATCATTTCGTTATGAGCTCAGCCCCTGCAGCTGAAACACTGGCAGCTGCTGTCACTGGTGCTGTGAGATCTTGAGCAGGGCAAAGTGTGTCTGGTCAGCTGAACACTAACATGGCTCACAGTGCCACAGCCCACAAACTGTGCAAAGCCTTGGAAATGTCTGAAATGCAAAATGGCACGCAACTTAGTCAGACTGTCTGATACCTGATGTTGCTCTGCTTTCCAGTAACTCTGCAGAGTCATAGAACTTTCATCTTCAAATAAGAATAAATAGAGCTCGCACTTTATTCCCAAGATCTAAGACCCTTCAGTCTAGCTCTGTAAAAACCAAAAAACCTTGACTGAAGTAAAAATAAGACCAGCAGGCAACTCGGCTCTGAAATCATCTTGAGACTGAGCCTAGATGAGCAGAATATGGTTTTGTGTCTCCTATCAAGAGAAATTGAAATGAATTTAGACTTACTTTTGGCCCAAAACTCAAAAACGTTAGACCTAACTTATTGGGTAGGATGTCTCTGAATGGGCTATAAAGCAGACCCCTTTTCAGAACTGTGAATTGAATGTTTTATTATTAAGTTTAGAATAATCCTTCAGGAGTGGTCATTTGGTTGGTGCATTCATGATGGCCGCATTAAATATTGAACAAAGCTGAGCAGCCATCCATCGCACAAAATGGAAGCACAGAACCTAATCTTAGCTGGTGCACATTGTTCAGATAAAAAATAAGATTTATGTTTAAGAAAACAATAAAATCAGGTGTATTAGGTAGCAATATATTGCTAAGTTGTAGTTGAAATGGTTGCAGTTTAATCATGGTTTGAAGTCCCTTTAAGGGAACTTCTCTTTCCCTCCAGTCTTTTCTGAATGTGTGTGGGAGATGAAAGTAACAATTTTGTTGCCTCTCTGTCAACTTCTTTCAGGATGGCAATGGTTACATTGATGAGCAGGAGTTGGACGCTCTGCTACGAGACCTCTACCAGAAAAACAAGAAGGTGAGATGGGGTCTTTTGTTTATAGGCATTTGCGTACAAGTGCAGACTGTGGTCTGACTCGTGACCTCAGGCACCAAGTATCATTTCTCTCTGATCATTTCTGCTCCCCTCAGCTATTCACTTCCTGTCCATTCTGTACATACATAACTTGTATCAGAATAGAAACAAGACAGATAAACACCTGAAAACTGTATTTTAAACATAACTATTATCATAATTCAGGTGTATGTTGGTGCAAGCCTAGGCTGAAACTTAGTCAAATCAGAGGCACAGTCATAGAGTGAGTGGAGGGTTTATTTGGTATTCGTTTTTGTTTATTGGTTTAGATGACATGACTAAAGTCCTGTTTAGATTTTACATCTAGAAAAGCATACAGAGAGATGCTTATAAACACAAATCAGAAACAAGGGACAAATAACAAATTCCAAGTCACATCTCTTCACATCTCCACACAACCCTGATGGCACTACTCTTAAAAAATCCATGACACAGACAGAGAGCAGAGGTAAAGACAGACACAAAGACCTGGTTGTTTTGTTTTCCAGCCCTCACATTCAGTGGAGGTGGTGTTGTTAGCTTGGCGCTGTTGTTGGCTGGGTGCTTCACACACGCTAAACAAAGGCTGACAACCAGAAACATCCAAAACACAATAAAGCAACAAAGTAACCAGTAAATAGAGGCAGTGTGCAGGGTCTCTGAGAAATACTACAGGGACCAACACACACTTCTAGTGGGTCAAAGGTGATGACTATTTATATGAGTCTATAAATTGTTCAGTTTTTTTGTAAAATTCTGCATTGTATATTTTTCACACAGCATCTCTTGTGTATCTGTGACGGCTATTAATTGGTAAAGATTCTGATGTTACTTAAAACAATGTAGGAATTTCAATCTTTAACATTAAATAATGCAACAAGTGCAAATTAAAAATCCTTTTACATGGCTGTGTTTTTTAAAATGACAGGAAACACTGAAAGCCGATGACTGAGTTTTCAGCCAGCTCACAATTAGCATAGCCCGCTAGCTAAAGCTTTCAAAGTCTGCTAGTCACAGTTGTAGTTCAGACACCAAAAGGAATAGTCCTTAACTAAAAAATAAGATGCATTCCTTTGTTTAACTTTCTCTGTAATTTTCATTTATGGTGTGCAGTAACATAAAGGTTCACAGGTTTTGTAAAAGTAACTATAATGGGTCAACAGGCCAGCAGAAGGTTTGTAAAAAATTGTAAAAAATTTGACTACGTTAGAATACACTGGTTAAATTTAGCCAAATGTCTACTGATCAGTAAGTTTCCACAGCTTTAATGACATCATCACTCCTCGCTTTTTCTCATTCAGGAGGTGGACTTGAAGAACCTGTCGGGCTACAAGCAGAGCATCATGAGCCTGTCTGATGGTGGGAAGCTCTACCGTGGAGAGCTGGAAATTGTCCTGTGCAGGGACCCAATTGTGTGACTCCTTTCTTGTTGTATGTCTTCATTTTCTCTGCCTGCCCCGCCCTGCTCTCCTGTGACCACACCCACTTTCAGCTGCCGGATGACTTATACCAGGTGCATGTGCCAGACACCCCTCCCACCCTCTAAACCCTGAACCATGACCCCTCTGAAACTTCTAGCATTTCATCCTCTCAACTCTCCTACATGTTCTCAACCATTTCTGACCTCATCCCCGCCCATGCTGTGCCTGACTTGCAATTCCTGGCAAAAAGCCCGAACCCATTATTTCACATAAATGACCTTTTGACCTGTTGATAACCCCCGCTTCATTGACCCCTCCTTACCTTTGCTCTTTCAACTCTGCATTAGATTCAATATATATAATCCAACAAAACTGCAGACAGCTGTGTTTGAATTTATCTTATTTCTATGTAATGGAGCTGGTATCAATTTTTCCAACTCTGTTGTACTGAAGTCCTCTTGTTCGATTGACATGTTATGGTTTTCATTTTCAATGTTTGTTTTTGGCTGAAACTGTCAAATGAAAATATTAATAAACTGTCTTAAGATAAAATCAGTTTTGACATTGTATGAACATGATTTTGTTTAAGAGAATCTGCCAGTTCTGGTTATGTCATGTTGAGAAGGATTACCTCCCCAACTAGCTTGTGCCCTACAGTCTGAATATCTTAACTTCAGAGCTTTTCAGCAGTGTGTCATTCTCTCAAAAGTACATATCCTGATTACTTACTGTTGTTATGCATCCCAACTTGTTTATTTTTATCAAGTCCTTCCAGCTTTAAACTAACCCCTTGACTGCAGTGCTCTAGCATAAGCATAAAAAAGGATTAACTACTGAGGCAGTCATAAACAGAGTAAGGTGGTGTGAAAATGAAGACTGTGATAAAGTTAACCTTAAAAAAAATCACAGCATCAGATAAAAAGGTGACAGGTATAAATAGAGACAACTGAACCCGGCTACTAACCATCAAAGCACTACTAGCAATAGACAGAATAGCCATGGGTGATAGAAGAATTGAGGAAACTTTGAAAAGAAAATCAAGATGAACACAATCACTATAAAATTTTGCTTGATTGATAAGAAAAAAACGTACAACACAGTCAGAGAAGAACTAAAACATTTTTTCCATCAAGAAAAGCCTCAAGTGCCGTTCTTTGCTCCTCCTTTAATGAGGAAATGTTGTCCAGTTCTGATAAAACTGTTGCCATTGCAGCACCCATGCTAACCTCTTCGGTGGCTGCCATTGTTTATAAGCTTGCAGTCACTACTTGCTTTCATCAAAACTAAACCACACTCACTGCTACCACCTCTTTCTTCTCAAAGGACGCTGACTGGTCTAGTCATATTCTGATTGGCCACAAATGAATCTAGTTGGAGCTTTTGAAGATGGACCTGCAAGATGTCAGACTTGAAATCTCAGCAGTTCAGCTGCTTTGCAAGGTTAGACGAGACAGGACAACATGAGAATTTTTCAAATCCCAGAGGGAAGTGAAGGAAGGGATGTGGTTGGATATGTGAAAGAGCCACTCCAGAAGGCACTTAATCTACCACCAGAAATGGACACTGAAAGTGGATATCATTCATTTACATCTAAGCCCAAGGATTGAACAGCCTCTCCTTGATCAATAATAATCAGATTCCTTGATGGTGGTAAAAGAAGTACATCCCCTTTAACCAGTGGCACTTTTCTGAGGTACAAAAGAAATTAGTGACATTTCCAGGTAAATGTGTAAAAGTGACTATATCTTTATCATGTATTTTGTTAAGCTGTGTACTTACATTTTCCCAAATGTTTTTAAACCAAGAGAGATTTTATTCAAGGTAACAGTTGTTTAATTTTGTCGCCTGTCACTAACTTCAGAGGGTCACAACAGTCAGAGTGAGGAAGGATGTCAGAAAACATGATTTAACATAATGTGAATAAAAATTAAATTCATTACCTCCTTCATTAAAATTTCTGCATGAGTCACTCAGATTTTTTTCGTCATAAAAAATCTCATGAGAAGTCTATTATGAACCAAAATCTTCTTATATTTGAGCACTAAGAATAGGTCAAACAATCTCACAGTTTGAGGATTAAAGCTACTCTGTAGTCTGGTGGTACGGCAGCGGATACTTCTTTATCTCTTTCCAGATGGCAGCAAGGTGAACAGGCAGTAACTGAGGTGAGTATGGTCTTTTAGTATCCTTAAAGCTCTGTGCAGACACATCGCTGATATCAATAACGCTTGGTAACTGGTTGCCAGTGATGATCTGGGCAGTTTCAGTCACCCACTGCAGAGCCTTCAGGTCCTGGGCTGTGCTCATCCCATGTTTTGATGTTTCCAGTAAGAATATTCTCGGTCTGTTAAAGCTTAAAAAATAAGTTGTTTCTGGGCTTTTTAATGTCTATGTCAGCTTCTCTGTTATGCTGTTGCTTCACCTGATGGTGTATTGATGTAGATAAAGGTATGTGCCCTTGCCTCCTATTTTCTAATATCAATAATCAGCTCCCTGGTTTTGCTGATGTTGAGCAGTATGTAATACTTTGTGCACCACTCTGCAAGATCACTGATTTCCTTCTGACATGGACTCGCATCACTGTTAGAAATGAGGTCGATTATATTTATTATATAAATGCAACAATGGACCTACCGAGACTTCATTTTCTATATGAGTCCCGTCCTGAAAGAGTACCCATCTCTACCTTCAGCAGCTTAAATGAATACATTTCTAAATGTATCTGGAAGATAAAGAGACCTGGGAAAAGACATAAAACCCTCTTTTCTGCCAAAAAATAAGGGAGACCTATGCCTGAAACAACCAGGAGAGAGAATAGGATCAGATAAACCAGTGCACAGTTAAGGTATATCTGTCAGTACTACTTTAATTAGCTTACAATCTGTAAATAAAATAAAAGTTAGAAATGATTTGATAAAAATATTGTTTTGAAGGTCTGGACAGCAGTTAAAAAAATTTTAAACTACATGGCACTTTAAATCAGATACTATATCAAAAGTCATGAACACTTAAAATAACAAAAACACAGAATATGAGACTTACTTTATTATTAATGAAGAGCACAGCTTTCTGAATAAAAACATTTCTCTGATATAAAAGGTCTTATGACTGACATCTCATTAACCTAAAACATTAAGGACGAAAGGGAGATTTGGAAATTGCTACTATAATCAACAGTTTTAAGAAAACCTGGGTGCAGTCTAAAGCAAACTGCCCAAAAAATCAAGGATCTTGGAAATTGTTGAAAAAGAAACTGGTAAAATTGAAAACTGTAGAGGTGGAAGTCCACCCAGGTTGATTTTTTTTTTTAACTAGTGAATCTAGATGTTAGGGTTTGTTTGAACAAAACTGTTCCGACTGTTTGTTCCTTAGTGTGCAGCGGAAACAAGAAGATGAAAAAAATAACTAAAGGCTGTTTGATTCAAGCACTGACTCAGACAGCTTTACTTGCAGCCTGATGTCTTTCTCCTGGTTGCATAATGAAAATGGCTGAAGAAACGAACAGAGTGATATTGCTGAGTCAGCAATGCCAGGATTGCCTTTTTTCCCCTCTTGTGCGTAACAGAACACTTTTCCCCTCCCTTTGAGCTGCTGGTAACTAACATGCAGTGCTGCATAAAAAAGCTGACTTAAAGCTTCCAGTAACATCAGTTTATGATTAGTTTTTAAAGGATTAATAGATTATCTTGTCATTTAGTTGTTCCTTGAAGTGACTTCAGTAAGACTTTAATAAAATATTTAAGCAAAAGGTATATGAATTTTCTTAAAATAACAATAAAATATAAAACACAAAGTGAGGCCTGATTTTTTTCACATATATGACCACAGTAAATCTAAAAGGGTGAGAATCTGGTTTAACTTCTCTCAAAGGGAAAACCCTGCTGCGTCTCAAAAGCTTTAAATGTCAAAAGAGACATGAATTGGGGACCTACTACATAAAGCAATTAATAAAATATAACTAAGAAACTCAACCACAACAATGATTTAAACTGACACCCAAAAAAATTTGGTTGATATTCCGGCTGTGCACTAGAAAGTCTTCATGTTATCCAAGGTGTGAGGTTTTCCCAGCTCCTGTGCTGAGATGTTACCTCTGAGGTAGTAGGACAGGACATGATATTTCTCGTAAAATGCCTTTAATTGAGTTGACATGCTTTTAAAGCCATCTGAATAATACAGCAAGCACACAAGTTCCCATCTCAGTGTGGAACTGGTGTAAATCCTCATTAATTAATCAAAAGCATTTAAATCTTTATATGACGCGCAGCTATGCAAGGAAAATGTGCGTATCACTAAAATTGCAATGAGAATTTAAGATTTCCTATGCATTATCATTTTCCTCGAGAGACTGTGGGGCAATAAACAGGTACCATTAGCCACCTTAAGCTGTCAGATATCTTTTTTGACATTATAACAATAACAGAATTATGGAAAAAACTAAAAAATAGCCCGATGTACAAGAGGAGTAGAATGTGTACAAAAGAGTCAGATAGATGTTTAAAAAACGTTGGTGTCACAGGCATTCATCTATTTCTTTTTATAACATTAGCCAATACAGCTACAGGAACACTGCAGCTATTCTACAAGGCTGTTGCTTAAGTTGCAAGTACAGAATAATTGTAAATGCTGAGACACAATGTGGCACGAGTACAGAACAGTCATGAAGTCATCAAACTGGCTGTAAAATGTGTCAGCTAGACCAGCAGTTCCCAACCACTGGGCTGCGGAACAGTACCAATCCATTTGTCATTTGGTTCTGGGCCGCACAGAAAAAGGATAAATAAATATTTTGTTGATGATCAGAGTCTGAAAGATGTTTTATTTTGAAAAATAACCGGATTCTCTACCAATTACATCCGTCTGTGCCTCTTGACACAGGTTAAGACCAAGGGGCAAACTCCCCACTTCTGCATTGAAGCCAACCAGGAAGTACAAAAACTTGCAATTCCTCGACTGACCGCT
>JAQMCX010000050.1:4845678-4868520 GCA_029814765.1 Acanthurus leucopareius
AAATTCTCATTGGAGCCCATGTTAAAATGGCCAACTTTAGAGCAGAAATAAACATATTTACAGCCTGGTTCAAAAAATGGCTTTTTGTCTACAGCTTCTCTACCTTCTCATGAAAACTCTGAGGGGGGTAAATATTTCTCTAACTCATTTGTTTATTTTATATTTAAGCTTAAAATTCATCCATTTTTGCATATATTAGGGCGTGGCATCGTTGATCAACAGCCTGTTGACGGCCAGCCGGGGGCTGTTAGCTGAGTGGGTGTGGTGTCCGTCCTTCAACCACGCCTTAGCCCCACATCTTTTCCCATATTTGGTTTTTTGTCGTTTAGGCGGACTCTTGGCGGAGTCAGGCGCAGGCAAATGGCGGCGCCCAGGACGAGATTTCTGAGGCTTCACTTTGGCTCAGGCAGAAACCAATGGGTGACGTCACTGAGGGTTTGTCCAGTGTTTTATACATGCAATGGTTAAGACCACTGAACAATTGAAGACGCTCCCCTAAGTCACTGGTATGTTACCTCAGTTAAGCCCTCAAGCTAGCTAGGTGGGACCGGCTCATTGTGGAGAAACAAGCTCAGGGCTCCCACTAACACAAAGGCCCTAAAGGCTGGTCTGTGGAAATATTGTCTTACATGAAACCAGTCCATGGCGTAAAAAAGGTTGGGGACCACTGAGCTAGACTATAGTGTGGTTCTGATGTTTGCTAAATGTAGCTAGTCACAACTGCTGTAAGCTAATGGTCCTTTGAAGTGATTCTCTAACAATAAAAACTACTGAGTTTTAAGCTAAGCAAGATGGAGTTTTATTTCTTATGAATAAAACTTAATCAGAAGCTATTTTCTCTTTCAGGAGATACATAGTTGCACTTTTAATATGATGTTACAAGTGCAACTATGTATCTTGCAGTAGAAATTGTTCTCTTACTTGAATCTGATTCTAGAGGCACAGAAGTATAAAACTGTATTTTATTTTGTGTTACATGAACTGAAGTTTGCTATTTGGATTTAGCATTCACAAACCTGCACACATTTCAGTGCATAGTTTCCCCATATGAATGTCCCAGCAGTACATCTCCTCCTTTAAAATAAACATATGTGCTACAGCCTCTGCCTTTCAGACAAAGGGAGATCTCTAATCACTGTCTGATTGTGATTAGAGAGTCTCATAAGTATTTGTTTCAATCACCAAGAAATTAAAAACCATCTCCACGTACTCTGTACTTTCTGCATTAGCATGAAAAGGTGCATAAACTTTTTCAGACAATCTCCTCCTGCTGCAGATTACTCATAAGGAATCCTCACTTTCTTTAGTCTTTGACCATTAACTGTGAGTAATAACCTGCATATGACTGCAGTAAGGGTCTGAACCAAAGCTCTGCAGAAGGCAGAAAGCCTCCACAATCCCTGAACACGGTCTTACTGAGTGCTGCCGTCTGCTGCCATCTGGGAGAAGATTTTACATTTGAAATCAGACTGTTTACAAACAGATGCAGGATAAACTTATTGTTTAGCAATAAATCTGTTCAAAAGGGGAAATTGCAAACAAAAAACCATAAACTTCAAAAACAAAGAGCCTAAACATTTGCGAAAATTAGTCATCTATTGATGGAAAAAGCATATTTATTTGACAAAAAGAAAAAAAACTTGTGTGCATTTAAAATTTTTCTTGCTGATTTTATTTTTTGTCATGTTCCTTTTCTATGCTGGTCACCATTAATGTAGGCCTACACTTTATGTCCAGCATGTTATAGGTACACAGATCAATAATAATAGAAAAGACTATATTTTTTTAAAAAAGTATTACATTGAATTACACCTTAATATGTGTACTGTGACAGCTCTTTTATACCTTTCCCTGTATTTTTACTAGTGCTCAGCACACCTACAATGTATTGCAGGATTTATGTCGGGTGGGATTAAAAACGCAGATATTTTGGTCTAAATTTATGGCCATCTTTGGCTCCAGACAGATTACTATTGGGAAGCTTTTATTGCACTGACTGTAGCATCTTGAGACGTCGTCAACTCGAGTAACTTCACCTGTCTCTCCTCTGCTCTCCTCAGTTTGTGTGAGCTGAGGAGAGGAAAGCCCAGCCTGCATAGTGACACAGAGAGTGGAGAGGCTGACTTTGTTCATAAAAATTTATGAAAGTTGTGCTCACTCACTAACTCAAAATTGCATTATGATAATATCACAAGTTTGACTCACAGACTGGAACATTTTCTGACTCCGCAGCCATGGGTAACAGTTAGGGTTATTGTTACATTAATTTAAAAATGTGTCACTTTGGCTCTGATGGAGTGACTTTCCTCTCTGCAGTCACCACTCTGTAGTCTTGCTCAGTGTCCCGCCCACGTCACATGTAATACCCTATTAACTAGGAAGGCTTCCGTCCCCCAGACAGAATAGACTTAAAGTGCTCACATACCCAAGTGGGGCATTGTTCTGCTGGAAAGGTTTCTGTGCTGCCCAGCATGTCTGGTTTCCCAGTCACATTACTCACAGTACCCAGGATATTTCACTCAATAAAGACCAAAGTGACAGCTTACAAAAAATCGGTTGCTATTCCATAACCCAACCCTTGCACATTAGAGTACAAACAGAACATGGTTGTCTTGTTTATCTTTTCATTGCCACTTTGGTTAATTTCAAAGCTTAATAGTGGCAGCAAAACTGCATTTCACACTATGGTAGTAAAATTTTGCAATTAATCTGTGGTTCACATGCATTCCAAACCACAGGGGGAATCAAGTGTTTTTTTTCACACCACTGCATGTGTACTTACACTTGAGATCCTATCTAAAGCTTTACAACAAAAAAAACATAAAAATTACACCAAAGGAAACAAGTTTTATCAACAGCAGCTGTCTGCTGCTCATTTAAAGAATTCATGTTACATGAAGCCAGTGCACTTTAGCTCTGTGATCATATATAAGGCTGGTTAGGCTACAGACTGAACATTAACCACTGACCTTTGCTGAACAAGGCAGAAAATAGACCAGATGAGTTGAAAATGTAACATAGCTGAGGAAAAGAATACCTCAAACTCCTTGAATTCTTAAACATTGACAAAGGACAACCAAACTTATTTTAGAATTTGCATTATTGAACATGAAAGATTATTCTTGAATGTGGAAACAGTATTTTTTGTCTTAAATCAAGGTCCTCTAACTATTAACCCAGCGCTTTCAAATGTGTGTCTTTGTATTCATCAGCATGTAAGGTGTGTTTGTGATTATGAAGTTTGCAGTGCAACCTGTCATCTGTTAACTACTGAAAAAGTAGGTATTGAACCAATTACATTCTGCATGAGAGTGTTCATGAGCCAACTGCATACAAATGTGGTGTGACACATTTTATGTGGCATTTGTTGACATATGAAGTTTATTAATAATGTCTCTTGCATTGATAATACTGAGTTCTAGATAAAATTATTCTTGGAGTTCTCAAAAGAGGATGCAAAAAAAGGAATACTCTTTAAGCAGTTCTAGATTAAAGGTTAATGTCTTTTTCTGCTGAACTGTTTATCACTCATTTGTGCTATTTAATGTCCAACTCTGTTTTCCTCAAGACAGCAAACAGTTTTGTAGATCATGTTCTAGCTCCTGTATGATGGGGTCAGTACTTACTCAGGTGTTTTTGTAAACAGTATTTGTACAAGTAAACTCAATATGTCAGTAGTTGAGTAAACTCACAACAACCAAAGGATACTGATGTGCATGTAAACAATATCAAACTGCAGTCCCACTATGATAAACCACTGTTATAAAGACTCAGGGTAGCCAACTACACTGTATGAAGGGGAGAGAGATGAATGTAAGGGGCTGACAGCCATGATTTATTCAGTGATGAAAGGAACCCTGGTGTTTTATTTATAATGTCTTTAAATATAGCTCATGTGAATTAAATAAGTGATTGAAAATGGATGTTCCAGCCTAGTTTCTTGTGTATCCTACACACAGTCACATGCACACACTAAACACGGGCATGTGCACGCACATACACACAAACATACAACACATCGAAATACAAAGCAAACTTGAACTGCACTTGGATTAACTGTGACTGAAAAAACAACAACATTAACAATCTCTAGCAATTCATCACAGTTCATTGTAATGAAAAAGCAGAATTCTCAATGGGAAGAAAATGATACAACATTACATTTAGAGAACTCAAATTATTATAAATAGCAGTTTAGCCAAATGATGTCTACATGATATTAGAAGAAATGTCTCCTCTAGCTCATTGCTCAGTCTGGTCCTCTGTGAGCTGATATGACTCAATGAAACCCATTTGCTTTTTTTATGGTTGTGTCAAACAAAAATTACTCAAGGAAAATATTTGACATCTTGGAAAATATACACATTGGCTCCCTGCCTCACCTCAGCATTAAGACCTGAATAAGGAGGAACAGCTATCAAAGCTATCGGCTCTGTTCAAAGGTAAAAAGCAGACACTCTAAAGTTCCTAATCAACATGTTATATTCAACATTGTTGTTCCACTGAAGATGCTCTAAGTATTTTGGTCTTCCTTGGAGGGCCAAAACTGAAACGTAATGTAGTGCATTATATGCAAAACTGGATAAAAGACGTTTTCATAATTTTTTTTCCAGAAATGTCCGGCAGCCCAAATCAAACTTTAAGACTCCACTGCTCAAGTAATTGAGGAATGCAAAGCTAAGCTAATAATAAAAGTCTATAACACCAGAGATGACAGTTGTATGAAACACATCCTGCCCGTTTCCAACACAGGAACATTGAGGGAGTTGGTGTTGAGAAATCTTTCACATGTTGAGTGTAAGTATAACTTGTGAGAGAAAAAGACATTTTGGGGGACAGAAATCATCCATTTTTTTAACCTTTTATGTAGTATTTGACTGGTGATTCTTTGTATCTAAGTTTTATTTTATTCCATTTGGACAGGGGTTTTGTCTCATTAACTTTGCAGGGGCATTGTTAAGATGGCCAGAAAGTGGCAGAACTTGCTAAAAGGACATTGAAGCAGATGTGAAATTAATATCCTCTTCCTTGGTTTGAACAAAGAGTGTCAATGATCCGTAGAATGCCTCTGTCCTTTCATAGAGCCCCTGAAAGAGTCCCAATGGCCTGTTGATGTTTGAACCCTCCCCGACACGCCAATAAAGGATGTTTCAGGAAGAATATAAGAAAGGGGATCCTTAAGGAGCACAGGAAAAGGAAGTACTATAAAATAATCAATACAGCAATTTTTAGTTACAGAAAATCCTCCTAGAATGACTCGACCTGTCTCTCACAGAGTCTGTAATGTTAAACTACTTGCAAACACTAATAAGTTAAATCTTGAATTTAGTTTGATTTCAGTTATCTTTCAGACAGAAAGGCAAACATGCAAAAAGGTTTAAACAACAGCCATCAGGACAATTTGTAATGGATTAAACTGCATATTAAATTGCAAATTTTATTACTCTAAATCCACTGTGCCATTTAATCTTATGCATCATGGTGTAACCAATGCCTAACAATGTTAAATACTTATTTTAGATTATTAAAAGCATTGAGAGCCTTACATCAAACTGAAAAAGACAACACTGATAAAAACTACACCACAAGTTATCAGTCTGTACCACATACCATCTCCATTGTGTGCAATGGAGTTTAAACAGTCTAACACGGGTCAGTAAATATCTTTAGCTATGACGTTTGATGGCAAAACATGGCATTTTCTATGTCTGCTGTCCCTCTGCACTGCTTACTGGACAGACCAGCTGCAATCTAAGCTATTACCTGATTGCTGAGTTTTTTGTAGAGACAATACCTCACTCTTGTGTTCACTTAGAGAGTCAGTAAGCACCCTCCAACTTCAGGAGCACATCTCCACACAACCCATTGTACCCTTACCAATCCATAATTTGCATGTTGTGCTCTGTGCCAGACTAATGTGTTTGTCAATGTAGGCATGGAAGCCAAATTCTAAATGAACTGACCTGGAGCGGGCCAGGGATGTCTGCTTCTTCCAAGCAACAGAAGCTCTAAGAAAATCTGGACTCAGAGGGCTGCCAGAGAAACCATCTGTGTGCTGTGACTGCTTAAGCCCCATCAGCTGTGTTGTCACCCTTAACACTGCACCTCCATCTTAGCTTCATCATCTGAAAACTAACTAAAAGCATAAGCAGACGGCGGAGCCATCTCTCCTTTACAGGGATCATGAATATTTAAATTTTTAATACTGACAATATTTGCTCCTTGCAAGTGTCCCAGTCATTTTGTCAAGTGATTTAATGAAGATGATAATGTGGAAGCAAACAGTACAACACAAGCCATGATGAAATTACTACTGATAGCTACTGATTTTACTTTGTTGTCACGTTAAATGCGACATTTACATACAAATAGTAATACAAAAATGTGTGCACTGCAAAAGTTGTTGTTTGCCTAATGTGTTTTTCCTCACTCAAAAAGTTTTTCTATTTAAACTAAA
Organism: Acanthurus leucopareius; assembly: GCA_029814765.1. Lineage (NCBI taxonomy): Eukaryota > Metazoa > Chordata > Actinopteri > Acanthuriformes > Acanthuridae > Acanthurus > Acanthurus leucopareius. The sequence goes on from JAQMCX010000050.1 coordinate 4,852,136, forward strand.
CATTCTAATTTATGTTTATTATGGAGCCTATTTTCTACTTTATAGTTAAAAATCTGAATTAATTATTAATATTAGGTCAACGTCAAATATTTCATTTGATCAATTAAATCATGTTTTTTTCAGTGTAACAATGGTTGTCTTTGTTGTTTATTAAAATTGTGTGAATGTCATAACCACAAATTATTTTTGTTTGATGTGACTCCTTGTAACCCCTAAAAGTATGTAATGATTTAATGAATAAATGAATGAATGAATGAATGAATAGTTTAATTTGCTTACATTTAATAGGCTACTTTTTTGTCATGCATTCAAGCTGTAATCATATTTTGATTTTTGTGCATAAAATTGCCCTTTTTTATGACTTTTTTTGCTTTGTTTTTGAATGCCACATATAGCTATGCATATCTTATGTGGCTTATGTTAAAATCTACACAAAATCTACACTTTTTCCCTCTTCCTGCACCGATTCCTATTTTTGCATCTCCTGTTAGATTTTTAATTTTTTTCAGCAAAGATGAAGTATTCCGTTTTAACACATTTTTCCTGATAAATTGTTGTTTTTAAATGGGAACTTTAAATTGTACCAGAGAGTCTAAAGCAAAGACGAGTCTGCTGCAAACAAACCTATGTGCCTCATGTAGTTTGAGCGCAATGAACTATGGGAATTATGTAACTCTAGGTGCGGGGCATAAGCTTTGTTTTTCTCTTTGGCACTCTTTCCCTCGTTCAAAGGCTCTGGTTTATTTGGGTCAAATGGAGCAATCCCCCCACCTACCGGAGGATTTTGGCGACAGTTACTCACGTGGTTCATCCAATCCTAGCACACAAGCTGCTAGTTGTACAGTACAGGACCGTAAAAAGCCCTGTCACGAGCATACTGCTGCCTGTGGCCGTGAGACATAACTAGAAAGCACATACACCTAGCATCCGTTACAGATAGCATTAGCAATGAGTGGTGTCATGAATTTCAAAAAGTGTGGCTCCGTGCTGGTAACGGGAGCAAACCGAGGGCTCGGGCTGCAGATAGTTGACAGCCTGGCGAGTGGAGGTTTCTCACCGGGCAAGATTATAGCCACGGCCAGGCAGCCCGCGAGCGCGCAGGTAAACACCGACACACCACGCTTTCACGGTAGTTTTAAAGCAAACCGTGTGGTTTCCATACGAGCTAAGAGGAATATTTCAGCAGAGTTAACCCAGCTAACCGGTGAAGGTGCATTAATTTGTTCAATAACCATGAACGACACAGAGGGCGCTATTGTTCTCTCACTGGACTTTTGCTAACGAACAACGACATGATGTGTGTTTCACCTGCAGAAACTTCAGGAACTGGCAGAGAAACATCCAAACATCCATGTTGTCACTTTGGGTAAGATAAAGAATAACAATGGTTGGTGTGTGTGAACAAATACCATTACTTGTATGTGTGGAAAACAAATACAAATCCTAACTTTATAACACAAGGACTTATATGTTTTAGGTGTAAATGAATGACTTATATAAATTTGATGTATAGCATCAACATAAAAAAGTCCTCATAAAAAAAAATCATCATTCACAATAAAAACATCCTATATTTTATTAGAATCTCACATCAAACTATTTCAGCACATATTGGCTTTATCATGTTTAAATTAGAATTAACACGCTGGACATATAACCAGAAACTTTATTTAAACATTTAAATTTATTTTTTTGATTAATTAATTTTCCTACTGATAATCTCAGGTTCGTATTTTCTTCCATACATTTTCACTAATTTTTGGAGATTGACAGTGTTGTTTCTCCCCATCAGATGTAGTGAGCCAGGACAGCATAGAGACGTGTGCAAAAGAGGTGGGTCAGCTGCTACAAGATGAGGGTCTGAACTGCCTGATCAACAATGCAGGGATCAATGTGGTGGCTGACTTTAACACCGTTACTGCAGAGAAGATGATAGAAAACTTCCACACTAATGCTGTGGCTCCACTAATGATCACCAAGGTAAGGTTTATTATCAGTTTTTATGATCAGAAATTGTTGCTTTAATTATATCACAAGAAAAGTATCTTGGGGAAAAAAAGGCTAATTCAGGTATTTTAACATTTTATATTATTAAGAGTATTGACTGAACTGCAGCTGTTCAGATCATTACTGCCACAAAGTTCATCTGCGATTAACAGATCTTTGCAGTACTTAGCAAAAAAAACCAAAAAAACAGTGAAGAGAGTCATACAAATATAAATACCACTTATTCATCTTGACCCAATGGATATGTGTGGTAGTGACTGTATCTACAGAGACTTTGCTGTGTTCCCTGTAGTTTGTGGTGCTGTTGAATTGTGTTCTGTCATGCCCAGAGTTTTTCCAAATATCCTTAAAATTTCTTTCTCTTTTTGATCTATTGATTAGAATGTGTTTTTTAGTGTGGTTATGTTTTTAATATTGTTTATTGTTTGCAGTGTCAGTTAAGTGTATATGTAGTGATTTATCAAACTAATCACAACCATGGTAACTGTCACAAGATTTTGCAGACTCATCAAGCTCTGATGAAGTATAAGTTACAGCTTCTTTCTCAGTGCACTGTTTGCAGGTCCCTTTCATGTAGAGCTTGTGCAGTAGGTTTATTCCAGCCTCAGCTAAATGTTTTCTTTATTTCTGCCCCTGCCAGGCCTTCCTGCCTCTGTTGAAGCAAGCTGCTGCATCCAAAGGAGGATCAGGTGCCACAGGCCACATGAGTATCGACAAGGCAGCAGTCATTAACATGACCTCTCTGCTGGGCTCTGTGGAGCTTAATTGGGGGGAACGAGCAAATAACTTCAAATGGTACCCCTACAGGACATCCAAGGTACTGCTAACATGAGACACAACCACATATGCATTTGCATAATAGCAGTTTATAAAAAGTGTAAGACTGTTAAGGCACAAAAGGAAGGTTAACTCTACCAGGAAGGAAGCTCAGACTGTTGTAGATTGTTGGGTGTTACATCAGTGACTTGATAAATGAAGGCTGATGAAAGAAGGCTATAATGGTTCGAAGATCACACAGTTTGTGACAATTGATTTCAGGCAAAAAAAATAAAAATATTAACTACACCTCCCATGTCTCTCCCACAGGTCACTTGCTATAGTGTTAGGATGAATTGTACTGTGGTGTGCTGGGTTTTTCATGGTGTCTCTTGTTTTTTCTTGTCTTCATAGAGTGCCCTGAACATGGTGAGTCGCTGTATGGCTGTAGACCTGGAGCCTGATGGGATTCTCTGTATGGCTATACACCCTGGCTGGGTCCGCACTGACATGGGGGGTTCTCAAGTAAGGACCCACTCTGTCACAGTCTGTGTGGGAAACTCTAAGAGGGCTGTGCTCTACACTGAGAAAATTTAGGAATATTCTTCCATTGTTTCAAGCCTTCTATTTTATGTATCAGTGAGAAAATTTTAGAGAATTTTATTTTTTATTGAATGAATTTGACCAAAACTTGTCAGCTGTTAAATTATGTTGCATCGTGACAGTAGTCTGTTGCATATTTTAGTGTCTTTAGTCAGATTTATATGGTTCATTATATCCAAATTTCTAAGCAATGTGTCTGAATACTGTTTTGTGTTTATTCATCTCCTCACAGGCACCACTGAGTACAGAGGAGAGCATTTCCTCCATCTTATCTGTGATCGGTGGACTGACTGAAAAGGATCATGGGTCATTTCTAAATTTTACAGGAGAGGTGTTGCCCTGGTGACCTTGATGATCATAGAAATGAGTAGGATGACTGATGTCATCACTAACTGAGTCTCATTGCCGTTTATTCAGCCTTTGATCAGCTTCAGCTATTCGAACATGAATGTGTCAGTGACTCAGAGGGCACAGTGTTGAATCTTCATCGAGCTCATTCTTTTGGTCATTTAGTTACACGTAAATACAGCTTTGCAGGAGGAGAACAGTAGTATTCAGATATAAAAAGGTTGTTACTTTATCTTCGAAATCACTGCAGATGGACAGGCATTTTGCTGTGCTGTAGCTTGTTTTTTATGCCAAATACTTCACTCTCAGCTCAGTGTTAGCAGAGTGCAGCCCTTCACACCTCTTACAAAGCAATAACTCAGAACTGTTTTCAGATGTAAACATATTAAAGACATTTCTTTAAGATGATAACTCATCAAACCCACTGTCAAACAAACAAGCAAGACTGGGTTGAGAAACCCAAAAACCAGTGCTTGACTTCAGTTGCCCTAAATCTGTCTTGAAGTATCAGCAGAGTTTTGGTCATCGCGAGCTGAATTGTCATGGCCACACACTTGCTGAATGTTGGCTGTAAAGCAATAATTTTTCTCAAGATTGTCCCGCACTTAAACATATGGCACAGCTTCAATTTAAGTCCCTGCTTTAGCATTCAATAAATGAGTGGTTTATATTAGAGCTGCACCATATTGGAATTTTGCTCAGATGTCATATGCCGATATTTTTCAACCAATATTAGCAGATGCCAATATATCCACGTATTCACACTGGAGACATAGTCGTGTTGTGAGCACATAATTAAAGTCATTTTACCCACAGAAATCTTTATTTTGAGCAGATATGAGGATTTTTGTGTGAAGAAGCACAGAAACCCCAGAAGTGAAGCAAATAATCTATAGTGACACTCCAAATGTTATGTTGAATCATATGTTTCCTGCAGTTTACAGTAAAAATCAGAATATATAATAGAATCTTTATACTGTATCAAAGGAGCACTTGTTTTCCCCGTGTGCACTAGTTTACAACAGTGTGATTAAATTATACAGAGTTGTGTTGATTGCCTCTTTCTAGAGCTTCTTGTTTGTTTTGTGTTTGCAAAACCATAAAAAAGTAAAGAAAAAGTAATTGTTCAAGTGTTCATGATTGTGTCTCATACATGTTGCCAGTAAAAAAAAAAGGTTTTGTTAAGATATGCTACAAGTTTTCAGCCGTATTGTTGCTTTTGTCATGAAGTGAATGATGGTAACAAGGTCCAGTGGCAGTGTTAGGTAACATGTTCCTCTTCGTCAAACAAGGAAACCATGTCAAAATATTTTTCTTCCTCATTCTTGGAATTTTAAGTTAGAGTTATTTTCATAACTCTGTGTTCCAGCAGGTTGACTTGGATGATGTTCCCATTGTTAAAGACGCATTTTCAGACACATTTCCTCCTTCCCATTGTGTCTCTTTGAGCAGGCAGTCTTGCGGAAATATAGGCGATGAGTTTGCAAGATAATATCAACAATAAAAATCTTTAGTAAAATGCCATTTGAAGTCATGACCCTGTCTCAGCTGGTACAATTATAAGAGAGCTGAGTGTTATCATTTGCAGTTTACGGCACCTGTAATTACAGCTGGTTTGGGTACAGTTACAAGATAAAGTAGAGCTGCTACTGAGATGAGCAGAGCAGAAGTTGAACATGTAGCTAAGAAAGTTAACATACTGCATATGCATCAAACCTCCAGCCAGTGAGCTGTCCCATTAGATATAACTCTGATTAAAAAAATGTATCAGAAGTCATGCAGAATCAGGTTAATATTTATTAGAGAAATATTACAGTCTAGATAGGATTCAGTGCAAGACAGCAGCAGTCCTTGTGTTCCCTGCCAGCAGATGTTCAACACAACAACTTAACATGTGTTGTAATCCCCTGTTTTGTTTGTGGGAGTTTCCTGACATGAACTTTTTGGCAAGCAAGCCTGTAGAGAAATTTCAGAGAGGAAGAGAGCTGGGGATCAGGTGATGTTAAGCTCCCTAAAACGTCATTTAAATGTTATCAAACCAGTTTGCCCAGGATGGTTTGGGCAGTCATGCAGGCAGACAGCCGAGAGGAGAGAGGGAGTGTGCGTAGAGTTTTAAAAACAGTAGGAACAGTTATTTGATAAGGTGCTGCTTTGAAATTCCCTTGCACACAAGTTCTTTTGTCTCCAGGAAATTTGAAGAGCACAGCATGGATTAATAGACCAAGAAGATGCTTTAATTCCTGAAGAAAAAGATGAGCAGCTGAGGTTTTGTTACTTAAAACAGGTAAAAGTTTGTGTCTGTCCACAATGTGATTGTGTTTTGGTTCATGAGTCAAGTAAAGAAGGCCTGCACACTTGAGATCGAGCTTATTTAGGCAAAATTGGCAAAATTGTACAGTCGCTGAATTGTTTTGTCTTAGTTCAAATGGGAATTCTACTCACATCTATGTAAGTTTTTCCTCATAGCATTCTTGTTTTGCATGACGTGGGAGCAGGACAAGAGTTATTTGACTAAACTGATAAGGAATAATCGTGTTTCTCTGTAGTCACCACGGTTTTACCGGTTTCTCTCCTGAAAGAGTAATCCGACTCATAAAGCAGTTTTCAGAAATTAGCAGGCACATTAACTTATTGACCTGATCATTGGTGCAAATGAACCACATTTCATGTGTGTGAATGTGTCTGCATGTCAGTTGGGACATAGGTATATATATATATATATAATCTTTTATGGGGTTCTTATATTGCAGCCTATGAAAAATTATATATTCTTCACATTTAAGAAGGTTGTGAAGCTAAAAATAGGCCAGAATTGACATTTATGAAAGTTGATCTACTCTTCCCTCAGACTGAGGTCAATCCAATGCTGCATCTTGCGCTGTTTGGCTCTGCTCTCTTTAATTTTCCCAGGAAGCAATGACAAGGTGACAGTAAGCCATCATGAACTGCAGATCCCTGAAACTGAAGCAGTGTCGAGAAAGTCAGCCACCATCTATTTACATCTTTGCTTTTCCTACTATGACATTTTAAAAAGTGGTGTATAAATGCTAAAATTAGAATTAAGGACTTAGACAGTTTGTCCGTGTGGTACTGCATTTCAAACACCCATTAATTATTAGTCTACAAAAGACTGTAGTGATAAATGCCTATCTGCTCTCCAGAGACTAAGCTGAAATTTTAGATTTTTTTTTTCCTTCGAGAATCCCAAATCCCAAGAATTTCAGTTTATTATACGAATATAGTCAAATAAAAATCAACAAGTCCCTACACAGAAATCTGCAAAACTGTAGCATTTGTGACTTAAATAAACAAAACCGTCAACTTTTTAGGTCTTAAGAATTTTTCAATTCAATTTTCAGGTCAGTCAGAAAAGACTCATGATGCTCCATAATTACAGTCAGTAGCTACACATTTACACTGACAACAGAGAGAGAGAGAGTCATTTCTCTTTTTGTTCCTTTTGTATGAAATCTACCAGAGTTGGCAGTTGGTCAGCATGAGTATACTCAAAGTCTTTGGTTAGCTAACAAGCATAAATCCTATACTCTATGGCTGAACCTCCAGCATGGCTGCCAAAGGGTCCATCAGGCATCTATAATGAACAGTATGGTCCCCTCACATGGTCCTGTCTTCCTGTGTTGCAGAGACATGTATCAGCCACATGGAGGTGGAGAGTCATGCTGATGCTGATGGACTATCCGCTCTCTGTGGAGCTGCAGTCGGCAGGTGGAGACGCGCGGACACAGTTCTCGGACACTATCAAGTACTGCATACTTGGCATCTCAGTCACTCTTCTTCTGCTGGCTCTGGGCATCCTGGCATGGCAGGCCTACAGATGCTGCACACAGACACGCACCACATGCAGCCAGCAAGACGCTGGTGAATAGGGATTGGATTGAAATATCTAACATTACACACATATATTTACTCTGAGTGTCTGACTAAATGCAAACTTGTTTTGATTGTAGTAAACAGTGACCTGCTCTACTCAGATGGAAAGTCAGAAACACAAGGAAACTTCTCAGGAGCTCTAAGCACCACGGTAAGTGTATATATATTTAAGAGCTGTTGATGGAAAAAAAGGGTATTTTGTTTTAACCTGTTTTTCTATAACTGTATTTCATATATATTATGTGACCACCTAATTCTCTCAGATGGTTCTGAGTTCAAAGCAGCATCTATACAATAATAGCTTTGATCAAATTTCATGACAAATCTAAAAATGTTTGAGGTTCCATGTGATAAAAAACTAGGTGGAGTCAGTTTTTAGACCCTTTGGAGGAAGCTGCTGTGCTGCCTTACAGTCAATACTTTGGGGACAGTACCCCAGGTGCTAAGATTAGGATTAAGATTAAGATTAGGATTAAGATTCAGAGACCTGAATCTGAAGTACTTAAAACAATAACAAAGACTCATTTAGTTTCAATTGCAATCAATTGTAACTTCTAAACTGCAGATTTGAACTATAATCATTCAGCTGTCATTGTGCAGGAGAAATTCAAATGTATGCAAATCAAATAAACGGCCTGCAGGTGCTGATGTCCTTACATACAGCTCAGGCTTGTTATTTGGTTCTGAATCTGAAATGCAATGGGTTTGTATGAAGTTTATGACAGTAGGTTGATTGTGAAGGGTGAAAGTGTAAGGTTAGTAGTTATCTGATATGGACAACCAGAAAAACACAGGCCTTTTTGTGTCAGAGCAGACCTGGGCGTTAAAATGCCCACATCTGTTCCTCTGGGACTCATGTGTCGGTAAAAATGCTGCTGAATTTGAAAACTATTTCTTGAAAACCCTCCCTGCTAGATGCAGGGTGGACAAAATAATTGGAATAGTTTTCAGTATTATGCAACCACTAACTACAATTCTGTAAATTACAATCCAGTCATTGTTCTCATGATGATGAAAAGTTGCTCAAATTTTTTTTCATTTACTATACTTTGTTGATATTATAAAAGATTACATTATATTGGTGTGTGTTTCTGTTATTTGGTCCATTCCCTGTAGTATTTGGAGTAATAAACTAGCAACGTTATCTGTGTACACAAAGATGAGCAAGCACATTTGTTTAAACAAAGGAGAGTAGAGTCTCGTAACAAGTGTAAGAGGTGCTAGTTATTAATCAAAACCACACTGATAAAACGCTGTGTGTTTTTTCATGTTCCCAAGGTGGAGGATGTCAGCACAGAGGCCCGCAGGCTGAGTCGCTGTCTGTCTCAGACCCCATTTCCCTCAGGATCCAACCAGACAAATGGACACATAGGGGAACGAGCCAATACTCAAAAGGTAGAAGACAGTGCTGTATACAGTTTGCATGCCAACATGAAAAACTAATTACAGTTAATGAACCAATAAACATTTTGATCTAAAGATGTTGCCAGAGGAAACATCAGTGGACCACCAAAGTCTAAAACTCATCTCCCAGGCAGAGACCTTGATTTTTGTCAGAGTTTCACTCAAAACCAAAGTTTTAGACCAATTTTAAACTTAGATTGCCAGGATCAACTGCTGACAGCAAATTTAAACTGAGATGTTTGCAACCCCCCCTCTTGATCTATTTATGTCAAAGTTTACAAGGATGAATAACTTTAAGAAAATTAGATTTCATATTTTCAGGCAATATTCATTTTTTGGTGTTTTGGTTTCTTTCTTAACACATCCTTCTTATATCAGGTCTATGGATCGCTCCGTTTCTCCATCTACTATGACCAGCTACAGTCCCAGCTGGTGGTCACTGTGTTGCAGGTGGAGGGGCTTCTGGATAACAGCCCAGAGAGAAGTCTCCAGCCGTTTGTGAAAGTAAGCCTCATGTGGGCAGGTTCAGAGGCAGTGGAGCTGGAGGGCTGCGCACGTGAGGAGGTAATTTTGTTTTTATTACCACACAACAGCTCCAGGCAAGGAATCTACACCATCTTAAACTGGGAAATATACTGCTTTTCCTTTTTTTATTATACGTACTCAATAGTTTGATCCTCTCAGAATGAAGACACAGCAACTGTCCTGTGGACGATGCTGCAGGAGTGGCGGACTCACATTGTGAAAGGCAGCTGTAACCCTTTGTTTGGAGACCAGTTCAGCTGCATTCTACAAGAGCCTAAGGAGCTTCAGAACATGAGCCTCAGGATGGAGGTCCTGCACTACACAAACCCAATTCTTACTCCCAGGAGATTAATTTGTCAATGACAACATGAAAATCTAAGCTGAAAAAAGTAAGTTTGTTTCTATACATCTGTTAAAAAAAAAACTATCTGTGATGTGTTTGTGCTCATCTCAGGTGAGGGACTTTGATAAGTTCTCCAGACACACAGTGTTAGGAGAGGTGAGGGTTCCTCTCGGGCAGCTCAACATCTTCTACCCTCTGGAGCTCCAAGATGATCTGCAGATACCCCAGAAGGTAAGAACAGTGACATCATGTACGCAAACACACACATATGTACAATCAAACAGAAATCATCACTTTATTCAAGATGAGTAAAACAACGCTTCCATGTCCACTTTTAATAGTTTTTTTTTTTCTTTTGAATGCTGATATTTAGATACATACATTAACCTCCAGCATATTTTTTGTATTGTATGTGTTTGTATTTTGAGCTGAAATGTTTCTCTCTGACTCTCTGGACAGGATCTGGTAGGAGAAGTGCTTCTGTCTTTAAAGTTTCTTCCCACTTCTCAGAGGCTTGAGGTCGGACTGCTAAAGGTCAGAATGGTCCTCCCTGAAATATCCTCAGATGCAGGTAAATAACGAACACCTTCATGAAAATATATGTACATCTGCTACATCATACACACACAGTATGAACTAGAGTTCCCAATTTGTCTGTGTTGTACAGCCCTGTACGCCAGGATCAGTGTGCAGTGCAACCAGTGCAAGCTGAGATACCAAAAGACCTCAGCAGTGGCCCGCTGCCTGGTGACCGTCTTCAACGAGGTCCTCATGTTCTCTCTGCCAGAGCTCCCTCTGCAGCAGTGTAAAATCTTGGTATCTGTGTATGAGACTCACTCGAATAGGAAATCAAGCAAACATCTGATTGGACAGTTGACTGTGGGGAAGGAGAGGAGTTTAGAGGACGAGCACTGGAGCCTGATGATGCGCTCAGTCCGCCAGCCAGTAGCAAAGTGGCATGGCCTGCTAATCTGACTGACTGACGTCTCATTAATCCTCTTCTGCACTTATCCGATGACCATCCACCTGCTTGTATCTAACTGAAAGATGTGATGCCTGTGTTTCAGACTGTAGATGGATCTGTACCTGTGTAGTTGTAAGACTTCTGCCCCAGTAAGGGGAAATGAACTGACTAACTGAAACTAGTCTACTTATTCACAGACATCTTTTTTTTAAGCCCTCTTCTTAGAACCTAATTCTATTATATTGAAATATTAAGGTGAACCTGACATTTGCACTCCTTATTTCTGATGAAGAATACATTAGTTTTGTACCAACTGTACTCACAGTGAGAAACTGTTGTTTGTGACAATGATATATTTATCTTTAGGCTGTGTTGTTGTTTCATTTTAAAAACTGTCCATTTTGCATTATTAAATATTTAGAGTGAAATTTTGAATGTTCATTAAATTGAGCAAGTCACGGTGAGAAAGAGTGTAAGCTAATGTTTTACATAGTTAAGCTTGTTTTTTAAAATGTCTTGAAAAAGAAATAAGTTAACAAAAAAATCTTACTGGAGCTTAGTATCATCACTGTGAGAAAACAAAGCAAATTGTGTCACAGTATTCTTGCATACAGTGAATAGTTGTGATTCTCTTTGATCTTTTTTATTTCAGAAACTTTCTGCTCATATGTATACAGTTCAAACACTTATTGTTGGTGTTTGATTAGTTCAAGGCTGAAGGTGTTGTTGCCCAAAGAAACTCTCCTCTGGGTGCACCTCTATTACTGTATGACAGGCCTTTGCTGCCATCTGCTGGTTTATGAGTGTACTTGTTTGTAAAAGCAGAAAACCTAAAAACAGATCTTCTGAACTCACCTACAGTCTGTGTTAATTTTGTGTCTGTGAGCTGCAACTGAATCAGCAAATTAGGGTAGAAACTAATAATACTGATAGTTTGTTTTGTTAATAAAACATATTTTGCAATGTTATAATAAGAAATTAATAGCGTAATCAATATAAAGTAGCTATATCAGACAAAAATAACTTACTATCAACAGATAGAGCCCATAGTTATCCTGAACATAAATAAATTATCCACTGCTGCTGGAACCAAAATGAATGGCAGGGACTGTGAAATGTCAGTACATCAAACCCCTCTATAAGAGCTGAACCTCCACTGGCCTCACCTCACTGGCCAAGTATGTATGAGTGTGAGTATGCCAGTGGAGGTTCATACAGGAATCTCTTGGCAAATGCACCACATATAACTAATCAAAATCACGCTCATGTATTTTTTCAACTCAACAGCATGATAAAATCATTCAAGTGCACCAACCACAGTAACCTCAAGGCTACTGTTAGTGAGCATACTGCAGTTGACAGATATTAAAACCTTAAGTTACAATCTCATGACCAGATCTCATAGCAAAGTATGGATGACTGTTACAAACTGCTTCAGGGAATGTGACAAATAGGGAGTCCAGTTTTTGCTTAAAAACAGTTCATTTCAATCAAATCAAGGGGAATTAAAGTAAAAACAAAACCCAACAGTTAAAGCTGTGGGAGAGAATTGCCACCAACAGCTCTAAGAGTGTTTTGAAAGAGCACTGCATGGCACGCGGGGGTCCAGACGTTACCAGTTTGCAAATGACACACTGCAACACAAACCAAACTGAAGGCCGAGGCCTCCCCCAGAAGGTCAGTAGAAGTGGATACTTACTTATTTTTCCATCTAAGCACAAAATCAAAAATTCCAACCCTGACCTAAACAGTTATTATTCTCTTCAAGATAAAAACAGGGAGTCTGTTTTGTAGAGTGGTGCTGCTGCTCTGCATTTACAGTCTGGAACTGATGTTTAACTCAGCCTACTGTGCTTTTGCTTACATTTCTGCAATTGCACTAGTGTATTCAGGAAACCCAGACTTTGCCTTTGTAGGGCTTTCATTTTTTGAAAACTTTATTTATTATAAAAGGAATCAGAGGAAGCTTTGTGCTTGGATATAAAAAAACTAATGCCATACACCACACCGTTGCAAAATGCTTTAAAAAAATAACTTGTATTTATACAGTGTTGTGCGATACATGACACCCTGGTGTCACAATGTGATATTGAACTGACTGTTTCAGTATTCATTACCAACAGTCACAATATCATTAGTTCATAATTACCTGAAAACAAGCGTCCTGAAAATAAAAATCCTTGTTTTTCTGTTACCTGGAATGAGTGTTTTAAATGTACAGCATGAGCAGGTCCCCTTACACAGAGTCTGCCATGGTGTACCACTTTGTTTCTACAGAAATCCAAATTAGACAAACCAAACATTGGCCCTTGAGAGAACCTTCTCATTTTTTTCAGGTTTTGCAACAACTGCAGGTTCTCCTACACGCTTGAAAGTGGATGGTGAGCAGTAGATTATTTTGCCAAGTGCAACCTGCTATACATGCCACTGAATTCACAAAAAATTTTATATTAGAATTGTCGATTGTGACTTCAGCTGTTGTTTGTTGTTGTATGATTTGTTGTCAGGAGTTTTTCGAAATATATCACTTTCTGCCTTTGAAGCTGCTTTGTGATACACATCCTTTAACACGATGCAGCAGTTTTGCACTTGTTTTTTTATGTAATTTCAAATGTATCTGTATTTTTTTTAGGTCTAACCATGTTTTTGCAAAACAGTACTTGTTTGTTGGTCTGCATGTTTAAATACACGTGGTCATTTATCTTTAGTGTGTGTGGAATGTCACAGTGTGAAACGACAGCTACTAATGAGCAGGAAAGTGATTTGACACCCTGATATGACATTTGTTTGTCAGTAAAAACCCCTCTTGACAGGTCAATTATCCACCCAACATGCATGCTGGACCTTCATCATCCTGTTTTTCTAAAGTTGCAATAATAACATTCCTTATTTAAATGTAATGTATTGGTGTCAAAATGCTGAAAATCATGTAACCTCTTTTTTCAGGGATAAATTGAGCATCACAAGGATGCAGCAAATAGTGAGGATACCTTTAAACTGAATGAAAGGACCCACTATAACCAGCAGAGGGCAGTTGTGTGTCTCTTTGGAAATTTATAACCTGTACAGATGACTTGAACATTAGCAAGACAATCTCAAGGTGTATTGTGTTAATCTGCTTTTATTAATAAGAGATTTGCATATCTTTCACTGCCTAAAACTGGATCATACTGATTAGATATCGAGCACTGATGGCTGCCTTGTCTTTGTCTAGTGGGGCTGTTTTACAGAGAAATATTGCTCTCTGCAAAATGAAATGTGGCAGTCAAGTGATTGCAGGATTGCTTTCACAGCGTCAGTGAGGATATCTTCTGCTTTCCGCTCCTTTGAATCATATCGTCCCTCTCTGTTCAAATGGAAAATCTCATCCCTCATCTCCATCACTTCCAATTGTTTCATATCTTTTCACAGTGATAAAAAAGTGGCGGAAACTATATTTACAACTGCCCTGTGAATTCATCAAGGGCACTTTCTGATGTGGCTATCAGCTATTTCCAGCCATCTGTCAGCATATTGTGATATTCATTTCTGTTCCCAGGATCTACAAACACTCACCAAAAGCTCATACACACCTGTACACACATACACACACATACAGCACATGACTGCTCTGTAAAAAAAAAAAAAAATCATTCCTGACTGCTAACCTTTGGCACTTTTCTGGGGCACCCTGAGTCCCTGAGTACATGTTATTCTGCGTGTGTGTTTGCGCTTGAGTCAGGGACTGAATGCAAATCAATATATTTTTACTTACATGTATTGATTTGATCGTTTCTGTTTTCACGTGTCTTTTTTGAGAGAGAGTGGTCTGTTCACAGAGAGTCTCTGGGTGCAAGTCTTCACCCTGTCCTCCTCAGGGCAGTCACACGTTTTATCACAAGTTCTGCACTGGAACTAATATAAATACTGTCAAGCCATAAAATACCAGAACAAACCACAAATACACATTGTATTTGTGTCCCAAATAAGAAACATGTCCCCCTTCTTCCTGGGAGACGCACCCACTGAAACATTCTTTGAAGTCATGTGGGGATCCATGAGACAAGGACCCAAGTGCAGTACTGATTCCCAGACCATTGTTTCTTAGGACCAGTCTGCTGACTTATTGAAGTATGCAGAATTTATTTCCATGCCCTCTGAGCAAAAATGTGGCACACAAGCCCTTGAGATATCTGTTACACTGGTGTAATCAGGCAGATCAGCAGACAGGGCAGCACATGGTGAACATATTTAATGCCGTGCCTGGAATTGTTGGCTGTTTCTTCTGAGGCTGGGTGTTCAGCAGTGGATGCAGGTGTTGCTTTTGTTAAGGATAATAACCACTTACTATAAAACTCTCTGCCCACACCATAAACACAGTTTCTGTGTATTATCTTTCAGTAACTGAGCATTTGTGAGGAACATTAGGATGGAGTGACAGTGGCAGTCAGTCAAATGAAAGCCAATATTTACAACTGTACTGTGGGAGATGAGTGAGATTTCCCTCAAGTTTATTCAAATTCCTTTGAGTTTGACTTTTGGATTTCTCTCTCTGTGACTTGGATTGCTTTCTTTAATGTTTTTTGTTTTGGCATGCCATGGTGAACATTCAGGTCTTAGATCTGGCCGGTCTTGTCTCTGAATTTACAACCTGACTTGAACAGATTTGACCTGAAATGGCTTGGCTTTGACTGACATGCCCTGTTGAGTTTTGACTTGATCTGACTGAGGCTTATTCAAGAATTTGACACACCTGACAACACAGGTACGTTCAAACCCAGGTCAGTGAGCCGAAAGGGAACATGGACATCTTCTCTGTAGTTAACTGTGATCAAATCAGAGGAACAGATGGCTGGCTTGCACCTGAGCCCCTCCACATGAAGACACACACATACAAATACATTTGTGACTCAGCATCCCTGCGTCAATACTGCCCTCGGATCCATGACGTCCGCCTGTTAGCCTGAGCGTCTGGTCGTGACTGAGGCTGCAGACGGAGAATAAAGAGCACAGATGATGAGATGAGCAGAGATGTTGACACCTGAATAGAAACCTGAAAAAAAAAAACTGAAATAGACAGGCCGTTACCTCGTCTGTGGTAATGAGGGTTTTGAAATAGACACTGTTGCTGCATACACACGGACAAGGGAGCAGGAATACACACACACACACACACACACACGCACTATTGTAAACCCACGTGGAAAACTTGTATCATTCTTCTGTTGTTCAGAAACAAAGCAGCTTATCTTCATGCTGAGATATACCTTCTCAAATTCAAGCAAACACACATACAGTTTACCTACTGCAATTCCATCATACAATCCTCTGTAAGTTAATGCATTTGTAGTTCTGTTTTTTGCTTTTCAGATGTAGATGTAGCAGAATAATCAAACTGCAGTCTCATTTTCAGTATCTGTTTCCTATGCTTGTTTTTGGATAGAATTTTAACATTTTCTGAAATATCTGTGACTGTTCTCATTCATCCGACACTGGAACGGACACGACTATGAGCTGGACATGTGACTCAGTGAAGGATAGGGGCACGGACCTATTCTCCAGGAC
>JAQMCX010000050.1:4874601-4905926 GCA_029814765.1 Acanthurus leucopareius
CCTCTCCTTCTCTGGCTTACGGAGGTAAATGGCGGCTTTGCCATAAATGGCCATCTCCGCGTCCGTACTCATGGTGGCGGCTTAGTTCTGTACAGAGTCAAACAAAAACAGTCTTAAAAGTATGTTTTCTGTGCTTGTCATGCAACAGTGCCTAAATGCCTGTTGTTGATATGAACAAGTGACATATCAACACCTTAAAAACATGCTTGAATCATTACAGGTGACCTTTAGCTTAATTGCCTATCATTCTGACAGACTGCTTGTCATTATTATGAACACCAACTGTCTTGAGTTTTGTCCTGTTTGAATTGAACAACACCTAAATGCCAATTTAACATAAATCCATTTATTAGCTATACTTTCTCATTCTTTAGAGGCTCATAGTAGGACTGAGCTGATCCCAGCTGACATTAAACAGCAGGTGCACTCATCACACAAGGCTGGCTCAATTAGATGGACAACTATTCACACTCACATTCACACCTAGAGGCAACCTAAAATTGCCAATTAACACAGGCACAGAAAGAACATGCAGCTCCAAACAGAAAGACTCTAGAGTCAATTCAAAGAACCTTCTGGCTAACTAATTCAGTATCATTACATCCGTTAATTAAGCAGACAAATTCTTCTGTTTTAAAAGTATTCAATGTCAAAGTTATACATACCGTAACCTCTCCTTTTGTGAAAAGAATGTTTTATTCCACAATCCTGTTGAAAAAATTTATGTTTTTGTAAGTCCCGAGAACAACAAAAAAATAGTATTTACTATTTTTTCTTAAGTTATAAGGTTAATACACATTTCATCTCTTGTCAGAGGAAAGCATGAAGTTCACTTAGTAACGTATATATATATGTATCTTTACACTATATAGCATTAAATTATATAAACCAATTTCTAAAATGAGGAAGAAATTTAAATTGTGCAATGCACAATAGCAGATAAACTCACCACAAGCAGGAATCCACTCGTCTTCTACCACACACTCTGAGGCTTTTCCTGGACTCCTTATATTCAGTCTGGTTTGCTTACAAAGCAAAGCTCAAAGCAGGCCAGCTTGCCAAATATGGCTTGAATGACAGCTGTGTCTTGAAGAATTTGAAGTATTTAGGTGACACTAAATTTGGGAGAATCCCTATAAGTATGTAACTTTTGAGTTCTTTTGTCTATCTGACTATATAAAATGTATTCATTTAAACATGAAACATCCTTCAACTGTTAAGAATGTTATTAAAAATGATAAAATCCACGGAAAATACATAATTTAACCTTACAAACCTTACAATATTAATACCAGATTTAGCTTTAGATTCATTACGTGAGTGTGTTATACTGACAAACATGGTTTTCTTAATTTACTATTAATGTTTTGAAAAAAAGAAGAGTTCTTTTTGACGTTTCATGACATCAAGTCCTGGGAGAAGAATTTTTTGTGTATGTGTGTGTGTGGAGGGGGGGTGTACATTATTAAGCTTTAAAATAGTGGATTAGTATATTCTTTTATTTAGCTCATCCTGGAAAAATTTTAAGTTTCTTTTAGATGTTTTATCATTGTTTGAAATTTGATAGCTGACAGAGTAAATTCCTGTACATGATAGGTGGATGGCCGTTGGGATTATCGTGAGAGTCTTTTTCTTCATGTAAAAAGCTAATGGTTGGGTACAAGAACTTTTATGTGGATGTTTATTCATTTTTCAGCTCCAAATGAACCTTGTTTTTGCTTCTATACAGATTAGGCTCATGGTGGTTATGATGTTACACTTAATTTTCCAAGCTGAAGACACCCTTTACTGAAATGCGAGACAAAAAAAAACGCACAAGATTTTGTTCACTAAAATTAGTGAAATTAGTCCGAGTCATAATCAGATAAACAGCACGATTTTTCCGTCGTGATTACGGGGTTATTGCAGGGATCTGAAATTGTCCTCAGATATGACTAAGTATGTAATCTTCCTATTAATTAGGTGAGAAAAAAATATTTGAACCTATCTATCACAAATTTTATTGTATTTTATTTTTAATTCAGTCTGTATTTTAGGGCAAGTTTGATTTAGTTGTCAAAGTGAGCCAGTTGTCAGCTCACTTGGGATGCAAGAAGACATGTTTCTGTGAGCCGCATTTGTTAGGGGCCCTCTGTCATACTCAATCATGTAATGCGAGTAGTTTTAAAGTTTGCAGTGTCTAGGTGAGAGAAGTGGGCATGTCAACAAAGAGTGTAGAGCTGTTTTTGGATTGGTGGACTGTGTTTGACTGAAACTGAATACCAATTTAAACTTTAAGAGACAGTTAATTAAGATTTGGCATCTATTCCAGTACCCTTTGCACTGTGCACACTTGCACTGTAACATAATTATTTATATTTTTTTCATCCAGCAATCACTTGAATAAAGAGATTGTATGGTCTTGTTCATTGCCACATTTATTAGTTTTTAAGTTATCTATTTTTTTTATCATTGTCTTGAGTGTGCACGATAGTTGAATGTTCATTTTACCTATTTTTGTTTTGTTTTGTTGTCCTTGTCTTTAGTTTTGTTTTCCTTTAGTTGTATATGTATTTCTATCGTCCTTAAAATTATTGTATATAACTTTGGGAGCAATGAATACAAAATGTCAAATCCCCTGCATGTGTATATTCTTTTACTCTGCTAGTAAGGCTAATTCTTATTCTGATTCAGAAGAAAACGTTGGCATGAATCTGCATTTACTCACCAAGATGTCACAAAATATCTTTTATTGGTGCATTGATATGTAGTACAGAATTTGAACAGATTTTTTAAAATTCCATTAATCATCTAAATACCCCAAAATATTTTCAAATATAATTTTCAAATGCAATATTACCAGGAATGTACAGTCTACCAAAATAATGCAAGACAAGTGCAGTTATGATAATGAGGTGTATATAAGCTGGAGGCAACTATGGATGTTTAAGTGCAATACATATTTCTAACTCTTTATGAGAAAAAACCCACATACCACCGTACAGTAATAATTTTATGATCTTCCAGGGATATTACCTCTTATAGTTCTTAGATCTTATTCTCAGCAAATTCTGTTTCAGATGCTTTGATGACTAGATGAGTTACCCAACCCATGTGGTCTCAGTGAACATGAAGCTGATTGATGGCAGCAAACCTACAGCAAAGCCCTCCCACTCCTTAATTTTACCTCACTTGGTCAGATGCTACAGTCATACTATTAATGTCTCTTTGGGAAGAAGAAGATCAAAGCTACTATTTGAATGGCTCACATTGTGACCAATTTTCTGTGAATTTATGCTCACTAACTTTGACAATAACTTTGTGTGATTAAAAACAAGTCACTGTTTGAAATCCAGTCTGAATTGACAAAATCATAGGGACTGATCAATGATTTTGGTTTGGGTCCCTAACTAAATTTTGTACAATTTTCACCTTCCAGTTATATCCTTCCAGGGAGGTGGGCACAACTGGAAATGTTGTACAACAGTCTTTTCAATGCAAGTCCATGAATTTTTTTAGTATTAAGCATTTTTTTTTTTAATTCCTGAAAGCTCAATTAACATCTGATGTGCTGCATTGATCTAATTACGCCAGCTCAATGTAACAAGATAGGTGTTTGAATACTGAGAAGGAAGAGAGAGGCAGGAGGGTCAGAGGTCAGGTTGAGTAGTGTGTTGGGGGTGGGAGTTCCAGGGGCACAAGCAAGTTGTTGATGCTTCTGTAAAAAGCCAGTCAGCTCATTAGTTACCAAAGTGAGATAGCATGGCACAGAAGAGCCTTGACCACTCATGGTAGAATCTATTTATGTCTAAAAAAACAAGGATAAAAGGGAGTTCATCTCACCAGGGTTAGAGGGAAGGAGCAGACAAAGTAGGCGTCTTGCCTGTTCAGTCTCCCTGAGTGCAGTCATCTTTCAGTGGTAGAGTTCAATGTTGACAGTCCATAAGAGTGTGAATACAGATCATGGATGCTTCTAACATAAATTCAAATACCTGATATACATTACAACAACAGTCACCTGTTCCTTTGCTGGATCATATAAATAACCGATTATATAATAACTGTTATCCCCTATCAGAATCTCAGACTCCTTCAAAACAGATCAGTCATAAATTTGTATTTTTACATGGGTCAAATTACAAAGCCAAACTATCGGAGCCACAGTTTAAAAATTTACATGTCTAGCAATGGATCATCAGGGGACCTGTGCTCTTCAGTAACAGGAGGTCACAGGGCAGATGTCGAACATGTGCCTACACGAGCTGCTCCCTCAAAATGACTTGCAGCTTCTGTTGTAAGATTTTTTTTAGCTGCTCAGTTACATCACTCAGTCATTCATCTGCAGTGAACATTATACGGTAGGAAGCGTTACCTTCTTTTGTCTGACCCAGGTTAATCTGCATATTCTGTCTACAAAATAGAAACCATAATTCAGGAATGGCAGCACCTCGTGCTCGTATCACGCGATCATAATACACCCTTTCTCGCCCCTGTAACAGCTGCGCTTATTTTTAATTGTTCCTGATCCTTTGACTTTATATAACTTCCTGCCAGAGTCCCACGATTTACATTTGAAATGACGTATTAGTTATTAGTTAATTACACATATAATGTAAGGAGACAATTTACCTATTCACCCCCGCCTATTTCTATCCAGTCTACAAAAACGGTATTGCATCGATTTTTTGATTGGAGTTTGGCAAAAACGAAACCAAAAGTATATTCTCTGGCCTTAAGTTTCGGTTTTGAAATAGCAGACACTCGGGCTGCAGATAGATGCAGTCTACGACAACGATATGCGGTAAGTGCTAATTT
Source organism: Acanthurus leucopareius (assembly GCA_029814765.1). Lineage (NCBI taxonomy): Eukaryota > Metazoa > Chordata > Actinopteri > Acanthuriformes > Acanthuridae > Acanthurus > Acanthurus leucopareius. The sequence continues at coordinate 4,879,396 of JAQMCX010000050.1, forward strand.
TATTTATCAGAACAAATTTTAAACGACTACGAATGGCAACATAAGTGCTGTCTCAGGAGCGCTTGTGTCTGCGCACTGAGGAGCCAAAGACAAAACAGGGAGGTCTTGCTAAAACGCGCTCCGAAATTATGTCAGAACAGGCACAAGGAGAAAAGGCGCAGCTCGGTCCATGTTAAGTCTCATTGAAGCAATATAGTGACAATGAAAAGAATAAAAACTTCAAGCCCGACGGGCTAAAAGTATTACCCTGCGCGCAGTCCGAAAATATGTGCGTTTCAGAGCGCTGCGCAAATACACATGCCCGTTGTCTGATGTGGGTGTTACAGACGAAACGTTCTTCATGAATACCAATGTAACTCAACTATCTTAGTTGTCCGAATAATGCGCTACCGAATCTTCCCTTAAGTAGTGTGTAAGTTACTGAATATAGATTAACAAAATATTGATAAAGCCCAAGATAATATGCAATTGTAATGATGAAGTTAATGAGATGCTTTCAAAACGTCCTAAAGTGTTAAGAATAAAAGCAAGCAGGACTGGTGATTAAATGGATAAAGAAAGGTAAAATATAGAGTACAAACATAGCTCAGTTGAGAAATTAGCAACTTTAAATCAGCAAAAAAAGGGCTACGCCTAGCTCCCCCTGGCTTATATAAAAGTACAAGAATAGCAGGTGGCTCCCCATTACTTTAAATAGTCCTCACATATTTTTGTTTATCCTCCAATAAAGCCATCTGTGTGTAACAAATTATGTGAATTTATGTATGTGTGCTTGTGTTCATGTTTGCCTGTTTGTGTACCAGCTGATGGAGTCTGACCATGGATGAGGAGGTTGACCCTGACGATGAAAATGTGAACTCCGTCTTGGCTCAGGAATTCTCAGAACTGCTCATGATCCTCAGGTGTCAGTCACCCACAGTCATTACAGAGTTGAGTCAGATGATGCCAACTGATGTTAGGTGGAACATCAACCATTCAGCCCCTTCTGCAGAGGCCCTGACAGAAAACATCAAAGCCATGTTGACGTACTTCACAGAGGCTAGTGTTGCAGAGTGCTGCAACTTCCTTCAGAGTGTGTGCCTCAATTGTTTAGACATGCCCTTACGCCTGGAAACTAGGCTCTTGTCAGTGGCCGGATATGCAAACAGTAAGTATAAAATGATGCTAGAAATGTTGATAAGCAAGCTACTCCTTGGCTTTTTGATTTATACTGGGTTTTTACAGTCGAGTCTAGAGGTCCCTTTAGTGGTCAATTGACCACACAATGACAGAAATGCTAACAATTTATTTACGTTGCTTAAATTAGGGTTAAATTTCATACAAATACTGTGTACTTTATGTAAGTTTTCTTTACACACTGAAGCATAAAAAACAGAAATATGTTTTTTTTGTAGGAGAAGCTTTGTATTGCACTGATGCAGTGCAACCTTACAGCACTGCAGTGACTATGTGCCCTAAATAATTCACTAGCGCTGCATTTTCTGTGTTTTTTGTTTTATTGCAAAAAAATGCACCACATTTTGCCATACAGGTTAATTTTCATCTGCAGTAACTAGCAGGTTGATGGCATTAAAAAAACACTAAAAAGCATACAAAAACTCATTATTATCATCATCATAAATGCATTAGCATTAACAAGAACACATGAACACAGCCATATATAAATAACACAACCAATACCCAAGACCATTACAGTAATCTCCGGCAAGTTGATGGCTGATGAAAACATAACAAATAAGCTTAAGAGATCAATTGATCATGAAAATCACATTATCCAAGATTATGGCAGCATAATTGGAATAATTTGTTTACTTTTGCACAATATTTATATTCTATTTGTACGTGCTTGCTGATTTAAGGTAGTCAATTATTTAGATGGTTGCATTGTCATTAAATTCTGTTGGTCAAACTCTGTTACAAGTTTACCAAATTCAGTTGATCCAAAAGAAGCGCATGGGCTTGCAGGGTATAGAAATGTAGTGCAGGCTGATATTTTCTGAAGAAAACTAAGGTTTGTAGCTAAGCCAGGTTTTGTCCTGTAAATGGTAGAGGTTGAAGCTAAGGAGAAAGCCAGAAGGCTTTGGGGGTCCAGGAAAGATAAATGTGGCAGACGAGACAGGACCTGGATCAGGAGACGGGTTAGAGGGAAGGGGAGACAAGAATGCAGTGATTAGAAGAAAAGGTTCAGACTAAAGAAGCTAGGCAACTAGCTATATGACAGAAATGCTAACAAGCAAGAGTGGCTGGGGGTGAGGTTTGCTGTCAAACACAGGCCTATGATATGACAGGGAAGATGTAGAACTGCAGGGTATATATAAGCTTGAGCTGATGGCAGAGTTAAGCAAGTGGGACTTTGTTCCGCTTCTGGCACACCTGTCTCCATTTACACAATCAGACACAACCGGCTTACTGACTTAAACTAGTAATTAAATCAAAAGAAAACTTTCTTTGTGCGGGCCCTGTCACTTTTTCGTTTAATTGTTCAGTTGATGCCATACAGCCACAAGAACAGAGTCTCTGAGAAACATAGGTGGTTACTGTTTTTCCTCTTAGTGTCTGTCTGTTAGAGTATGTGAAAATATAGATATGTGATTGTGCCTGTATGTTCAAAAAAGTCAGTATTTAGTCTCCAAGTGGTTTTAATTGATTTTGGTGTTTTATTTAAATACTTGCACATTTCGGCACACAGCATCAAAGGACTTTTCAAAGGCAGCATTTCTCCAGTAGCTTACTCTACTTTTTATACTATCTACGTTTCCACCACACACTCACTTATCATTAACTTTGTGATGCTGTTTTGTGTTCACACATAGAAAGATGTATAGATCACATATAGAAAGACAGCTTTGGAGAGAAGCAGCAGTTTTTAGATCATGATTATTTATTCAGTAAATCTCATAACTTTACTTTCGTTTTACTTTGGGAATCCCCAGACTGTTCAGGCGCTTTAGAAACTAAAAGGGCCTCAGAACAGCATGCAATGAACTGCATGCAGCACATGCAGAGTCCTTGCAGTGCTCTTGACAGCACCAGTCATTTTCTGATTTTTTTATTTTTTATTTTATTTTATTTTTTTACTATGGATTAAAAGAAATGTTAATTATCTTTACATTTTTACGTGTATGTGTTTTGTATCTGTGTTTCTGCACTGTAGATGTTTGTGAAAATTCAGCGCCCAGCACAACAGAGGAGGAACCGTCATCAGCAGCCTCAGAACAGCAGCTTGTCAAACGCCCTCGAATTGGTAGAACAAACATTCTTGCATTCACATTCAAAAACCAGCTTGGCAAATGACTGTTAACTGGTTAAAGTCCATGTACACTGTTAACTAGATAATGAGCAGTTAGCTGGCAGCTGCAGCACTGTACCGTAAAACTGCAATTAGGGCATGTAAAAAAAACCAAAAAAAAACCTTCATCAGTATTTGTGTTATGATTTTTTAAAAATTTTTATTTTAACTTAATATTTTTAAAACTTTCTAAGAGTTAAAGAGAAGAACATGTGCTGGCAATTGACATTTCCGTGAAACATATGTCAAGAGTTATGGATAAACCAGCCACAGTATAAACCTTTCTGGTATATGTGTGGTGAAGTGTCACGTAAGATACTTGCATATATCTTAAAACTCTTAATTAAGATGTCATGATACAGCTGACATGCTGTGCTGCAGGCCACCAATGTCAACCATATAATGTCAGCTATGTAACCATAAAATGTTTACAGGAACATAAAACCTAATAGTTAAATGAGAGGTTTTCATTCCACAGTGATGTGGTATTTATGAGAAGCTAAGACATGCAATCTATGTTTCTTTACAGAGTATTAGATTGCTAGAGTTTAACAACTTCTCATGTTTAGTGCTGAACGTAATTGCGCTGACTGGAATAACTAGGAAGCATCTCCTGTGTAACTACCAGCGTTCAACATCTAATTTAGTTTTTAAAGGGTTTGACTATTTTGGATTTCAGTGTTTAGTTATTTTACTCTGTAAATCATTTCAATATAAATAATCATGTCTCTTGCACAATGGCTTTTCTAAATGCTATAACTTGAATGTATATTCCTCTTAAAATACTTTGTTTTTGTCGTTATACATGAATAGAAAAGCATAAATAAAAGTAAAAGATAAAGGAATGTCTGTGCCCTGTGGCAAGTTAAAAATAAACCCACTGTTTCCTCGTGCATTTCAACTTAGCCACACCCAAAAATAACAATCTTCTCCGCAGGGAAAAAAAAAACAACCAACAAACAATTTGTTTTATGTGTGTTTTATATTGAATTCTACCCACAGACTACTGGGAGCAGTACATTTCTACAGTGAAGAGTTTACAGCTGAAGAGATGGGAACAGCTCAGCGACAACACCCCAGATAGAGAGGTTGCATTGGAGAACGTGTGGGTCAGCCTAAGAACATCGACCAGAAGTAGGGAAAAACCTGATCAAACCCCTGGATCAGCAGGGAGCAAAACTCCAGGTTAGAATGATATCTTCTAAGAGTACCCTAAGAATCTGATACAATTATTTGAAAAACTGATTTTGATTTAAATATGAAATATTTGGAAATGTATTTCAATCTAGTACATGTGACTTCTTTCCTCACTCTCTGACTGGTGCTGTCCCCTAAGTTAGCAGCTGACGCAAATAGTATACACCTTAACCTTAAAATTATGAATTTATGTGAGTTTGACAGTTGTTAAAAACATTTTGGAATATGTAATTACGCTACCGAACATGATACTGTATATTCATATAGTGTTCTTTTAGACATTGTGAAAATTTTTATACATTGTACAAATAACAGTGAAAAGGGAAAAAAATATTAAAATATATATATATTCTGTTAGTGAGACTTGATCATACAGATATGAAGCTCTCTTACACATGCATTTAGAATCTGTAGTACACTGATTATTATTAATTTTTTTTTTAGCAAACTTAGAGGCTGATGGGGATTATGGGTCTTTGGAGTCCAGAGTGACATTGGAGACCTTCCTGCAGGGAAGTGCAGGAAAGGTGACAGTTCTCATTGGCCAGTCTGGATCAGGAAAAACACTGCTAATGTCCATTTTAGGACAGCAATGGGCACGTGAACTAGTAAGTTTATATTTTTCTTTTCATTCAAAAGGGTATAAAAAATGCTTTTGTGGGATCTTCTGTTCCAATTTGCTGTATTTGAGTTGGGCTGCATGAGCAAATTAATAGCAGCTAGTTTTACTTAAAGTGGTACTCCACCAATTTAACACATCACAATTTATTTACAGGTCTCAAGGAGAATTAGTGCTGTAACATGTGACTCGACCTCTGTAGTCTCTGCTTGATTCTGATAGCAGAATAACACACCAAACTGCCTACAGCCCCACTGCATTGTGGGTAATTTAGGCAGAGGAAAGAGGAATGTGTAGAATGAAAGAGACAACATCACTAGAATCCCCTGTAATATTACGTTGGTGCACTTCTTTAGTAAAGCCCCTCTACACACCAAATCTACATCAAAGAACTGACAGCAACAAAGACTGACTGTTGCATTACCTCATGTTGCCTGTGTCAAAAAGTTGGCCAAAAACTTGCATTTGAACACGTCATTACAGCTGACTTTTTTTTTATTTCAGTCATCCTTCTATCTTGTCGAAACATGGGTTTTGTTTGTAACCATGGAGTAGGCACAAAATAGGCCTAATAGAGGCCTATAACTTCTCACTAATAGGATCTCTAAAGAAAGCTTGACTGAAGAACATATGACCCTATTAGCAAACTTTGACCCAAGTTCGGAGACATTTTGGATCAGATTTTAGGCACCTCCCTCTGAATATTCAACTTTTTCTTTTGTAAGATACACAGTTATAAAAAAACAGATTTTGTTGAGTAAATTTGGTGAAGTTCCTCATTAGTTTTTCCTTCTCTGCTCGGTTTGTTTTCTCATTTGTCTTTATTTTCTTCTCTTTATCTCTAAACAAATCTCTCTCTCCAGGGCCCTGTTCCTTCATCCTCCCTGTTTGTCTTGCTGGAGTTTCGTCAGCTGAGCCTAGTGTCCTGCCCTCTTTCCCTGTCTGAGCTGCTATTCCGACACTACCTTCCTCCAAAAGATGGTGACGATGAAAAGGTATGTAGGTGGCCTCTCTAGAACAGTGCCCTCATTAACCAGGATGTCCCTGAGAGTACATTTAAAAGTAGTGTTTTAAGCAGTCTTGTATTTAAATTATTGTTTATACTGTCTTCTAGTTGACTGGTAGTTTTTAAAGGTTTATATTTACATCACTGAAGGGTGTCAAAAGTTTGTCTTGATGGTAAAAATCATAATTTTACCAATTTTACTGGTGTCTAACTGCAGCGGTGGTTAGAAATTGTTGGCTCATCGTTAGCAGATGGAACATTGGTCAAAGGTGTTGTGTATCTTTATTTGCAGTCATTGGTTTTACCAGTAAACTGCAATTAAATATATTTAATCAGTCCTCACCAACAAATCATAGTTACTTGTGTGTGCCCAAGACTAACTCATTGTCCTTGTTGTCCTTCCATTTGCCATATATTCCATCTTTTTGGGCAGAGAGCCATTGTGGATGACCTCATTTCCAATCCAGAGCAAAGCTGTTGGGTGCTGGATGGCTACGATGAGTTTAGCAGCAAAGTTCTCAAACAAGAGGTTCAAAAAGAGCTGTTGAACATAGAAATCCGTCTGCCTGTTGCAGACCTCATCACTGGATTGCTAAATCGTCAGCTTCTGCCAGGATGTACCTTGGTGGTTACCTGTCGTACACGCAATGTCTTTTTGGAAGCAATATCAGATAAAGTGGGGCAGCTGGTGGGATGGGACTGCAATGACATCAAGGAATATGCACACAACTTCTTTGGAGTGAAAGGTGACAAGATGCATTTAAATTAATATTATAATATTTTATTTTGAGGAAACATAGATCTAAATTTGCTCGTTCAAGTTCAGAAGTTGTATTATTAAATTTAATTTGCCTCTCATAGTCATTCGAAATCTTTGTTTGAAACATAGTTGCACCTAAGAGGAATTCTATCAGTTTTACTTGCCACTGGGAGTTACACAGACTCATTTCATGCTTAATTCCTATAGCCTTACTGTTGTCAGATTGGTCTCTAGAGTGAAGTGCAAACTGGATACAGAAAATCTAGTTTTTAACAACTGAAATGTTGAACTCACGTATTAGATTTTTTCATGGTGCTTTAGTTCAAGGAAGGCATCTAAGAATTAAAAGATACATTTCTGTGGGCTTAAACAAATTTGTGTCTCAACTAAAGGTCACACAGCAAACAAAGCTCTTGGGGTGCAGGCAGCGGACCTTCTTCTTTCCTCTCAACACCTTCTTGCCATGTCCTCCCTCCCTGCCCTCTGCAACATGTGCTGCATTTGTCTGGAGCATTTACTGCTTGAAGGAAGAGACACAGAAAGAGCACAGGTACCGGAACAAAGAGAAATTAAAACAAGAACAAAAGCAAGAGAAGAAAATGAAACAGGAGCAAAAATGTTAGGAGAGAGAAGAGGAGAAGATGGCAGTGGGGGAGGGAATTATGCACAAAGTGAAGATGAAGGGGGAACAATAAGAACAGAAAATGAAGACTTAATGATGGATGTAAAAAATGATAGAGCCCATCTACCTCCCACACAGGCCCAGATACCTCCCACTGTTACCCAGGTCTACCTCACTGTTCTTGTTGCATTTCTGAGCCGTGACCCTGACAAAAGAGGAAGAACTGACATGTCAAAGTCCATGACACTTCAGCAGAGGTGAAGGCTGAGTATTAACAACTCTGACACAACACACATATCCTAAAATTTCTGTCAGTTTGATTTACAAGGTGAATTCCGAGGGAAGCTTGATACCTCTGTGTTAAATTTACATAAGCAGCTTAAACAAAGGAGGTGGAATCCCAAAAAATATTTACAAATAGAACAACACTGAATAAAATATGGACATAATAGTACACACAGAAACAGTTACAAAAGAACTGTTTTTTTTTAAACCAAACTAGAGTGATCTCTTCCTTTTTTATGACAGACTTTATTAATTGCACATGATCGAGTTTGTATTCTGTCTGTGCACAGAACTTTGCGTGTGCTGAGTCAGTATCAGTCTGAGCTGTGTGAGCTGAGTCAGCTGGCCTGGAAAGGCCTCGAGGACAACAAGATCCTCTTCATGGAAGAAGACATTTCTCATGATGTTTTGAAGTTTTCTATCAGGACGGGGCTCTTCTCAAAGGTCAGACACGGTTCTACAGTATGAGTGAATGTTCTTTTCATATCTGTGAGTATGCAGTGTGCAGGGTTTCTTCTGAAACCAGAGGGAAATGGTAGTGGATGTATTTGTGCTGTTTTTTGTTGTTGTATTGAGTGTGTGTTTTGTGTGTTGTTTGGGGGAGGGGGGGCTGTTGGCATGCAGCCTTTGAGCCATAAATTCAGAATTCTAACAGGTGTTGCCACTCCTTGAAAATGCTTAAATTTATCGTGTTTATAATGTGGTGTTTCTCAATGTTTAAAGTTTTTGGGATTTTAATTAAAGTACTTGAAATTGCTTGGTATTGCATAACTTTCATAAAGAAAAAAGTTAGAGAGAGTGTAACTGCTTTTGCTTATACTACATTATAAAGATGACTCACTTGAGCCTTGCATGCTACTTTGTGCCCAGTTTAACCTGTTTTTTTTTCTTGTTGTGCACCCTTGAATGAAACAGCAAGTAAGTGGGTGGCATGTTGTTGTGTTATGTTTGTTCGTGTCTTACTGCCAGGCGGAGATGAGACGTGAGGATGGGAAGCTTGTCAACTCCTACTGCTTTGCTCTTCTGACAGTACAGGAGTTTTTGGCTGCCCTCAAAATCATGACCAGTCAGGATGTTAGCGAAACACAGCTCAAGAAGAGGTGAGGAAGTTAAGTCAGAGAAGCCAAATGGAAATGGGATCATGATAGTATTACTGAGGATGATTCCAGTCTGCCTCGATGGAGCTGTCAGTCTGATGGCCTCTGCAAAAACGAAACTGAAAGCTCTGTTTAACTGCAGTCACTGTAACCAGTGCGCTCAGTTCAGTGCAGTGCATGCAAAATTGATTAAAATTGAAATTTTCCTTTCTACAATTTCTTACACTGTACCACTCTATTACACAATTTCCATGTGTATGTGGTTAGGGGCATACTGAAAAAAGATTTCTTTTCACAATGCAGCATATAAAACTTACCCAATTTTTGCTGAACACCCACACACACTTTGGATTGATACTGCCTTGTCTTAATGAACTGCACCTGTCCACGCACATTTGTGTCGTATGGTCTGTGGTTGAAACAAAATAACCAAAAGGATGTGAAAAACTCTTTTCAAGTCAGGCTAACACCCCCTATTTCAGAACTTGCTCTGTTCTAAGAATAGAGACCTTCAACCTACGCTTGAAATATGATCACTAGTGTAAAAGGAATTCAGATATTTAAATTTAGTAAAATTTGTGTGAAGTAAATTGCATTAAATAATAAACAAATGTTCTTAAAGGTGGGGTGAGTCTTTCTTGACAGGCTGGGGGGCGGGCGGGGGGGGGGGGGGGGGGGGGGGGGGGGGGGGGGGGGGGGGGAGTCAGAGAGGCTGAGATACATTCAGATACAACAAATACAGAGAGAGCAAATATTTCCTCTGTTCTGTGAACTGCAGCTGTCCCACTGACTCATTTAGTATTTGTGCACAGGTGGGACGGAATTTCCTGATCAATTACAGCTCAAGTTCATTGAACAGTGTGACTGGAGAGACGGCGTCATGGTTGAGCAGTAAAAACTACAGCAAATCTCTAATTTGAAGCCACAGTAAGGCCATTGAGTCTCAGTGGGGCTGCTGCTGCCTGTGGCTCACAGAGCTACAAAAGACTCAACTTTCATTCTTGTATATGCGCCTGATCCTTTTTGTACATTGATTTTTACTATCAAACCCTGAAGTGAAGTGTGCAGCTTTAGAGAATATAAGATTAACATGGCAAACTGTTAGTTTCCATGAAGAAATGCTGGTGGCTCCGGGGTCAAAATGACTGTAATAAAATTGTGTGAAACAACTGGCAAGATTGTGTACTGCAACAGTTGCATTTCTGAATGTGCATGTACATGGAGAGTTCATTAATGAGAGTTCACGCAGTAAATAAAAGAGAGCTGCAGGTCTGTAGCCTTGCAAGAGGTTATATTATTAGAAATAGGAAACAAAGACAAAGCCATGGAAAGACAACAGATGAACTGACAAAGACAATAAAAAAACACAGAGACTATATACACACTGCAGTAATGAGACACAGGTTGGCAGTCAGCACAGGTGAAACACATCAGGGCAGGCAGGGCAGGTAATCACAGAGGGAGGGAAACTCGACTGGACATGAGTAAATAAAAGACACAAGACAAGGGTCAACAAAACAGGAAGTGCAAGACAATGAAAAATAGGAGAAATAGAGCTAAACTGATCAGACAGCACATGATGGAAAACTGCACTTAGAAGAGTTTTTTTGCATTTAAGTAGCACATTTTCACTGAGATTTTAACAGTACTTTACCAGAGCTGAGGTTTATGTTGGTTGTAAAGGAAGTGAACAGGAAAAATGAATTGATATGGATAAAAGGAAACATGGCACCTCTGCTGTGTTTTGTAAACACAATTATAACATGCATGTAATCTCCTACACACACCACAATGCAACTTATATGAGAGGCAGCCTGAAGAAAAGTGCAATTCATGCATGGGCACTCAGTGGGTTCCCATGTGTCAATCCTGATGTCCCCAAACTCCCTTTAATCACACACTAAAAGCCCTGAACTGAACATTTTAAAGCTCTCTGTGTATTAATTCTCTATAAGCATATTATTTTAGAGGGAGGATGGAGGGACAAAAGCAACACCTCATTGACATTCTGTACATTCAGAGTCTCCCTCTAAACTCTTTGCCTCTATCTCTGCCACACAGACACACAGACACACACACTCACACCAACACATGACAGCACCGGGTGCGAAATGCAATTAATAAGTTGCTCTAAGCCACAAAGAAGCAGAGGTCCTTGGTATTGCCATCAAGCATGACAATGAAAGAAGGAAACCACATTAAGGGGCTTGTGTGTGTGTGTGTGTGTGTGTGTGTGAGTGTGTGTGTGTGTGTGTGTGTTAAGGGATGCACTGTACGCACATGCAGAGCTCAACAACTCCAGAGACTCTTTTGCTTTTAATCTTAGCTTGGAAGCTGATATACAGCAGCCTGTGTGTTTCACTAGCACAGTGGATCAGCAGGACTCTGGATCGTTTCCAGTGTTTGCATTCGAAAGATGTGATGTGACTCCAAGAACACTGATTTACTTTGTTTTATGTCAGGGTGATAAAAAGCTTTTTTTTTTTATTTAAGGCTTTATTTATGTTTAAGGTGACATATCAAACTAATAGCTCTGTGTTCAACATTTTGGTAAATACCCTTATTTGCTTTTTTGCTAAACATTACATAAGAGGATCGATACTGCTCTCATGTCTGTGTGATATTTATGAAATCTGAGCCAGCAGCCATTTAGCTTAGCAAAGCATTAAGCCGAGATTTAGAAGAAACAGAAGTCTGGCTTCATCCAAATGTAACAAAAGAACTTCATCATAAAGCTCACTAACTTTAAATATATTTGCATATCTTGTTGAATCCATGCAAAAACAAACAAAAATGTCCAAAAAGTTGTGGTTTAACAGGGAGTTTTGTGCAGGATTTGTTTCTTGTAAGATGTCTTTCCTGAGCTGTTGGTAGGAGATGGGAAACAAATTGCAGCCTGTGATTTCAAAGTCGGAGATGTCATCCACCTTCAAGCTCTGCACCGAAACATCATGCTGTTCCCTCTTATGCTGCAGAAAGGGGACAATTTTCAGGACCTCCAGAAGTCGAGTGTAAAGTGAACGCAGAGTTTGAACGAACAACGTTTTGATGCTGTTTTTCTGGTCAGGTTTGTCTCACATAGGGTGAGACAGAGGGAGCAAACTGCCACTTCACCTCTTTCCTCAGCTTGTAATTGTATCAGCACATGTTTTTGGAGGTCCACTCTGTTCAGGCACCTGATAAACTAGCAGGAGTTACTACCTCAGCATCGAGGCTTCCCACCCACAAACACTGCAAGCTGCCTTCGATCGAGCCAAACCAGATTAATTGAGAAATCATTAATCCATTCGTCTGTGTGGTGTAGAGTATTGCGAACACAAACTGGAAAATTTATCATGACTAAAAAGCTTTCTCTCTGTTCTCTGCTGCTGTAGAAAGAGATGCCAGCTAGCTTGTTGTTGTATGGTTACCTCTTTGTTTCAGTGTAAAGTTACACATTTCAGCCTTGATTTCAGGCTCAGGTGAAGAATGTTGATCCTATTTGTTCGCTCACTGTCTAGCAGGGATGTGGAGAAACAACAGTAGGCATCAGAAAATAAGCCTCCTCATAATGTGTTATAATAAATGCTCCCATTTGTGTGTTTATGTCTATGTGAGGCGAAATATTTTAATTATCTTGCAGTGATAGATGAGAACTTGCGGTTCAGGTTAAATCTCTATTAACCCCATTGCAAGCTGCTTCAATCTCTCGCCAGTTCAACAGAATAAACTGAATTAATCCAATAGAAATTGTAAAACAGCTCTTTCATGGTTCCTTTTCATTTCGTTCAATTTTCTCGCTGCCTCTCACAATATTTCCTTCTGCTGGGCTTTTCGCTGCCTTTATTCTCAATTGTTTCTCTCTGTTTGAGAGTCTGAACGTTAATATGAACCACTGAAGGGAAACGGAGTCATCTGTTCCGTTACTTAATCAGCAACTTGGAGGCTATATGAGCTTTAAAGTCTTGGTTTGTTATGGAAGCAGTGTTTTATTGAAGTGATACAGTCTGAATTGCTGCAAATCTCCAGTGCTAAAGTATTAAAAATGTCATTAATAGTAGTGACTGTCTTAGACTAATGAGCTGCAGTGTAGTCACATACACTGACACGACATCAAAGCATCAAAGGCCCCTTTTTCTCTTGCATTTAAGTGGGATGCTGCTCACTCCTAGTTCTCCATTGGAAAACATAAAAATTCTCCAGAAAGTTGAGTCTGAAGTCAGTTTATGAAATGCATTTAGGGATGTCAGCTTTGGTTAGTTTTGGTCTCGACAGCCCGACAACAATTTAACACTGTTGTTGTTTAATGTTTAATGTTGTTTAATGTGTTAAATTTCTGTTTAATTTCTGCCACAAGTGGTCCCTCTATCAAAACAATAGAAATCAAAAGACGTAGTTTATGAATGTAGTGTGGGATCATGGGATTTGTTTATTTCATTGTTAGGCAGCCAACATTACAGATGAAAATGTATCAGACTGACTCAGGTAGAAACGTTTACAGATGAAATAATGCATTAAAGTTTTCTCACGTCACATTTGGCAACTTCCTTCCTCATCCTCTGACAGATGTTATCCAGAAAGCTCACAGACCACAAAATAAATTGCACTGTTATATTGAATAAAATAAGTTTTCTCTGAGTTTCAACATTGTTCGAAACATGTGGAATCATTTAAGTACACAGTTCAATAATATATATTAGCATTGTTGCTATTTCTTAACTTTTACTCAAATTGGAAAATGACATAAAATACAAGAGACGCTTTCTTTTTAGTAAATTAACTTGCAGACAAACATGTAATCAGCCCAAATTTTTCATGGCACTTAACAGATTTCTGGTTAAGCACTGATGAATCTTATCATCCCCAGAGGTACAATTGAACCAGCAAATGAGTGTATACTTCGTGTTGCTCCTATCCTCTTTATTTGTCCAAGATCTCAGATTGAAAACTGATTAAAATGTGTTTGTTTGTTCAAAAAATAAACCGTACTCATACATTAACTCTAAACCAGAATAATATTATTCCCAAGGTCTCATTTTTTTGAGATTATACTGATTTAGAAATGATTAAGTGAAATCCAATAACAATAATAACTGTTCCAGATGAAGGAGCACCGCTGCTTCACTCCATTCATCTGCATTAAAAGCAGCCCATGTCTGAGATGAATGATGAGGTGTTCACTGCTGAGATAAATATAAAAGAATCTGAGGGATTCAGGGGGAGTGAACGGATTATAGAGTCTTTTTATGTGTTTTCTATCATTGGAGACAGGATTATCTAGCCATCATGAGATGGATGAGATTTCAGTAGCCTCAAGGAACAATCCATCAGTACATTTTATTCCGGCACATTCACGACAGACTGCTCAGCCATGCAAATTGCATTTGGAAACCAGTTGTCACATTAAGGACAGACACTACCTGAGCTCCAGGACATTTATATTAACTCCGAGCACGGTGGCAGTTCCTGTGCAGCATCTCAAGTGATACAGCACTAACAACCGTCATGAGTGTATTATGTTTTGCATCTTATGTTTAATGGTACATAGCAGGCGGTTTGAAGGGGGGATGTCACCACCCTTGTTAGCCTGTCAGTAGCAGAGACAGCAGCAGAGGAGTTAGCTATTTGGAAATGTCAGTCCAGTCAGTCTGACTCATTGATTCTTTATCTGGCTGAAGTTTGAGCAGGCTACAATCTATATTTTCGACCACGGCTCTGAAATATCAGTAGCATAACTGTGTTGCGTGTATTGACAAAAAGACGTGGCGCCGCCTGTGACGCTGAAGTAGCTGATGGATTTGTAATTTTGCCTTTTTCCCTCAGTCCTGCCTGTCAGTTTCATTTGGATCTACAATATTCTATGAACTCCACACAAAAAACACTTAACTTTACATTATATTGTTGCCAGACTAAATCACCTAAGAAACTAAAGCATTTAGCCCTGATGTGACCACAGATATAGTTGTTTCTCGAGATACTTAGCGTAACCTGGGAGTGAACAGGTGGTGTGACTGAGTTAAAGCCATATTTGCACCTCTCTGCTCTCAGCTGCTACAGTAACATAATTCAAGTTAAACTTTAGTCTCAACCACCTGCACAGGCCTCCTTCCCCTTTATTAAAATTTCACAAATCAATCAGCAGCAGCACAGAGGTAGCTTCGACTTCCTCCTCAGAGATTTCTCTAATGATAATATAGATAACTTGAACGGCAGGGCTCATGAATTACTCTCCTATGAGCATCTCACTGCTTATTTAAATCTCTGTGAGGCCAAGTGGCACCAACATTTATTAAGCTCAGTCCCAACACCACTGGAGTCTTGTTCAAATTTTCTTACACATCACTGTTAGTCTATTAGTGTTTAATGTTATCATGGCTATTGCATGATTTAGTCATTTTTACTGGGTTTATTGAGAGAAAGAAAACTGTTGCATAAGGCTGCGCTGTAGTTCAACCCAGAGATAACACTTTGTCATGTTGTTTTAATATTTAAAATGAAGATTTATTTCAAATGGCCCTAGAAATGGAGGTTGGAGGAGCTGATCAAGGTCGAAGGCAGGCAGAGAGAGCTGAGCAGTGGACTGGAAATCAGAGAGATCACAGCAAGCAGATGAACCTGAGACACAGGTAAACCCAGGTTCAGTAGACATTCAGGCAAAGACACAAGGAGAATATTAAGTAGACTAGAAACTGGCCTCAGCATTAGTACCACACTGGTGAACTGAATGATTGAACAGAGTATAGAGTGAAGAGTTGGAGCATATCTGCCGCTGGAGCTTGATGAGGGGATTGGTTGCAGATGTGTTGAATGACTGGCAGCAGGAGGGAGATGGAGGGAGATGGCGGGAGATGGAGGGCCCCCCCCCCCCCGAGACAGACAACACACAGGCAGAAGGAGAGACAACAAATAGGGCAACAAGCAAGATATTTTGAAGGGCGAACAAACAGACAGGCCTTTTCCACCAATGCTGTTCACACATGCTGGAGAATTTCATCCCCCCAAAAATGAAAAATTGTATGTTTTCCCGTTAAACCAAAGTGAGCATATCAATTTCTACAGGTCAACATGTATTAAGTAGCGCCCTCTGTTGATGATTTGCCCCTGACTACAATGAATCTGCAAAAAACTGGCAGAAACCTTGGCTGGTTTGCTAAAAAGCACTAAGGTTTCAGGAAACGTGAACGAAGCTAATATGCAAATAAACTGAATCAGAGCTAATTTGGTAGAAGAGGAGAAACTGTAAAAGAGCGAGCAACGGAGCAGAACCATGACATGTTAGCTGTCTTTTAGCGAATGCAAACCAAACCAACTGCAGACCCTCTAGTTTTTTAATTGTCCCTAAAGTTACACCACACAAACATTTTTAATTAAACTTCTGACTGAAAAATTTTTTTTGAATAAACTGCTATACTAATGCTGCCAGCTTTGAAAGCTTTTCCCGTACATGAAGTCTATATTAAACCCTTCCTCTGACAATGTCTCAGTTTATCTTCCTAATGGAATAAACAGTGATATGAGACACCTTTCTGGTTTGGAAAGTTTTGGAGGAGACTCTTACTCACATTTTAACCGGCTCAATTGTCACTCTGAGAAAACAGTAATTGAGGAATTGACTGGAAAATGAACCAGCAACTTAAAAGGCTGGACTGCTGCTGATACCCAAGAACAACTCAGGATTGATAACAGAGCAGCAGAGCAGTAAATTGCCAAGACTCTCATTGCTATATTTTCTTTTAGAAAGATGTACAAGTGGCACCGGTGCATATCAATACCTTGTCTTTGACAACAATAGATATTTGGGCTTAGCAGCACAGGGTGTTTGTGTTTTTGTTTTTTTTGTTTTAGATGCAGTGATTCTGTATAGTAGAGAGTGAACAATGAAAACAGGAGAGGAAGATAACAAGTAATAACTTTAAATTGCAACTTCAAGGACACGGTGGGCAACATTTTTGCACAACCACCATTTGTGCAAAAACGAGCAATGTCATCTCTTCATTTTGTTCATTTTACCTATTTTGATTTTGCATTTAAACTCCAAAAAAACAAACCTGCTCATGCAAACTTACCGTAAGTGCAGTCAGTCAGCTGACAAAGAGTTTATGTGGATTGAAATGGATATTTTTCTCGTGTTGCTTTAAACATGACACGTCCTTGGATGCGTATTCGGAGCGCTGCATAGTTGTGCTGTGGCTCTCTGCACATTCTTGATGAAAGCAGTTTCCTCCGAGGCAAAGCCAGCTGGACTCTCCACGTGGCCCATAATGAAACTGTCTGCTGCCTCTAAAGATGGAGCTGATGTCATCAGGCATTGTTGGACACCTGTCTCAGCTCCACCTGCTGATAATCCACGCCCTCCAGCCATTCCTTCAGATTGCACCGCACTGTGCCGGCAAAGCTCTTGTGTCAATGAAGCAAATTGAGCAAACTAATTTGGTTGTACCACAAGTGGCCAGATGCTTCTTTGGTCCATTTAACACAAAAATAAAGTCTGACATGTTTTTCTTTCTCCTGAACCAGAAACAAGTTAAAGGTTGATCTTTCTGTTGGTTAGTTTGTTTTGAAGATTGTTAGTTTTTTGGGGGCTTTTCTACACTGGTTGGCTGAACTCTGTTACAAGCTGAACATCACTTTTTATTTTGAACCTTACAATGTTGTTATGAAATAGACTGGAGAAAGAAGTTGACTATTTGCATAACCGGTGGTGTTTCTACAAGTCCAAAAATCTCTTTTCTTTTGTTTTTGGTGTCCACTGACTCTTTAGATGCTCACCTCTTCACTATATTAACCTGTAGATAACTAACTTACTCTGTCAGCCACATGATACTCGGTAGGCAGCAGCTATTTCACCAATCACAGCTACCTGTTACAGCTGGAAACAAAGATGTCCAGATCAGTGTGATGGGATAAAAACATTAAAACTGTTGACTACAAACTGAAACAATAAGACTTGAGCGACATTAACCTATTGATTCATAATACAAACAACCCCTTTATCATTACATTCGTTCAAGCAAATGTTTAAATCAATATCTGAGCAATATGTCAATTCATGCAAAACTCAGAGTCGTGACATGAGTGTCAAACCAATCAGAAAGTTGTTAAGTGAATTACTACCACCCTAATTATCAGTTACTGCTCAAATAAAACTACTACAGTTGACCACAAATCATAGAAAACAAACCTCTCAATGTTTAGGTGCATTAAAACCTGCAAAATCTTTGCAAAAAACACTTACTGTGAAACTTTAGATGGAGTACTGGCTGCCTGTGTTTACTATCTAACTCCTCTGTGTCTCCCTGTTATCCAGCTGGCTGTTGTAACCTGTAACTTTGTGTGTGTGACTCTTCCTATCAGGCAAAGTGCCTGTGGGTGTACCAGCAGTTTCTGTGTCCTCTCTCTGTCTGTACGAGTCTTGATCTCCCTCTAAAATTAAACACTGTGCTCGGAGCTTTGTCACGACAAACAGGCAGTGTGGGCGATGGGCGAACACACACATGAAAGTGCACACAGCAGATACATGGCGCGCACGCTCGAAACAAAGCAGAACAATAAGTGAGGTGATGATGACTTTGCAAACTGTTGGACTGTGTCAATTAAATGGTGATGAGTGTGTGGAGGGTTGTCTGTAGGTGTGTATTGTGTTAATCTGTATGTGTTAATATGTATTTGAGAAAGAAGCAGGAAGGAGGCTTCACCTTCATCAGCCAGTTGTTAAATCTATCATGGCAACTCTTCACAATGATGAAAATAAAAAAGGATGGAGATTCTCTGGATGTCCATTATGTAAATTTATCCTGCAGTTTTAATTAATCGTAAAGTGTTTGTTGCCAGTTTTTTGTTTTTGCAGCTTCTCCGAGTAAAAGCAGCTTAAGTTTATTCCACAGGTCTCTGATAAATGGGAGTAGATGTCTGGAGTACTTGATGAGAAGATGTAATGTGGTAAAAAAAAAACAACACAAGAGCAACTGTGTGTCTGTTT
This sequence comes from Acanthurus leucopareius, assembly GCA_029814765.1. NCBI lineage: Eukaryota > Metazoa > Chordata > Actinopteri > Acanthuriformes > Acanthuridae > Acanthurus > Acanthurus leucopareius. Next base: position 4,898,229 of record JAQMCX010000050.1, read on the forward strand.
ACAGTGCAGCCAAAGAAATCCATGTTGTTTCAATAAAAAAGTCGGCAGTTTTCATCATCTCATGAGCAACCACAGTCGACTTCATGCCGTGCATGGAGCAGGTTGTTTTTATCAACCAGCAGCAGGAAAGTGTGAGAGGAGAGGTTTCTTACCTGCTGTTCTGTTACTCTATGAAATTTTAAAAATATATTCACAGTCAAAAAATAAAAAAGTAGAAGAAGAAGGAGAAAAGATAAAAATGTCAGATAAAATAAGAAAGTCAACATCAAGAGGAGGCTTGGGGTGAATGGGTCAAACAAACACAGGACTTTCAGCCTGGAGACCAGTGTTTGAGTCAAACAACAACAACAACAGCAACTAAAAGTCAATACTGACTTACTTTATCTCACATCTGTAAGTTAACACAAGTAACAAAATTAAAGTCAAGTAAGTTAACATATTATAACTAAAATCATTAACTGCTCCAAAACTAAACTAGTTGTGGTAGCTGAACCTAACCAGATACTGTTTAACTACATTACAATGTTAATTATGCAGTTACCATGACGACAGGAGGTCCCCTAATAATGATGACGAACGCAGGTCACCTGACTTTGTCATTACTCTCATGTCCCATGCAGATAATGTTGGACCCCACAGTCTTTTGTGACACTTAAAGCAAAAGAGAAAGCCAGTTCCTGAATGCACAAAATCATTCAGACTCCTCACTGAAAACTGTTTTTGAAGGAAATATTATCTACTGAAATTTGACTGCCTACTTGACTTTGTTCAGAAAAACATGTCCCACCAAAAAAATGCCATTTAATCTGACCTCCAACCAGCCAGCTGTACTTACAAATCTAAGCTCGTTGTCAAGTGATGAACTTCAGTGCTGCTTCACAAATATATCTTTTTTTAAAAAAAAAACTCACTCAACCTTGAAATAGTGATGTTGACTATTCCTCTGAATAGACTGTCTGTGTGTGTGTCTGTGTGTGTGTGTGTGTGTGTGTGTGCATATGGAGGCGTGGGAATTTAAAATAGTCTGTGACTGCAGGTGAGCCCAGACAGACAGACAGAGGGACAAGAAAAAAAAAAAAGCTGGACAGACATCTAGATAAAGCTTGGAAAGTCTCATTTGTGCCCAGTCACTGCAGGCTTGTCTGCCATGATTTATCTGCTCTCCATCCTGCTGCTGCAGACAAACACTCACTCTCAACCCGCCGTTAAACCAGATGAGTGCTCACCTTTGCTTCACCTGGACTGATGATTCCGTGTCTTCCTGTTATTTTTAAAAACTGGTCATCTTATTGCAAAGAGCAGGAGCAACTTTTGTGCTGCAGATTGTGTGCAAGAGATTTTTCTCTGCCTCTCATAATTTATACATGTTCCTCCAACAGTGGGATCAAATTGTCCACCCAGCACAGTTGTTGAGGGATAAAACTGTGTCCAGTATTTTTGAAAGACTTTTTAAAAAATTCACTCTTTAGTATCCCTGTTTAACAGTGATAAACTACTTTTCTAGCACAGATGAGTAATGGAGGATCCTTGTTTAATGTAATTTAAACCTCTGTCTCCTCAACTCTAACTCTCTATCCATCTCAGCCTTCAAGTCAATAAATAAAAAATTCAGCAGCAGTGAAAAGACCAAATCTTTAAAACCAAGAACACAACTCACTTAATCGTAAAAGCCCTCAGTGGCTGGAGGGCATGTTTCTTACTTTTGCAGAGAAAACAGATAAAAGACAAACTTCAAGTTCAGTTTAAGTCTGTGAACTTTTAACTGGTTGAACTCGTAGTCAAACTTTCTCTCGAGAACACCTTGCTGTACACAAATACTCACGTTAAATCCTTTTGTCTTATTCCTTTTCTGACGTTTAAACAAACTTTGAGAGCACATCGACAAAGTCTCTGAGACAACTTATACTAACCTTAGAGTTGAAACAAGTAATGGTGACAGAAACAAGCAAAAAAACTGAAAATATTGAACCGAGAAGCAATAAAAGCCAATCTGATGCAAAATACTGTAAAAATGTTCAACAGAAATTGACCCTTAAAAGTCAGAAATGTCAACATGTGATGATCTAAATGTTGAATGATTCACTTACAACCTCAAAAGTAATACGAGTGCTGTGAGACGGTATTACATCTGCATTTGATCTGTTAGCAGTTCGCTTTACCAAAGAGTAATGTACTATGGTGCCGAAACAGTTAGTCAGTTACTCATCAGTCAATCAATACAAAATTTCCCAACTATACTGATAACTGATCATTTGTTTCAGTCATTTCTAGGCTCTATGTATCAACTGGATCGATTGTTCTGAAACTTAACATTCAAGATTTCCCAGACATGAATCTTAATTGCTAATTCTGTAACTTTCCATGGAGGTTGACATTTGTACTTACATAAACAAAAAGCTTAAGCATTTAATCAGGAATAAAATCTTTATGTTAATCTGTGATGGAAAATATAAGTAGAGACAGTCTACTCTCAGGGCTGGGCTGTATATTGGTTTTAAATAGATATTGTGATGTGAGATTAGATATCTTCTTCAGATTTTTTATATTGTTTTATAGCAGTAAAGCATTAATGTCGTGTCTTCCTGGTTGCAGAGAAGCCTTTATTACAGTAATGTGACATAATGTTATGAACTTTTCAGACTATTTTAGTTACATATCCAGTCAAAAGTATTGTAATATTTGATTTCGTCCAATTCATCTAAATCTTTCTGTAACATCAAACACAGAGATCCATAAATTGTGCCTGAAAACATTATATATATATATTTTTTAGGTTAATGTCTACCAGCCCTACATAATCTACTCTGTGTTTTTATCTATGTCCGTTAGAAATCCAATGAGTACAGATCCTGCCCCATATTATTTTCCTCTCTTTCTCAGAAACACAACAGACCTAATCAGGCTGTTTAAACCACAGTCACAAGGGCCTTTCTGATGCAGCCAACAACTTGCTGTAATAGGGAGGCTGTTTTCTCTGGCCTGGAGACCCTCATTTCAAAAACGAGCAGTCATGTCCCAGATTTGGCAGTAATTTCTGGCTTTGTCATTCCTGCTAATTAGTGAACTGAAAAACCAAATAGCATCACATTCAGTCTGAATGAAAACAGTTGGCTCCTCAGGTCACACTCTGGTGGGAGTAATGATGGCAGAATATTACACTTATTACTATACTGGGGCACCAAAGCAGGTAACAAGTGCAGAGAAAAGAGATGCAAACGTTCAGAAAGGTTCTGAATGTTGCTGCTGTTCGTCTGCTGCTGTTGGTCTCTGTGATGGACTTGTTAGTTCCAGTGATTCATTTTAAATCCATTTCCAGAAAATTCTGGCGTTTTTACACTCTGGATTTCCTCAGAATGAATATTTCTCAATTACCATCCCTGCACTCAGCGAGGTGCTCAATTTTTCAGTTTATCTCCCTTCATTTTCATTTGCATATTTATATTAATATTTATGCAAGAAAGCCATAACGGGCTGACGCTGCTGATCAACTCATAACCTCTCCACAGCTTGTCTCCTTAATGTTGAGTACAAACTTTAGTCTGGCCATTTTTAATTACAAATAAAGCAGTAATTGAGCAAATGCATAGCTAAGTTTTTGCCTGTAGTGTTTTTTTTAAAAAAAACAGTTATTTTGTGGAGGGGAAAATAGAAATCGTGTCTGCAAACACTGTTGTGTTTTCCCAGTTTGAAAGTTAGTGGCAGATTTATTTCTGTTGACTTTGCTGTCAGCAGGCTTTCAAAAGTTGACTGTGAAAACTGATGTTAGAAAATGAGTCTGGCTTGCTGTAAATGTAGCAACACTGAGGTCTTCAGTAAAATTTCTTTGTTTTTGGGCCAAAAATGTCCATTTGCTCTGAGAAACCTGTATAAGGTTATTAAGGTGAGTGTTAAAGAGGCTACAGGAGACTCTGATGAAGATGTTGTGAGGTTTTGAGGGTGGACGAGGAACAAAAGAAGGTACAAGAGACGAGAGTAAGGAAAAGAAAAGCTGCAGTGTGAAGAAAAGACAAAGCTGTCAAATTACAGGGACAAGATAAAAAAGATTGTCACTCCTGCCTGCTTTCCAAGGACAAGAAGCACAATGAAATGACTCACACAGACAAAAAAAAAAAAACAACCCACGTTAGACACACACACACAAAAACACACACAGAGCTTAGTAACAAATCTCTTGGTATTTGCCGGCAGGATTCAGTGAAACCTCACTAAAACAATCAAGCCTGCTGTTAGTTTCTTTAAATGAGCCTTTTTCAGTTTAGCGGTTGTCACACACAAACCCACGCATGCACAAACTTCTAACTGTGCATGTGTGTCTACATGAGAGCACTGTCGGCTCTGTAGGTCATCATCCATTATGATATTAATGTTATAAATATACCAAACAAACTTCAAACCCTGATACCTTCACCTTCACACAGACAAAAAGACACACTTCCATCAATATCACTCATTTGTTAAATGAGGCAGGAAAACCAGAGAACCAGAAAATTGATATCCAACACATTTCTGTTGAGTACAAAAAGATATTTCTTTTGTTAATTATCTGAACTTAAATACTCATTATTACCTTTTCAAGACAAACAACAAGGAAATGCAGCATGTTATTGTTATTGTTATTATTAAGATTATAAAAGATATCTTTCCATAATGTTAGAATTAATGACAAGTCAGACTGGTTAGTAACATAACACAATAATAAGCCATAAATAAGATCAGTCTTTAGGTTATAGTGTTGCAGCTGGAGCACCTGGGCAACAAAAACACAGTGAAGAACCCAAATGCAGACGCCAAGGAAGAGCTTTTGCAGTTTTTTATGAAGAACAGAATTAAACTTAGGCTTTCCAAAGACTTCAAAAAGTCAACAGCCAAACAACAGGAGGACAAAAGGGTCAAAGCTTTGGTGAACATTCAAAACACAAAGGAGGCAAAACACAAATTATCCATAAACATAATGACATCATGTTCTGGCAACCAAGAGAGAAAAAGACCAAGTTAGAAATACACTGGGGAGTCATTAACTGATGAGCAATTAGAGGTGATGAGGAAAACTGGTGTGAAAAAACACAATAACAACAGACGCGCGTAAGTGATTACAAAATAAACAGGAAATAACTGAACAGAGGCCCAATGCAATGACAACCAGAGTGTGTAAAATCTCTTAAGTGATTATTTTCCTCCAGCATGATGCTTGCTTGTCTTTTTTAGCTCATTAATTAAGAAGAGAGTGTTTTCCTGTGATCTTTAAGAACTCCAGATTATTTGCATATAAATACAATCATCATCAACATATTAACATTAGAAAATGCAGAGTCGATGGATTATTGGAAAAAAATTAATCACAATATTTCAATTATTTTTTAAAACCTGGCATCCTAAACATTATTCTTATAACTGATGTATAAAGTAAAAAATTTAACCATTTTTAAGACAACATATTTATTAAATGTGCTCCTCCAAATGTCTTACTGTGTTGCAAACATGAAAGAAGAAGCTGCCTTCTGACTCAGAGATTGTGTATAGTTGCACAGTATTCGCCAACACTTCCAGCCAAAAAACCAAAAAATGGTGTGACACTCTCTCTCCCACACACACACACACACACACACACCGAGACATGCTTGGAGAAGGAAGATAATGGCAGGAGGAAATGTTACAGCCTCCTGTGCTGCAGCTGAATAATTCACGCAACACCTTCACCTCAGGGCAGAACACATGAGTCGATCCCACTGACTTTAAGCTTTGTATGCTGTGTGTGTTCAGTCGGTGCAGCCAATCAGAAAATAACTGGGTCTACTTTCTGTTCTTCACATAAAAGGTGCGCAGAGTCACACTCGAACAGTCACGTGCAGACGCTGAAGGACAAACGTCACACCGCACACTGATCCTCTGCTTTGGATTCTTTGTTTCCTCTGTTGTAACTGTGACTCTGTAAGTCTGAGTGACGTGCCGCTGTCCTATAAACTCTGTATCATCACATGGCTTGTCTTGTCGTGACAAAATGTCAGAGCAAGCTTGGAAACCTGCATTATGACACGGTGACAAACATTAACCTAAGCAGAGTCAGGTCAGGTTTGTGTTTAGATGATTAGGTTAATAGATAATTAGCAGCTGATTCAGTAGGTAAATAAATAAGTAAATGAGTGTACCATTTAGATTGTGTCATTTTCCTCCTATGGACTCTTTCCTACAGTTTTTACAAATCTGCACCAAGGCATAACATTCTCCTTGTTTATTTTGTTTATTTGTGATGTTTCTCGTGTTACTCAGTTTTTTCTCAGTCTTCTCTCCTTTGACCAAACATGAACGAGGAAGCTCTGAGCCTCATGCTGTGCTGCTGCATCAGCCGGTCATTAGCGTGAATGTTATTGGTATTGCCGGGTAAAAAACATCCAGCCCTCCTCGTTATGCATCATGCTGCTTAGTCTCCCTTCCTCCTGTCTTTTCTTTACATTTTATTTAGCAGTAATATCTGTAACAGTTCATCACATAATTTGGTTGAAATGCTGCATTTCTGGCCTCAATCGGACCTTTAGTTTTCCTTCTGTTATCAACAGTAAAACATAAATCTCCATATCACTTCTTAGGCTGTGACCAGAGGTGCAACTGTTTTCTGCCTTATGACTCTACTTCATGTCAGTGATAAAATTTGTTCCAGACACAGAATATGAATATAGGATGTAATTAACAAACAAAATATGATATTTTGTTTGAGATTAAATCATACAACCATTTATAAAGTAATTCAAATGCACATTCTATAACCAGCTACCTCATTAAAACAGTACATAGGCCTACATTAATCCATTAATAATCTAATAATAAATATTATCCTGGAATGAACCAGTCTGTATAATAAATAATTTGGTAATTTTTGTACATTTTATCCATTAGGATTGGACATCAGAGTAACTCAGAATACGATTCTATCAAGAAATGATGCCCATGAAAACAACGGTATCACCATGCAGTGACTCTGTATGTAAGGTCTGAACATCTGAAATGCTAGAAAGTAGAAAAAATTGGATATGTATAGAAAAGTAGTGACAGGTTGTAAATAACAACTGGCAGTGGAATCCGTTTAGAACAAGTATCGATAACCTGTTTGTATTGATTTTTGCCCCGCCTCTGATTCTGCACTGCAGTGTTGTCACTTTTAATTAAACAAACAATCCGACTTGTTTCACTCCCACTATAGCATTGACTAACAAGGATGCTCTGAAAAATGTACAGTACGTAGTGGCAAACAGTCAAAAAGCCTCCACAGAGACTGAAAATGAATGGCTGGTCTGCAGCCAGTCGAGTCCCCAGCTTCCGAGTTGCTCCTCACTTATTTTCATGCCCTTACATTGTCTGACTGCACCTGCAGTAACAGTATGCCAGCTAGCCAAATTATTACACACCGGCTCCCTCCCACCACACTACAGCTGACAGGACTGAGTTAACACTCTCTCTGCCCTTTCACCTTTGCAGGAAGAGTCTTGCTTTACTCCACTTGAGAGGTGTTAAGAAGGCCAAGGCGTGTTTGGTCTTGTGTTTCCACAGCCATTGTGCTTTGCCAGAAAAGAAGGATAGTTATTTCTGTGCCGTGTTTTTTTTTTTTTTTTTTTTTTTAAATTTTGGGGGCCGGTTTAATTTAAAAAAAATTTTTTGTGGGGGTAAAAGAAAAAAATGTTTTTTTATTTAAAAAAAGTTTTTTTT
>JAQMCX010000050.1:4916787-4947582 GCA_029814765.1 Acanthurus leucopareius
TTAATCGCGTTAAAATCTTTATCGCGTTAAAATCTTTATAATTAATTGATCGAAATTAACGCGTTAAAGTCCCGGCCATAATTAAAACACAAATGTTTTGGTTTTTTTTGCCATAGGATAAACAACAGCAGCCTCATGCCATCACATGTAACCACACTCTGTCGCATATTGGTCCAGTGTCGCTCCAGTTTGGAGTTAGAGTAAGTTTTATAATTTATGTGCATATGTTCTGAGCAGCATGACAGAACAGGAAGACATTGATATACTTTTATGTTGTGTCAGTTTGTCTTCTAGCTCACTGAAAGACAAAGCTTTTGAGAATCTGCTTAAGGGTCTGCCGAAGATGACATCACTACAGAAACTTGAGTAAGATGTGCACATGTGTATGAGTCAACTTGATAATTGTGGTTGGCAGGATTAACAGATGAAGTGGGAGGAGAAATTGCACACAAATATGGTACAAATATGTGTAAAATATGACAATTTAATAACTTAATATTTTACATTTGACAAAAATCATTAATTTTTTCAATGGCATGATGATGGGAAAATCCAGACATGAATCCAGTCTAGCGATATAAATTTGAAATGGCATGTCACAGTGCTAAACTGAAATTAAAAAAACAGCTTTTTAGGAAGAACCAAAAGTGTTGGCCCAGTGTGAATGACTTCCCCCTTGTCAATGCTAAGGCCTTTGATAGTGTGACAACTTCATCAGTAACCATATATGTATCAGTAACCATAGTGACTGGATTACTGTCTCATTTCATCTCAAACAACTCTGTCCTTTTCTTCCTCAGTGTCAGCCATTGCATCACTTCCACAGCTGGAGCACTGACACTGGTCAGCTGTTTAACTGTCAGTGAGCGGGTCACGTCAGTGGAGCTCAGGTACTTTGCAGTGTTTCCCTCATGTGATCTTGCAAATATGTCACTGCAGTAATTCAACATGTTTTTTGTGTGTTTGTTAAGTACTGCTTTAACTTTTCCTCAGGCCAGAGACTGAATCCCTCATCCACTTTGGCGGTGATGACGCAAAACATGCATGCTGCAGGTTTGTAAACAGAAATTGACCTTTTTTGAGTGCTTCTTCTAGTTTTAACTTTTCTGACTGACTGACTGACTGATTGACTGACTGACTGTGTGCACACAGGCTCACTCATTTTAGCTTGAGTGGTGACAACTTGGACAGACTGCTGAAGATCCTCCAGCAGGGTCCCCATCTGTCTTACCTCGAGTATGTGCCACACACACACACAACACATAACAAAGTCCTGTGTTAAAATATATAAGTCCTGTAATAAAATATATAAACCCAGGTATTATTCATGCATATCAGTGCCTACTTACTCATTATTGGTGCTGATTCTTAACATGTTTTCTTTTGACTGCAGTTTATCAAGTAACCAGTTGGAAGATAAAGGAGTAAAATGTTTTTTGGATTCTCTACCAAAGCTTAAAATCACCAGCTTTGTCAAGTAAGATAAACCTGTGAAATATTCATGTTAACCATTTTCTAATCTTTGTTCATTTATAGCAGCTTTGTGGAACTGTGTATGCCCCCCCCCCCCCCCATTTGTGTCACAACCATTAAAAAGAAACACATTTGACCATTGGCCTTTGTCCCAGCAGACATTTTGACTGGTCAAAGGGCACTGTTCTATTCAAGCGTACCAGCAAGTGATGACAGTGTGACAGCATGAACAATACCAGTAGCTAAATCCAGCCATCGTTGCTTTTATTTTAGGCTTAACACCTGTGCCTTTTCTGCTGTGTCATGTCAGCATGTCATCTGTGAAAAAAGCCTTCTCACACTTTTTTTTTACAAACATCATGTACAGTATTTAGCTGTAGAGTTGAGATATAGTCTATCACACATGATAGGAAATGGGTCAAATACTGAATAACACTCTTCTGGATTTTAATGTGTCTTCATACACAGTTTGAGCAACAATAAGCTGACTCAGCAGGGGCTGTTGGATGTAGCAAGAGCACTGTGTACCTGTGGTTATGTCTGCCGTGCAGAAGTCAGGTGAGTCTGTGCATTGTGGAAATAAATGAACAAAAAAACAACGTATGAACGGCAATCAAAATTGTTGAAGGCTTTCAGAACTGTAAGAGTTAATGAGCTGTTTGTTGCTGTGTGTCTCTTTATTTATTGATTCAACTTTTTGATATCTGCTGGTAGTTTGGGAGAAGAGGAGAGGTGTCTCATCTGGTTTGCACAACAGGAGAGCTGTGAAAAAACTCTGAGGTAGGACAAGGAGGATCCAGAGTGAATGGAGTAGAAATTACCTGCATGTTATTATACACAGGCTGTCAGTTTGATACATAGACCTTAGACTATTACCACCACACCACTGTGCCCATGGATGTACAGACCACTGTATGGGAGGTGTTAGATTAAACATCTTGATTTTTCTGTCACAGTTTCATGAATTTCTGCAGTTTAAGCCTTGACAGTTTAGAATTCACTGTGAGACATGTATCAGGGGTTTCAGGTTTCTTGCACTGCTCCTACAGTAGTAAACAATGACTCTTGGAAGCAGACAGGACTTGATAAAGGTCATTGCAAGGCTAAACAAGCTAACATTTCACTATATATTACTATCACTTGGTGGTATGATTTATGCTACAAAAGGTCAAAAGAAAATCATCGTGTGATTATCAGCATTCTTTACAGAGAGTCATGGATCTGTGTTTGTAGTTTAAAGGCTTTGGTACACATTGCTTTACTCAGTTAGGCAGTATAGAACCTCAAAGAACCTGATGAGTTGAGTTTTTACTTATTTGCTCTCTCTCTTCTCTCTTTTCTGCTTCTCCACCAGCATCAGAGACAGTAGCCTTGAACGAGAGCATCTAGTCAGCTTGGTTGAAATTGTGTTCGATTGTCCAAGTCTGACCAAACTGGAGTAAGTTCACCTCCATCTTCTTCATATGAAAAGCTTCTCATAAACTTCAGTGTATGATGAGTTTATGAAAATGAATGTTGCATTCTTTTAAATAAAAATCTATTTTTTTTATGTGGATGTTGTCTATGCCAATATCACAAAAACCACAGGTCCAGTTTTGGTGACTTTCATTGTTGAATTTTTGTTAATAGATGACTTAATGCTTATCTGAACATCACTAATGATTCCTCTGTGGTTGGCTCACAGGCTCAGGAACAACGTGCTGGACTGGAACTTGATTGTTGGCTTTGTGGAACTGTTGAATGGCTGTGAGAGAGGACTGAGTGTGAGGTGAGAGGTTTTACAGGTGATATAACTTGTGTCTTTTGCCTCTGCATGGAAGTGTCAAAGCAGTTTCTGCATCTTCATAACAGATGTGAAACTCATTTTTTTTACATGTCGTTTCCAAACTGCTGAAGAAACTGGTGTTTAACTGCTACACTTTATGTTTAATATGAGCTGTATTCATTTTTTCTTCTCCAGTATTGAGGAGCATTGGATCAAATCAGAGGAAGCTGTCAGTTTGTTGTGTCAGTGTCTGGTCCTCAACATACACACAATCAGGTGAGATATACAGGATGAATATCAAAGGATGTACAGTCTTTGTAGTGAATCACATATTCAGACTTATTAAATTTCTCTGTAAACTACCCAACATCAAACCATGCATTTTATTTTTAGTGTGTCAAAGTTTTTTTGCACATTCACTTTGCAGGATTCACCGCACCACGCTACACCTGTTTTTAAAGAAGTCCATCGAAGTGACTTCACTCAGGTAATTCAGTTTAAGTTTCATATAATGTCTCAAGGTTTCCCTCAGTTAATGAAAATTTCTTTAGATTGTTTAGATTCTTTTGAAGTTTGAGCTTCACTATACAGAAGAGTTTGAAACCTGAAAGCTGTGCAAAATTCATCTGCTGGAGAAGTGTGAATGACATCAGAACTAACCTGAAAGACAAACTGTTATGTCTTAAAATATGGGAGGTCTTAACCCTAGAAAGAGAGAGAGAAATGAAACAATGTTTTTGTATTTACAGTGATAACACCGCAGATCTGACTCCATCATTGGCCACCAAGAAAATTGGGTAATTTTTTTTTTTTGAATGCACTATATAAAGCTTTAAAAAAATCTCCAAGTGATGCATAACCTTATCAAAGTTCTACTGTTATTCTGGCATAATATCAATGACAAAATAGTTTCCCTGAAGAAAAATACCTTAAGTTGGTAAGTATCACAGCAGTAATCAGCTGTGATCCTCCTTCTGCTGAAAACAAGTTCTGATGAAGTTGCACCATTAAAAATATCATACATATTGACAGAAACCTCTCTTTTCCTCTCTTCTTGTCTCCTGCCTTTTTTTCCTCTTCTCACCTCTATTCTCCTCTTTCCTCTTCTGCTGTCTCCTCCTCTCCTCTCCCGCTTTCTTCTCCACCCTTCCTCTCTCTCTCCTCTCCTCCAGACTGGTGGACTGTGCATTGGAGGGGCAGCAGCTTTTTGCTATGAAGACCATCATCCAAAGATGCCCTTTACTGACAGAGCTGGAGTAAGAACTCTCTGTTTGGTTAATAAATATAATACGCATAAATCAGTATGCAAGGGAGACACATTTTATTTCAAAAATGGAATCAACAAAGTTAGATCAAATCTTATTATGTTTGTTGTCATTATCCACAGTTTGTCCCAGAACAGCCTGGGTCGAATGGGAGCCGAGTTCATCTGCTCTGTGTTGCCGTCACTTCCAAATCTCACTTCTCTCTGGTGAGAATTTTTTTCTGCATTCAACACTTTTACTAATGTGTGTTGTGAAGCTTTAGCGTGACAAGTATCTGCTTTGATATTTTGCAGTATTGGTTCAAAAGAGTCTTTTTTGGTTGAGAAGCTCTCAGAGACTTTGCTGCGCTCCACAGCCATTCAGTGCTTAGAGTGAGCAACACATACACACACATATATATATATAATTTTTTTTTTTTGCACTCAGGATGGCACAACGAAATTTCGTTGCACTTGTGCAATGACAAATAAAGTCTATTCTATTCTATATGACAAGTGCTTAATAAGCGGTTTAAAGGGGCTTGGGACAATCAACAACAAAAACATTATATGCAAATTCTTCCAAATTAAAAGGTTTTCTCTCTCTCTCTCTCTCTCTCTCTCTCTCTCTCTCTCTCTCTCTCTCTCTCTCTCATTTTACTTTTCTGTTTCCAAAAATAAAACTTATGATGGTTTAATTTCTGATGTGTAGGAAATGTAACACTGCTTTCAGGTTGTCTGAAAAACACTAAAGACTCGCATGGACTATCTTTACTTGTTCTCAGATGATTCCAGTTTTTCATGTTTCTTCTTGTCCTGCATGAAAAAAGCTTTAGTCCTGCATGGCATGGCTTAAATGTTATTGGATAGCCAGAACACATTTTTTTTAATGTTATGAAGTTTAAATTAAACCCTCAGTCTCTCTCCCAGTCTGTCAGGTCATGTGGTTTTTGATGCTGCAGCTCAGATCATGACCACGACGTTGCCGCGTCTACGATCACTGAAGTAAGTAATTACTATTCATAATGACAATATGTATATAGGTGTGTAAATTATTCTGTTGACAGTGTGACTCTTTGACTTGTCTTGTCCAGCCTGTCTCATTGTGTGTGGTCAACGGCTGGACGGCTGCAGCTTATCAAAGCGCTGGGAGATTGTGTCCATCTGGAAAGCCTTTGGTAAGACACACACTTAGGCGTATGAATGAACGTGTGTGCAAAAATGGCTGAATACAAACAGGTTTGTGATGTCCTTGAAGCTCTCAGTGTATCTGTGTCTTTCTCCATGTGTCTTGTCTGTCTGTCTGTGTTTGTTTTTTTTCGTGTGTGAACCCCAAGTGTGGACTCTTTGAAGCTGGATGAGGAGAGCAGAGAGTGTCTGGCACAGTCACTAAAGACGATCAACTCTATACGCAGTCTCAAGTAAGAAACACACACTGATCTATTGTGACACTATTGTGAGCTTGATGTACTCAACCCCATGGAGGAGTTAATGGCAAAATGAAAGTTCTGACAATAGTAAATAAACTTTCCACTCTCAAGGATGTTCCCTTTCATCACAATGTTTTCATAATTCCACATCTGACTTTTGGAGTGATTGTGAATGCTAATCATGTATAATGTGGCCTGTTTATAGCTGCTCATTAGGTAGTCCTAAGTATTAATAAAATACGACCAGCTAAGCCTGCAAAGCCATTTCAGACAGACATCTTAACATTTACTGCTGCTGTCGCGCCAACTCTCTTTAAAAACACACATAGTGTAATAATCTGGTCTATTTATGATACCACGCATTTGCTGACACTGTTACTGCCAAAACCGCCGCTTCATTGCTCATATTACAGCCAGAAAATGCTGCAGCTTATCATACCAACATGTCATCGGCTCCACATGAAGCTCATCATATGTTGCCCTGTCCCAAGGAGAAATGTACTATTCTCATTGTGCTAAACTGTTAAGTGTTGCTTTCTGGTGAGCTGCCAGGTTAGAGCTTAGATGGCAAATGTCAGTGGTGCTTATGCAGTATGTAAATGCATATCACATTTACATTCATATAAATCCTTTTCATGTGAATGTCTTTTTTTTAATGGGACTACTTTTTTGGCCTCACTTAGTGTTGTGTGTTTGCGTGTGTGTGTGTCAGACTAAATGAGATTTCCATGCCAGCGGAACAGTCAGGAGCAAACAGTGTGGTAGATCTCCTGGCAGCCATGAAGGGACTCACCCGAATGGAGGAGTTAGAGTGAGTTTTTGCATGTATTTAAAATTGGCTGCACATATAAATGTGATTACCCTCATTTCAGTCTCTCATACAACAAGGGTGGTCATCAGTAATGTTTGTTGTGTTTGCCATGTGTTGTTTCAGGCTGAGGGGCTGGAGGATGGCTGATGAAGGAATAGAGCAGCTGACCAGAATCCTTCCTGTCTGGACAGAGCTCAAGAGAATCAGGTAGGCAGAAAAAAAATAAAAACAAAGAAATTAAAGGAATCCGATGATATGAACTTAATCCTTGCCTCCATCAAGCTTTTTGGGTCAATTAGAGTCAGTTCATGATTCATTATAATACTTATTTTTTTCATTGTTTTTTTCATTTAATTGTTAAAAGTTGTTGATGGTGCCAGTGCAACAACTCCATTCCTATTTTTTTTATACTATCAATGAGATACGTTTCACTGGTCCAGCACTTAAAGTGGAGAAACACTGCAGTAGGTTGTTTGGTCAGAGAAAACCTGAGCTACCTGAGTCCATGTTGTTTGCTTTCTAATGGAGAATTTCCCAAACTGTCTTTTATTTTTGCGGCAGTTTTTTTCTTCGGAGGAAACGTTGGCAGTAAGTTGTCAGTCTAGCAGCTAAAGCACAATTTAAGTTACAATATGTTAGTCAGTCAGTGCTGCAGTACTAAAAAGGAGAAGGGAGTTATTCCCAAATCCCTAACAACCTACATCTACTGTCTCCAGTGGAAGCGGGAAACGGATTTAGAGTTTTGTATATACAAAATGGACAGGAAACTTGACTGTATAGTTAATACAGTCAATATGGTCTTTTGTCAGCAGGTTATGTGTCAAATCAACTAGAGACAATGACATGATGCTTCTTAAAGAGAATCTTTTGATTTTTAAATCTTTTAATCCGTAAAATTATCTTCTGCTCTGACATTTTTGGCCAAACTCAAGAGTTCTATCAAAGTGTACAGCAAGATTATCAGCTTGTCCACTTCTTGGTCATAAATGTGTGAAGTGATAATTGCTAAAGACATACCGGCCTTTTTGTTACACTGTTGACACCTTCTTTATGGGGACCAGCTGTTTGACCATTTGTCAGAAGGTTATTCTTTTCCAAGAATGAGACTGACAGCTACATGTTGTTTTCACATTTTGTACATTGTTTAGCACCTGAAAGTTGCATCATGACCCCTACTTACGTCACAAAATTTGAACATTTTTGACTTTAGTCCCATCCAGTTATTATATCATAACAGACACTGTCAAAATCAATAGGTATGAAATAAATGGTAAAACTACAGGCATGACTGAAGAAAAAACTACAACTCAAACCACCTGATTCTCAGAAAAAAATGAAACATAAAATGTAGAATAACTAACATGTATGGGTGTGTGTGTGTGCGTTGATCTCCCAGTCTTCCAGAGAACCTTATAAGTGACCAATCAGGGGACAAGCTGCTTGAGACTTTGAGGAGCTGCATTCACCTGGAAGAGCTCAAGTAAGAACATGATGTTATTTTTATTTTATGTCACTTATTCTTTTAATAGGTGAAATGTAAAATTATTTCTAATAAGCATGGCTAAAGATGATGTATTATGTCTTAGGGGAAAAGGTTAATAAAAATAGCTCACTGATTGATTTGCAGCCTGTTTTTAATGGTGCAAAAACACATATTTCAACACTGCAGTGTCTTCACTGGAGTTAACAAGGACATGAGGCAACCATATGCATAGCCAGTCTACGGCAGGTTTACATTTATCATTAGATAACTGATCAAAGAGAATTTCAGACACGTTGAAAAAAAGGTAGGAGTTGTCACAGCAATGTGCTACTCTACGTTCACTCTCATTACGTCAGAGACAAATCATACAAATCTTAAAGTGACAAAGAAAGTACAAATACTACATCGATCACGTTATAAATTAGGCCTAAAGGCTCCACAGTAAAGACCTTGGATCCAACATTCCTCTGTGCTGAGCAGTGAGTTGATAATGCCACCATGTTGAAGAGAGGGTGACATTTCCTCAGCTTATTTCTGCCCTTCATTATGTTTACATGTTCTTACAACCTGATAGCCTGTTTCCACCATGTATTAACATGCCTCTCAGATGATCCAATGTACAGCTCTGGGATTGACTGGTCACAGTTGGCATTAGTATGCATCTCTGCTCTCACTTCTCTGCTCTGTGTGCAAACAAATTTATCTGGAGGAAGACTGTTTTAATTCAATTTGGACTGTATGTGGGACCTTATGGTTGTATAGAAATACAGTGAACAAAAATAAGCGTTAGATCCTGGCTGATCCTGTTGGTGGATCAGAGGATTTAAATAATCATGTTTACATGCTGAAATGCCCCTGTGATCTTGTTTATGTTGGACAAACTAAATGTGCTTTAAAGATTCACCTTTCTAAACAGAGAGCTGCAATATGCTAACAAAACAAAGTTGTTTAGTCCTTGACATTATGCAAAGGCTAGCCACAGCTCAGCAACATTGTGATAGTGCTGTGGAAAATTAAAGAAGGGTGCAACTCAATCTGTCTCTCTACCCCTCTTGAAGCCTGCTGTCTTTTAAGTTTCACACTTCTGAAAAATGTGCAGAGAAGTCTAGTTTAAGTTCCACAAAGTTTTGGTCCAAAATGCACATTTTTTACTATCACATGTAAACATTAAAAGTTTTTAAAATAATCCCATTTGCTAGATAAACTATGCTTTTAACATAAGCTTTAGTTTTTGTAATTGTATATTGATCAAATGTACTTTAGTTCAAGGGAGAGATACAAATGAAAAATGTCTTATTTTGCAAACTTTAATCAGTATGAAATTGAAACATCTGTTTTTCTTCCAGTGTGTCTAGTAACAGTCTGAGTGATCTCACTGCTGCCAGGATGGCTCTTGTTCTACCATCGCTGACACACATCACTGTGCTGGAGTAAGTCAGGCACACATTCAAACGTCTTACTCCTGTTTTTTACATTTGTTCAGCTGGTCCGGTGGTTTATGAATGTTTTGCATGTCTTATCTAGTATTTCAGAAAACCATATTGGATGTGAAGGTGCAGAGAGTCTATCGAGAGCAATAATGTGCATGAAGAACCTCACCAAGCTTTGGTAAGACTCAAAAACTCCTCCTACTGTTTTGAGAGTCACAACCATGGTTGAAGTCTAGATTTAAAGATTATTAGTTTTATAACTAATATGTGTTTCTGTTTCTCGCATGGTCTGTCAGTCTGACCTCTGTCGGGACCTCAGAGCTGTGTGCTGTAGCTGCTAGTCTGGCCCACTGTCCCCTCCTACAGGATGTGGGGTAAGATGAAAAATTATCATGTGATACATTGTCAGCAGAAATGCCTAAACATAACAAATATTATAGTCGGCATTGCAATGTTATTGTTAGCTAAACATATTTTTCCAATGTGCAGTTTTCAACAATTCTGTAAGACAACATAAAATTTCACATCTTGAAGTTAAAATGTTCTCATATCTTGTATTCAACATAATCACTGGATTCAATAGAAGCAGGAAAAAAACAGCCTATAAAGGACAAAGGCATGGTTGATTCAGTTGATTCAGTCTCTGATGGCAGCCCTGATCTCTGCGTTGAGGGGAAATTTTTGTTTGAAAACACAGTACAACTATGTCTATTATTTGTCTATCTCTGTTTCCAGACTGGGTTGGAACAGATGTGGTGATAAAGTGGCAGTGGAGTTGGCCAGAGTTATGCCTCAGTGTCAGAAACTTACCAAAATAGAGTGAGTTTGTGAACACACCGATACACTCACACACATTATTATTAGTTTTTCTATGTTTTATATTTCTCTATTTTATTTATATGTTGTTGTTTTTTTTAAGAATTTAAGAAAAAAATTGAGATTGTTTTTGTTTTTGTTGAGAGATTAGTTTTTGGGACACTTAATGCTAATACTGCAAAACACCTTGGTGGGAATATTGAACTTTTTACCCTACTACAGTTATTTGACAGTTTTAGTTACTAATTACTTTGCAAAGTCAGATGTTTGGAATAAAACATCATAAGAACTCATAAATTTTGATCTTTTATGTATGTATTGAATATTTAAGCCAAGCTACTGAACAGTTTCAACAAATACGACTTAAATTATTAGTTGCATTTGATTTACTGATCAGTGGATTGACAGAAAACTAACTGGCATTACTTTGAGAATTGACCTCTGCACATTCGCAGTAAGAACACAGTGTGTATCTGTTTCCTTCTCAGTCTGGAGTCCAACAGTGTGGGTGTCCTGGGAGCAGAGGCCCTGCTCAGAGCCTTACATTCAAGTCCTGCTGTGCAGCTCATCAGGTAAACTGCATATAGGCATATGGGCAAAGTTTAGCTCATATAGCACCAGTAGATTTTATGCCTCACCTGTCACTGTCTGCAGGTGACAAATAGTTTCATTTTGCTTTTTTTCAATTCAGATCAATTTAAATATTGAGATTAAAACATTTTGCACCACTATGCTTTTCAGGCTGTGGAGGAACCAAGTCCCCTCCAGTGAAGCCCACAAGCTCAATCTTAAGGACAGGAGGCTGAATTTCTCATCCACCTAATATGACTGTTGGACAGTGGCAGGGAGAAGTGTATAATCCAGTTCATAAAAATCTTCAGAAGTGAATCATCGCAACAGAAAAGTTCTGCTACAGCCACAAATGGAGTAAAAAAAATATTTTTGCAGTGTGACTGTAGAAAAGCGTGAGAAATTTTGAAACTAACATGACATTTTGTGCATTTGAGCTCAGATGCCTCGGTATGAAAGCTTTAAAGACCACTGTGTGGTGCACTATGGGAGGGAACTCATGTAGATGTGTACAGTGTATAGATGTAGGAGTTCTCATTCCTTACTGAATACCCCTGAAATATCTTGATTTTTTCATTTTTTTTAATTTCAAGAGCTACTTGATGAAATGGTTTTACTGAGTACAGATGAATGTCTCTAAGGATTTATTTTTGAGGAGAGAAAATATGTTTTTTATCTATTTATAAGTGTGAATTTCCACTTTTGGCCTGTGGTTTCACCATGATAAACTAGTGTAATCATCTCAAAGTATTTTTCAATGGTATGTGCTGGACGTGGCTTTTCTCATGTAACTGAATACAATATTAACACATTTATATAATAAGTTCATGGGAATATTCAGAATAAGCGTGCAAGTATTGTTTATCACTTAAAAAAAAAGAGTTAATAAACATTGAGGTCCAAATTGGGATATTATAGGAATATCACACAAGCTTGAAAATGATAATAGAAGCAAGTATTGCACTATTAATTCACCTTTTGCTTTGAAATAAATATAGGCCAAGCACTAAGCATTCCTTGTGCCATTAAAGCTTAATGTGATAAGAATTACTATTGTATATACTTAGATACTGATACACTTAGTCACTTTCAATTGTAATGTGTTTACAATAATTAGAGGCCACATAGGTGAAAACATAATAATTCATAAACTCACAGTAATGGAAGAGTTGTGAGGGAGAATCCTCTTTCCTTTCTCTCTTACACTCATTTTAGGTTGTGGTCTCTAAACAGTATCCTTATTTATTACTGCTGTTATCATGTAATGTTTTTGAGTTATTTACTGAGCTAAAAATTCCTTCTGAATTTCAAATTTCAACATGAGTAATAGTAATAGTAATAGTAATAGTAAAAAGATAACAGTTAGCTTGAGCAAGAGGGATTGTGTATATTTAATGGCAGAAAAGGGGGAACGCCACACTGTTAGTTATAGTTTGGAGTTTCTCCACTGTTTTCTTTCTTGTTCCTTGCTCTGTTTATGTTTTAATAATGCACTCATCCTGAAAAAAATGCAAAATGCACCTTATAAGATAAGATAATCCTTTATTTGTCCCACAATGGGTAAATTTGCATTGTTGCAGCAGCAAGTGGACAGTAAGACATAATGTAAAAGAGCAGCAATAAAAAAATAAGAGAACAATAAATAATAAGTACAAAATGAGAAATTGAACAATATTTACAAGGGTGACGGTATGAAGTGGTAATATTCAGCATTATATACAGGGATATTGCACGTAAATGAAATTATTAGTGCTGTGCCCCTATTTTTTGTCATCCTATTTTTGCTCTTCCAGTTTCATTGTAATCTCTTCAGAGACTGTATATTAATAAGCATTTGTTCAGGTTTAAGTTTGAACTCCTGTCTGAAAAATTGCCTTTTTTCTTAATTCATTCTGACTTGCACTGAAACATCAATTGAGAATAAAAAAACAACTTTTGTATCAATTTTTGGATGTATTTGAACTTAACACAAGTAATCTTTTTACTCAATCTTCCTTTGATTCTTTGTCTTTTTCCTCCCTTTGTTTAACTTGCAACCAAATTTGGCTTTAACATCTTTATTCCCATCATCTCCAAGACAGTATGTCTCTAACACCAGAGTACATAAGCAAAGTTTCTGCCGACTATTTACCTCCTCCAATAGTAGGCGTGGATGGTAGTGGAACAAAGTCACATGAATTAAGTCACAATCTCAACATCTACTGAAACTGTTTAATGTCGAGTGATTAAGACCTGAATTTTTCCTCAATAGTAAGACTGATGAATCACACTAACAGTCAAAAGTTGAACAGTCCCCATGTAGAGCTAATGAACACACTTTTTTGAAAGGGCGTGAAACTGACATACCACCCTATGTGAACATTGCAGCGTCCGTATGTTCATGACTATTGTTATCAAGTGTAATTCTGCCAATTATGGCCTTTTAATGGAAGGGTAAATTAACCACATGGAACTTAATAACAGACATAATATAAACATTCATAAAGATTCTTTCATGTTTTTTTCAAGTCAAATCAGTTTTATGCACACCCCTGTAAGTAAAGTGTTAGAGAATTAATTATATATTGATACATATTCAGCTTTTCAAGATTCAAGATTCAAGAAGCTTTATTTAACCTGAGGGACATTGCTGTGCAACAGTTACAATACAAAAGGTGGAAAGTAATACAGTGTTGAAAGAAGTTGAAATTAAAGCTACCATAAGATAAAATAAGTAAGATAAATAAAATAAGGCTAACACAGAATAAATAAGGCAATATTAAATGCAATGAAATGTAAAGAACTAACAGCTAACTAACATGAAATAGAATATAACCAGTAGCTAAATGCAACAAATGCAGGTTGAATTAAAAAGTACAGTCTCAATTAAATAAGTACACGCTAATAAAGTGATAAAGTGATGGACGTGATAAGTATTGTAGCAGCACAAATTACATACAGTGAGAAAAAAAAAAAGAAACAAGCTGGAAACTAGATAAAGTTACGAAGTGATATGGGTCGAATTTAGTTAAGAGGAAGTTTCAGTATGACCTCATTTGTGTTTTATTACTCACTCTTATTTCATCCTGACCACTGCCAACAAGAGCCACTGAAATGACAACTGAAGTCACAGGAGGCCCATTCAGTTATGTTCATCTGGCACCCTCTTGTGGTTAAGAGCAGTGGTGCAGTTTCTGCCTCTTTTAATGTGGATTGACATTTATAGGACGAATGATATTTTATGACTGAATTTCAGGCTCTGTGAATGCTGAGTCCTTATCATTGTTCTCATTTAATATTTAATAAATGTATTAGCAGACAAAAATATACCGGTATCAATACACAGCAGTATAATTCAAAGAGAGATAACTGAGTTTTTGTTACTTTAAGTAGTAGATTTTGATGTTTACGATAATTTTAATTACAAAAAAATGGTCAACACTTGTTCGACCACTGGTGATGTGATGACGGCAGTGTGTTGTAAAGTGATGGATCAAACTTAAGGTCGCAATACCTTCAGTAACCA
Organism: Acanthurus leucopareius; assembly: GCA_029814765.1. Classification (NCBI taxonomy): domain Eukaryota; kingdom Metazoa; phylum Chordata; class Actinopteri; order Acanthuriformes; family Acanthuridae; genus Acanthurus; species Acanthurus leucopareius. The sequence continues at coordinate 4,931,314 of JAQMCX010000050.1, forward strand.
CAAGAGAGTGCCAGGGGAACAATAAATTTAAATAGAAGATTTTGAAATACAAGCCTATATCAGTGTGACAGACAGCTGACTGCTATTCAGCATATGTTATTAAACAATTAATTAATAAAATAAAAATAATAATTAATTAATCAATCAATAAACAGTCACCATATGGTGTGACCATCACACTCTGTAGTGTCAAGTCTGCAGTTACTAATACGATATCTGGATATGCTTCTATAAAAACTAGCAACCTTGGACGGAAACACGTTGCATCTGCTTGACAGCGATGCTTTAATTTTGTATTAAAGTCCCTGCGCTTCCGGTTTTAAGTTAATGCTGTGAACTTGATTTATCTCCGTCCGACAGTGGCGCTGAGCAGAGAAAACAGAGTCCAGGTGGCAATGAGGATGATTTACGTTCACACACTGTTGCGCCTTTCAGGATACTCGGGGATAAAAAAATGCCAACTCTAACTTTATTTTCTCGTATTTGGTAGGGAAAAAAAAGGTTTGAGATATTTTATTTATCTTCACTGTGCGCAGCAGTTAAAGAAATTGATAACTGAAAAGCGGCGTAGAAGTTGAACGTCATTTATTGAGGTGAGTGTTGCATCTTTTTCACGTTTTATTTATCTTGAACATTTGACAGGAGAAATGTAGTAGTTATATGCTGTGCAGTTTGATGTAAGAGGGGAACTGAGGGTTTTAGCTGTCAAAATGAGTCTACAGTGAAAGCGTGCGGTCAGTATGCTGATTTGAGGTTACACGCGGCTGAAGGAAGGATATTGAAAGGATGTGGTGTTTTTTGAACACCTTGCATGCAGGGTGAATATCACAAGAAACAAAAAGAACTCTGTTTGTGAGACTGTGCATGAAAGAGAGTTTTAGATTAACTATTTTTGATTTAATTCATGTCCTATTTAATGGACTATATGTTTTAATTGCTGCTTTTTAAAGTAAGTCATTTCCCTATGACATAAATATGGCAGGCAGGACTTTTAATTAGACTTAATGACTGTGAAAAGCTCTCACTGATTTTAATAAGTATTAAACAGCCTTTGTGCTGCCTTGCACGTCAGTCAGTAACACTTAACATGCCCTCTCTGTCAGAGATTTTTTATAATACTTTTGTTTTTTCTTGGCTCGGAGCTCCTGCACAGAGGTGACTCAGGTGTGGATGTGCAGTGTGACTGGGTGTGAACATCTTTTGAGAGCTTAGTACAGCTAGAGACCTGGACAAGGCCACTGTCATGTAGTTTGGCTGCTCCTTTTCTCAATCCTGCTGTGCTAATGGAAATATGAAAGGAGATGATATGGTCTTCATAACAGGCACAGGTTGTTGCAAAGGCAGTAAATCAGCAATGGTAGAGCAGGTTAATGCACCAGCAGCTTTTGGATTACCACAGGGAGACATTAAATGATGTTTTCATGCCCACAGCCCTGAAAGCAGAGTAACACTCAGCTAAAACAAATGAAGAAAAACAATCACACCCTGTCTCTGCAATACAAATACACTTAAGCAATAGAAATATAGTTAATTTCTCCTTATATAAATCCTGATAAGCATTATTGTCAACTGAAGGCACATTTTACTTTCATTTAAGAAGGAATGGGCTGTAATAGTTTCTGATGTCATCCAATTATCATCCATGAACACTAAATGTGTGAAAGTGTTTCAGTGTTTCAGCCAGGCAAAGCAAGCTTTTCATCACCTATGAATGGCTGAGTAAATGAATGAAAATATTACACTGGTATTTTCAGTACATCACCACTACCAGTGTGACATCACAGTAGCAGGAGGGGAGGAGCACGCTGGTTATGACACCTTAGTATCTTAGCAACAGACAGCATCCTTTTAGCTCGCCGCGGTGAGAACAAAACCACATTTATGGGCGCAAGGTCTCAGAAATGATTTCAGCTGTGACACAGGTTATTAATGACAACAACATGAGGACAGCTCGTTCAGACGTGTTTCTATCACACTCTGAAAGTGTTTCAATAAGTGTGTGTTTTAATGTCTTTTTCCAGTTTTTGTCTCTCCATTTTGGAGTTTCTGTGCTGGCTTTGATCTGGGCTCAGGAAACTGTGTGTGTGTGTGTGTGTGTGTGTGTGTGTGTGTGTGTGTGTGTGTGTGCATGTGTGTGTGGTCTGTACTGTTTTATACTAAGTATTGAGGTTTTCAGTTTGCACACATGACCCATACCAGGGTCGTCCTGCAGTCTTACTTCTAATGTGTGTAGTAACTTCTGTGATTAATTTGTCCTAATATGTCCTGTAATTTGTACTAATTAAATTAAACTTCTTAAACCGTAGGTGTTTTATATTGAAATTTTAATTTGTTAATTACTTGCAAATAAGCCTACTTACTTGTGTACTTTTTCCTCGTCTTTTTGTTTAACATATAAAACGTAACATGTACACACAATGTAGCTAAATTTAAAATTCCTTTGAAACATGTGTATTATCTCTGGCAACAATATATTTCAGTAAGGATGTGCACACTTTTGCCTGGCAACAGACATGGACACCCAATATGTTGCTAGCATTTTATTTTATGTATGCAGGGATTTTTCCAATTTGAATTTATTTTCAATATTCTGCTGTTTGTCACACAGAACACACAGACTCATGTAAGACCTCAAGAGAAACTGCATGTTATCCTGTTTGTTTATTTATGGAGTTGGGCAACTTTAGTACATTACTGACTTTCGAGATCATCTGACTTTTTCTCTAAAATAATGTATAGTATATATAAAAATATATTCTTATTTCTGTAGTTTGATGTCTTCTTTGTGAAATGTCTCAACAGCAATTTGAAGAGGACACTCAAGTTTCTTCTCGTATAAATTGTAATAACTTTTTTGATTCCAGACAGTAACTTACAACTTAGTCTAGTACCTTAATCTTGTTAAATTTTTGATATGTTCAATCCAGGACTGCAAAGATGAGTTAATTGATTAGCTGATCCAAAGAAAATTAATAGACAACTTCTTTGATGACTGATTTAAAAGTAAGGTTGTTTTTCAAATAAGAAGGTCTACATTTGAGGGTTCTTGTTTCTATTGTGTGGTGCTGTAGTGTGGTAGTTCATGTTGCATGCAAAGTAATAATAAATTAGGTATTTTTGGGTTCTGGACTGTTGGCCACACAAATTAAGACAAATTAAATGAAAACAGCTTGTGCTGCAGGACATGTCCCCAGGTATTTTGCCTTTTTTTCTAGTTTATTGCATTAAAGATGAAACAAAACAATTAAATCAAATCTTAATAGAAGAAACAATAAATCTATCAAGAAAATCTGATTATATATTGACAGTACAATAAATCTAAACTATATCTTATGTCCAATGCTTTAGCTTACGGTTGTATCTATGTGGAACTAATAACATTCCCATCAGCCTCTGCTGTACTGTAGGGCTGCTAATAAGCAAATATCAACATGCTGCTAACACTTTAAGCCAAGATGGTGAGCATGAACATAATGACATTGTACCTGCTAAACCCGTTTAGCTCTAAGCACCACTGCGCCAAGTACAGTCTCTCAGAGCTATACATTACTCTTTAAAATATCTCTATTGATCATATTCACAATGAAGAGCACCTGTTTAACTAGTTTTGTTGTTTTTTAGTCCGCAAAACTTTATTCTCTTTTCTTTTTCGCCCTCTGGTTTCAGCCTCCAGTGCTAAGAAGTTGTCAAAATGTTCAAAATGTGTAATTATACAGTAAGATATCAAGTGTGGTTAGCCAAAAAGCACCCAGTGTCGGATGATGTGTGTGGGCATCTTTGAAAATAATGTGTATTTAAACCATTTCTCTGTATTTTTCTCATCCAGAGTAATCAGCTGTGACCTCATACCATGGCCTATACTCTGGGTTTGGCCAATGACGGCCAGACACGCAGTGTTGCACCTCAGCACTGCGTCACTCGGGTGGAGCTGTCCGTCACCGCAGCTAACCTGCTGGACAGAGATGTAGCCTCCAAATCTGACCCGTTCTGTGTTCTCTTCCATGAAGTGGATGGAAACTGGGTGGAGGTGAGGATGAAATGAAAATGGTATGGGAGGAGAGAGACAAGGGGAGGAGAAGCAGTTACAAGGAGTTGTGTTATACCTTCATTAAAGAGATGAAAAATGGAAAAAAAAATCAGTAGAGGATGAAAGTATAAGATTTTAATTGGAGAGGAGAGAACTTATAATTTATATTTACATTCAGACCATAATAAGTAAAAATCATTTCTGGCGCCCTAAGCAGTCAGTTTGTCAAAAAAAATCCTTCTCTACCTGTTTTCTTGGACAAGTGAATGTTACTTTTGTGGTGCAGCCACTACTTTACCTCTGTGATAGCAGCCTAACAACCTGTCAAGTGTGTATCCTGCATTTAGCTCAGTGTGTGCTGGGATATCCACCAGTCCTTGACAGCATGCAGCACAGGATAAGCCCAAATTGGAGGAGAATGAAACCAGGATTTATTAGGAAACAAAATGACCAAAGTTAGAGTAAGTCTTAGAACTGAAAAAATGTAAATGAAACTTTACTATAGATTTTATACGTTAAGCTTTTCATTGAAAAGGCAGTTTGTATGATTGCATATGCAAATAATTCACTTATGTCTAAATGTTCGGGTTAGACTGCATTCAGCTGAAGCTCCAGAGTCGAAAAAAAGTTATTCAGAACAGCTCTAAAACTTGAATAGTCCTGCATCGATTATAATTTTCCCGTTTTTTTTGCTCCTGAAGCTCTCTGCTTCACTTTATGCCATAAACAACATGTGATGTGACTGCATGAAGTACTGTATGTTTGTGATATAGAGAAAGAAAAACACAAGTGCTAAGTTGAAGATGCTAAAGACAACCACAGTAATGAAGTTTTGGTGTGTGTGGGCAGCTGCACAAGACTTTATTGTAGCAAACAGCTGGTCAGCAAGGCAAGTTGGCTTTGGTGTATGTTTGTGTATGTTTGTGCATGTTTGTACATGTTCATCTGTGTGAGTGTGTGTGTGCTTGCGTGTGTGTGTGTGTGTAGGCGAGTGCCTCGGGTTGTAGATAGCTGTCGGTCAGCAGGGCATGTGCCTCCGATGTGAAATTGCCAACGGTTTCTATGGCAACGGGATGGGAAACAAAAGCTTAGTGCTCCTGGAGTGAGGGAACGACAGAGGAGGTGAAATGAGGCCCAAACCTTTTTTTCTCAGATATTATCCACAGCGTGCCGTTTCTCTTACAGCCCGGCTTTCTCACTTTCTCTGATCCCCTCCTGTTAGCTTTGTTCTCTCTCTCCTCCGATTGTCTTTCTCATCTCTGTCAGCAGCCTTCTACTTTCTGCCTCTCTCTTTCTATCTGTCTGTCTGTCTGTCTGTCTGCCTTGTGAGATAGAGGTGCGAGGAGTAGCTCGGTCCATTTGTGTAAAGGGGGGAGAGAGAGGGAAAGAGAGGGTAAGAGCGAGAGAGCATGGAGGTGTGAGAAAGAGGGAGATGAGAAAAGATTGGAGAGAAAGAGAGGGTGTGGGGGAAAGTAAGAAGAGAGGATTGAGAACGAGTTGAGACAGACAAAGGTGAGAACATGACTGAGTGACAGATGGAAAAAGATGTGACACTGAGCGGTGGTGAATGAAGGAAAACATAATTGAAAAATCTGATAGCTGCAAAAAACGGTGTTCGAGTGGCTTTTGAGAAAATGATAGGCCTACAGAAATACTGGTCTCACATATGTAAATGGCGTGGCACCCAGTTAGATGATTACTTGGGCTATTTTCTAAAGTCCTTTGATTTTTTTCCCTCCAACTCCAAATCCTCATACTGATCTCAACACGTGTTATGGACTCAGATGTATGGCTGTAAGTGAGATCTCACATTCAACATTATTCCAAAATCAGTAGGGTTTAAAATCTCATCTTTAGCAGTGTGATACTGAAAAGTGCAGGCTTGTGAAGACTTGTGATTGTCATTTGTATGATGAATTTCCGTGACACTTTATTTTAATGGCATTTCTGCTTTAATATACACCATTTAATGGAGTATCTAAGGAAAGTCAGACAAATGACAAGGTCCTTCAACAAAACCATTCAACATCCACCAGGACTTTTTTATGTTTGTTTCCTCTGGTAGGCTTTCACTTTGTTTTTACTTTTCAGTTTAGACTTTCAATAGATCAATTCAAGCATTCAAGTATTAAACACAATCACTGTGTTTAATACGGGGAGGTGAAACTCCAACAGATGATTATCACTTGATTCTGCAGCTTCCTTCATTTCTGCAGAGCAGTGTGGTGTCTTTCGGCTCATTGTTTTGGTTTTTTGTCCTTAGCTTTTTAAAAACCTCACATGGTCCTATAAAAGTGACAGTTGCATCCAGCTGTTTATGTTGTTATTATTGCACCATTTACATTGTATCTCAGAAAAAACAGGAAATCATCGTACTTTTGTCACAGAAACAATGCGCCTTTTGTTTTGCTACTTGCTAATTTGTCTGGGTTTTGGCCCTAGTATTATAGCTCTCTGTGTTTTAGAGAAAAATAGAAATAGAGAAACCAATTTCAGCAGTGGTAAATGCAGCAAAGTCCATTCAGCCAGAAACTAAAGTGGCCTATAGAGAGTCTGGATGTGGAGGTGTCAGACAGACAAGTCTGCACAGACACAAACTGAAACAAAGTTTATACAAACTTTCCAGATTTATTTGACTGGGTAATTCTTACCTACAGTCCTGAGGCAAGTGGATGGTAAAAGTAAACCTAAAAAACTGACTCTTATTTGTGACCACTGCACAGGGCTTCTCTAGTAAAACTACACGTTTTCACTGGATGTGCCTCAGTTCCCCTGAATTAAATGTGTCAAAATCACTTTTTTTTTTTCAAAGTCTTTCTCCCTCCTTGTCTCTTGGCTTTTAGCTCAGCCGCACTGAAACAGCCGTGAACAACTTGAACCCAGTGTTTGGAGTGAAGTTTCAGGTGGACTACCACTTTGAGGAGATCCAGAAGCTCCGCTTTGCCATGTTTGATGAAGACAAGTGTGCCACGCAGCTCTACGAGCACGACTTCTTGGGAGAATTCGTCTGTACACTAGGAGTGGTAGGAAATTATTTGTCCTTTTTAGTCAAAAATTTGTTCCATATTAAATAGGACCACCTGATGCCCCCTGGCGACCCCCCAAAAGAAAGAAAGAAAGAAGGACAGGTAGAAACAATGAAATAAACAAGCATAGCCGTAGCTATTTGTGTTACTGTTTGGATTAAAAATATTAAATTAGCACATTCGTGCAACCCCTATTATGTTATCATATTGTTAACAACAAATACCAACACATTGTGACCTAGCAGTAGATGACCAGCTGGTCCCAGAGCTGTCTTGGAGAACTGGGCCAATTAGCGCTAATTATCACATCCTGTTGTGTGCTACATGTTTGGAGGGCAGAATCAGATCCAGACATCGCCCTGTGGCCATATGTGAAAACAGCTTATAATATACGATAAAACTGGTCCAGAAATGCTCTCACTTGTATGCACAGGGTGATCTGCACAACATGACACATTCCCTACTTTAAGTGTAGTCAGAGGGTTATGTAAAAGACAGAACCGGGGCTTTGAGCTCTTCCTTGTTGCTGAAATGGGCTTTTGGTAACAGCTGAAGAGCAGCGTTAATGTGGGAACTAAATTAAACAAGAGTGAGCTGATTGAGGCCAGAATGAAGATGTTGAGTGTTTCTGACCTGTATTTCTTTAGTATTGTTTTGTCCTGACCCTTTCTTAAGTGATGGCAGTCCTGTGTGCGTCTCTTCAATTGTCCACTAGATTGTGTCCAATAAGAAACTTCACAGACCATTGATCTTAGCCAATGGGAAGCCAGCTGGCAAAGGATCCATTACGGTAAGAATCAGTACCGTCTTCTTTTTTTGAAGGTGCTGTGTATCTTAAGCTGTCTTTCTGCCTCACCTCTTGACACACACACACACACACACACACACACACACACACACACACACACACACACACAGTGTACCATACCAGAGGCTGCTGTATTGACCATGCGGATGCAATTGCTGCTATTATAACGACATGCTTGCTGTTGTTGATGATGACGAAGATGACACTGAAGACGACACTGCTGTTAATGCTGGCGGGTTAATGTTGCTGCTCTTCCTGCTGATGTTGAAGTGTATGTTAATAGCTGCCAGTATTTTAGTTGCAGGCTAATGTTGCGCTGTGATATTATTTTAGATAACAGCTCAGGAGCTGTCTGACAACAGAATCATCACTTTGACCCTGAGTGGGCGTAAACTGGATAAGAAGGTAGGCTGTTGGACCCACAAACACAAACGCACACTCACAAAAACATACACACACACACACTCAAACATACACACTTACTTAGAATGCAAAACAAGCCACGTTCACATACTCTCAGAGTGCATTAGAGCAACACATATTGCTTTAGGACATACAAGCAAAGCCCCAACAGACAGCACTTACAGTAGATGTTTTCACACTGTTCACCTTTGTCCAAAAACTAATGGGCTGTCAGGTGAACTGATGGTTGTAAACAAAAATCACACCGGATTTCTGTTGTTTTTAGTTCATTTTCAGTCTGTGACCCATCCAGTGCTGTGCTAGATGCCTGTGTATGGTGAAAAGGTCAGAAACAGCAGAGCTTGAATTGGGATTTGAACCATGGCTGATGTGTGCCAGCTGTGCAGCCTGTTTAACTACCGTGATGCAAACAAACCATAGTGTTTGAGAGTGTGTTATTAATGAATACGTTACTTAAACAAAATAAGACTACTAAACATGATATGGTGGGTGTTTTTTTGGCCACAACAATTTAATTATAAATTGTAAATTAGTCAAATTATGAACCAGTATTCTTCTTCCAAAAGACTGCATGATAAATCGTCTCCATTCTGTGCAGGATTTCTTTGGGAAGTCAGACCCTTACTTGGAGTTTCACAAACAGGGAGAAGACAGCAAATGGATGCTGGTTCACAGGACGGAGGTGAGTCATTGGTAGGGATTAAAAACACCATCATCTAATTGTCTTTACAGTCAACCATGAACTGTTATTTTCAGCAATCCGAGTCTTACAGGAAGTCATGCACTGTAACTTTAACAGTAAATGTAGGAAACTGGATGAAACAGATTATAGCCCCAGGTTTAGGTAATTCTACTGTGGCTATAACTGCATCATACATCTGCTGCTGTGTCTATTTCTGTGTCTGTGACTTAAGGTCATAAAGAACACTTTAGACCCGGCATGGAAACCCTTCACTGTGCCGCTCATTTCTCTCTGCAATGGAGACGTGGACAGAAACATCAAGGTCAGTGCTTGGAGTTTCAGATGTTATGAAACTGGTGCAGTATGGAGTTTCTGCTTCATTAAATTGTAGCTGTGCAGATTTAAAAATGGAAAGAAGGATAGGATGTAGCATGTTTACGCACTACATGGCATTGCATCGCAAGTCATTTAATTATGTTGTTTTGATGCTGTTTTTTAAGCACAGCATAGACTCAGACAATATGTTAACAGTCCAAGTCCAAAAAGTGTTTCTGTGCATTTCTATAAAATGTAACCAATTATAAATGAATATAAAAGTTAAAATTTTGGAATATAGAGTCTGTAGAATTGTTTTATCTGCAACACATACAAGTGACTAATACCAGAAAAATAACCACTTGAGTCTCAAAGAGGATGCTACCTAAGCTAATAACCTGATGGTAAAGATGATTGTATGATGAATGTGTGCTCTACACAAACACAGGTTCTGTGTTACGACTACGACAACGATGGAGGCCATGACTTCATAGGAGAGTTTCAAACCACAGTCAACAAGATGAGTGAAGCCCAGAACTCAGTGGAGGTAAAACATATTTGACAGTAGCGTAACCAAGAATGTGCTTGTCAGTTCAATTAAATGTTATCTGTATGAAATGTCCTTTCAGTCATAATTATGATCATCACAGAAAACAGCTCAACACAGGAACAGTTTAACCTCAGTTCTCTGAAAGGTCAGTCACCCTTAATGCAGGGTTTAAAAGAAAAAGAAAAACAGAGACATGGAAACAATTAACAAAAGAAATTATAAAAACTTACCAGAAATAGGTCTAAAGCACTCCATAGTTTGAAACATAATAAAAGCTAGTTGGTGTTCTCCAATGCCAAAGAATGGACACAGCAAGTGCCAGTAAACTCCTTGGCACCTTGTACAAAAGTTAGCTCAGATCCTTTGTAGTCCGATGTTACTGATTGGCAACATGCTGTCACAAAAAATGGAACGCAAGGGCCCATTTATCGTGCTTTCAGCTTTATCATTAATACTATCATGGGTATTATTATGAGGGTATTATTATTATTATATTTAACAATATGGGTAAGGGTTAGGTTTAAAAAAAAAATTATAACTAACCTTATAGCTATAATATTACAGTTTTAGCGAAACACTTTGGGTTATATTATCCTAAATGCATAAAAGATGAATTTGAGCTGAAGTAGTGACAGTGAAAAGTCATGATCTGGATTTAAACCATTACATCATCGAGTTTGTCATGCCACACCTCAGCTGCTGAATCATCCAGAAACAGAACGTTGCGAGTGTGATCTTTGTAACGCTGGATGATTTTCTTTTTTAAAATTCAAACAGCATTTCTCAGAGCTCGCACAAAATAACTGAGATTTTGCTTTTTAGCTGTACCGAATTGGATGCAACTCTGCCCCGTGCCGGCTAATTTGCAGTTTAAATGCATTCATTTGCATCTATCAGCAATGAAGCTGGAATAATCATTTACAAATTTTCAATGCTGCATTTTTTCACACATTATGGCCACTGAGGACTGGTTGAGTCTCAAGTCTGAGCTGCTAATGACTAAATACTACAGAGATTTTTTTTTTTTTTTCATTTTTGCATTTCTTGTCTGCCAAAGATGTGAAGATGCGGGGATCAGAACACAGTTGATTCATTAGTGGCTCTCTCTGTGTTTGCGTGTGCATCTGTGTGTGGACAAATGTGTGTGTGTTCATTTGTTAAACTGCGTGAGTACATGTGCCAAAGCTGCCTCATGACTTGTTTTCCCACTGAGTCCCTTCATGTATGGAAATGTTGTCGGTGGGAATGGGGCGGGGGACACACACAAAAAAAAAATATCACCGATACAAAAAGACAGAAGCAGGATGGAGAGACGGAGGATGGAGAGAGTGTGTGCATGTGTGTGTGTGCGTGCGTGCATGTGTGTGAAAAGAAGGATGAGAAAATGAGAGGTGCTTTTGAGATGTAAAACAGCCTTTAGCTGAGCCTTAGTAACACGACAAGGCATTTAGAGCTACCTGTCACAGGAATCTCCAGCTGACTTCAGGCATGTGAGACTGTTTAGTGTGTTTGTGATTGTGTGTGTGTGTGAATGTCTCAAATGTTTTTTTTTGATCAAACACATTGCTGTATAAATAGTGTTTGTGTGACTTACACTATTGAAGACTTTTAAGGCCCTGACAGACCAAACCCACGGTCGGCTGTCGGCCAGAGTCGGCTGTCAGTGGGCGACACTCACTCTAGTTTTTTTTTGCCATGTGTGTATCACACCATTGGCTCTAGTCGACCCTTTTAGCCGATTCAGCATGTTTAAAAAACTCTGATTGATGGTTCCCCTGCAGAAATACATTCCTATGGTTGATGTTTTGCCTCTGAAAGACTGGACTGATGGTTTCCCTCAACACTTAGAACTGAACAGGAAAGATGAGTGTAGTTTTAAAATTCTTGTTGAAGTAAAGCCCCTTGAGTTGTTTGCTGTAGTATTATTTATCTCACACAAGCACAGTTTCTACTTTTTTTTATCCTTCACCGCTTCCAGTCTTTTCCAAAGCTAATAGATCAAGATCAATCAATTGCCATTGCAATTACCAATTTCAGGCAAATTCTCAATTTGAAGCAGTAACATTATGAAAACATTTAAATCAAGAGCATTATTAAAATGGTAACAAAAGCTGCTTAGTCACACATAGATTATCTGCCCTCCAAGGTCTTTGGTTTTCTTATATAGTGCAACACAAACCACCTTCACCTGCTGGTCTGAAGAGTTATTAAGCGGGAGCAGAATCTATATGCCAGTTGGCCATCAGCTGTTGTCTTTGTGGTGTTTGCAAGTTTAACTGTCTGGCCACAGGCAACATTAAGCAATGCAACATTCAGCCCTTCTCTGATATTAGTTTGGTGTGTTAGGGCTTTTATCTCCATGTTCGTCATGTTAAATTGATTCATGAAGGGCTTTTAATAAACAGTATTTTTGTGAAAGTCCCATGTAGATGTTTACTGTCTACACTGCTATAGTAAACTTTAAATACATTTCCAAGTTTGGCTGTCAGTTTGAAGTAACTGTAGGCGATGTGTGGAGTGCATGCTATCCAAGTCCCAGTCTCTCAGTCTTCAGTTCATTTCCCCTGGCTCATTGCTCCTCCTCTCAAATTTGTCTCCATCATCTCTTTTCCCATTATTTTCCCCCTTCTTTTTTTCCCAATTTCCCCTCCTCTGATACTGACACTTGTCTTCTGTCGGTTCTGTCTGAAATTGTCATTTTTTCTCCTCAGGTGGAGTTTGACTGCATCAACCCAAAGAAACAGAAAAAGAAGAAGAATTACAAGAACTCTGGAATAATCATAGTCAAGTCATGTAAGGTGAGGGTGGATGGATGGATGGATGGATGGATGGATGGATGGATGGACGGATGGATGGATGGATGGAGGGATGGATGGATGGATGGATGGATGGATGGATGGATGGATGGATGGATGGGTGGATGCACGGATGGATGGATGGATGGATGGATGGATGGATGGATGGATGGGTGGATGGGTGGATGGATGGATGGAGCTTTGGTTTTGCCATTTTCCCAGCTGCCTCGAGGTTTTCTTTACAGTCTTAAACTTTGGTTTGCTTCTAAACTGTGACTTCTGGAATCCCTGGCTGAATTTAGAGTCCATTTTTTGTTTAAAAAGCACAAAATTGGATTTTTTAATTATCAAAATAGTTGCAGATTTTTGTGCAAATGAACTGATCAACTAATTGTTTCAGCTCTAAATTTAATGTCCGTGTTAAAAGGATCACTTATGTAGGTTACAGCTCTTTAAAAGAAATCATGTCTGTTTGAGGTGAATTCACATTTCAAAATAAAGACGATAAGTTATAGCAATTAAATTTCTAAGCTCGGAGAAAAGCAAAGACTTGACTGTAAAATCACTCAGTCTCACCTCTTGTCTTGTCACCCCATAATGACCCATCTTACACTCGACTCGAAAAAAAATTTGATTAAACCATTGTGGTTTTGATCAGCTGACACGCTTCTAACCACGCGTTCATAACTCCATCTGAATAACCAATTAGTGCAGCACCCACAGAGGACACATTAAGCTGGAACACTGAGTCTTTAGATGCCTATTGGAATGACATTAAAGCTGTGTGCATATGATGACAAGCTTTCATAATTGATTCTTTTCCTTCTTCCTTCTTCTTGCCACGCGCACAATCACGAACAAGCCTTTGCACAGACAAGTGCACACACATACACATGCAGCACATGCGAAAGACTGTTAATACAATAATTATATTTGTTGGTTGCCAGCAAGGATTAAACTAATGAGAGTAAAACCCATGCTAAATATTCATAGTAATTGGGATGAAGATTGTTTTCAAACATGATAATTGCTGCTCCGTTGGTGGTACCTTGAGTCGAGCAAACATGGGCAAATTTAACGATTCTGCTCATTAAATTATATTATAGTTACATTTTCTCAATTTGAAGTATTAACTTATGTTGTTTACTACATTAAGTGTGGTGCAAATGATGAAAGACTGCAGACACTGACATTAGACACTGCAAAAAACCCCAAAACTGTCTGTTTGAGGTAAACGGAAATATTTATTTTCTTACCATTGATATTGATTACTAGCATTGATATTAACCCAGAATTAATATTTAACATATAAAAGTGAAAGATTAATTTTGTAGCAATAATGCATGTATGATGATATTGTTCAAATTTATAGCAAGTCTTAAGTTATTTTCTGTCTTCTTTCCTTCTGTTCTAACTTTGTTAAAGTGGGTGTCTGTAATGCACCTTACTGATGGTTGCCACGTGCCATAAATTAGACAATTAATAGTAACTGTAGTAATTGCTTTTTTGTACAGTTATGGTAACTAACTCTCCCCTTACTCCTCTCACTGTCCCATGTTGAAAGTGTAATTAATTGATAAAAAAAGACACAAAACACTCAGTAAGCAAAATGAAAGATGAAACATGCAGTGAAAACCTGATATCATGACAGTCATGATTTAATTGTCTTTTTTTTCAAGAGATCAATACTCTCCTCTCGTCCAGCTGCCTGTATTCTTACTTTGTCCTGTGATTCTTGTGTCTCTAGATTACAAGAGACTACACTTTTCTGGATTACATCCTGGGAGGATGTCAGCTCATGTTTACAGTGAGTATATTAGCGTACCTGTTTTTTTTTGGTTTGCGTCTGTGATGATGTGATAACGAGATACATTTTTTTACATGCTTTTGCTCTGGAAAAACAAATAGAAAACATTGAGATTTTCTATTTTCATCTCCCGGGATTCCAGTTGGATCATGATCATCTCCATACAGGAGTGAAAGTGTAGGCAACAGGGAGAAGGTGCTGAGAGGCAGATGGAGTGATGGGAATTTGTGCAACACTGAAATGTGGATTTTTTTTTTTGTACTGTGAAAACAGGAGGGCATTAGAGAACAGATAAAAACAGCTGAACGCAAGAACTGATATTTTGAAATGGTGAAAATAGAAGGTGATTTTTAACAAAGAGAAACAAGTAAAGAAAGAGAGAGATTTTACCGGAGGGGGGAGAGAGAGAGAGAGTGAGAATCGTCAGAGTCTATTTTGGTCTCTTGTTAAGAGAAACTCTTGTGTGTCCCTGATGATGTCACACTTTTTGTGTGAGGCTGAGTGAGAGAGGGGGTGTCCTGTTTTATAATAGCCAATCTCACTCACACACACTGAGATGTTTTTTTTTATCATCATCAGGGTTTTTTTTTTTTTTGTGCCCAACAAATACAAAAGCACTGCTGCTGCATCTCAGGACCATTTGCACCAGCTCAATGTTACTTTAACACACACACACATGCATGCACACAAGCAGACATATTCTGAAACCTCATGCACGTTGAGAAAAAATGCAGAGACACAATTTGATGCATGGACAATGAAAGAACACACACATACACACACACTCTGTGACGGCTTTACATATGCACAAACAGTGTCATTTTTTTCCACATCTCTATCTCTCCGGCAATTTCCCAGCTTTGTGAACTGGAACCAGCCTCCAGATGTTGCGGGGCACAGATCATGTGGTTTGTTACAGGCTTGACTTTGTGGCATTTCTCATGCAGAGTGACTTGAGATAAGGCATCTGTATTTGAATATTTGAAAGGAATTTGTATTTGCAATGTAAAATTAGTTTTTCTGGCATTTAGTGTAAAAAGTGAATAATAAAAGTAAATGTTTGGGGATTAAAACCTGAGAATAATTCAAATGCATTTCTGCATATGTCCTTCTTTGGTGTTATATGTACCTTGGCTGAATGTGCTGTCGGGTAATCACAGCTTTTTTCCGAGGTATTACCCAAGATGTTGCATAAAGTATAATTTGAGCTTTACTTGCATATGCTGAGTCCAGACCATCATGTCACTCTAAGAAGCTTATCCATGTGAAATTGTAATTGAATTTTTATTCCGACTGTAAATAAGTATAGATAAAACCTAAATACTACTCAACACAGAAACACCGGGATCTCTCCAGATTATTTCATGATACTACAGCACAATGTGAGAATTGCATTATAGTTGATGAATTGACATGTTAAACGCCAAAGCATGCCGGAGCAGCCTCGGGACCTCAGATGGATCCAGCACCTGTTTGACTGGATCCAGCATCTCACTGTCGTCTGTTCTGTCTTTTTTTTCCTTCCTGTTCAAGTTCATAAATCACTTGTTTGGCTATTTTGTATGCAGTTTAAATTGGATTTTGTAAGAGAGAGAGAAGGCCAGAGAGAAAGACACAGGTGATGCCTGAAGCATTTAATTTTTTTTGCTACACTTTATAGATTTATAGATTGGGGGGGGGGGGGGGGGGGGGGGGCCACCAAAAAAAAAAAAAAAAAAATGAAAGAAAATTAAAAAAAAAAAAAAAAAAAAAAAAAAAAAAAAACAAAAAAAAAAAAAACCCACCAACACCAAAAACACAACCCCCCACCACACCCCACCACCCCCCCCCCCCCCC
>JAQMCX010000050.1:4949720-4962091 GCA_029814765.1 Acanthurus leucopareius
ATTGGTCTTTGATTTGTATGACTCTTATTTGTTTTACAACAGGACAAAAACTCGAAACAGAACAGGAAGTAAAGACTTCAGGCCATATTACAGCTCTTTTATCAAGGAGAAAAGTATTAGGGTCGTACATCACATTACCTTAATTTATCAATCCCTAAAAAAAAACGGCCAGTAAGTGCTACGGTATATAAAGATTTTTTCAAGATTGTTGTAAAAGTGCCATCATTGCAAAAGGTAACTAATTTAAATTGTCTACAATATAAAACATTGGACATAAAGTTCCACTGTAAAGTTGATTAAAAATTAACCATTTTTAACCATGTTTTTTTGTTTTTTAGGGAAAAGAGGCAGCAGATTAAGCATACTGGCTGATATGGTGGTTCTGATCATACAATATGATGTGAAATATGCTGTAAAAATAAATATTTTACTTGTAACCTTTGTATTACATTGTATTGTTCTCCCAAGAGGTAAGCATCAGACAGGGACATTTGGCTATGTAGTATGAGTCAGCAATAATGGCAGATGGGGTGTCAGTTGTCAGGGATTAACAACCTCCCTGACTGTGTTTATTGAGCACACAGTCATCTGCAGTCAGGCAGGCAGCACCTCCCATCTCCCATCCCAGTTGTTGTGGTTTTTTTCAGGCTTGTGTAAAGTTGACACAAACTGCACTATGGGTCTAAAATGGAGGCGGTTTAAAATGGAAGCACAGTTGCTCAGAGTATAAAACTGAGTCAGCTGTTTAAAAGGGTCATCATCAGTAGAGTCAAGACCAAAGAAAATGACAGTGTCATTTTTAATTTTTGGCATACAGTGTTTTGTATTCAAGCAGCACTTCCTGTAACAAAGCGGTGAGGTTTTGCAAATTATGTATTCTCAGACTGATACGCTTCAGTTTGTCAGCACAGTGTGTTTAATTTGAGCCATTTAGAAGATAACTAACCCAGCTAAACCTTTCTCTATTTTAGTGGATATGATGCAGTTTGTTTAGTTACTTATTCCTGGCAGGTCTTCCATATTGCACTGGCTGTCTTTGTGAAGCCATTAACCAAGAATAGATAAATACATTTTACTGGCTCCAATGCAAGCAACTTGATTTTTTGTTTAAGTTAAATTAAAGAGAGATGCTGTAACTGATGGCTAAGAGGCTAGTTGTACTCAGTGCTCAAAAAGTAATTACTTGGTTGGTTTTGGGGGGTTTTTTTGGCATAAAATCATTCAAGATGAAAAAATATTGCATGTCAAATTGTCAGGTAATTTAAATGCACAGTTTTTATGATTTAGCCTTACAATAGACAGCAGACCAAAAAACTATTTAACATCCTGTTAAATGCAACTTAATTTGATAAGTCAACATTTTATGAGGTAGATATTGTATGGAGTATGGGACTGGGTGGTCTAAAATCTTGTGTGTTTTTGGATATAAAGCTGCTGAATGGTGTAACTCAACCCCATTTTTCAACCCTGTTGTGTGAGCATGTGAGTGGTCCTTCCCGCTGTCAAACCTGAGGAGGCAGAGAGTTAGATCAGGGTCAGAAAAGCAGCAGGAAAGTTGATTTTTCTGTGGTTTTTTATCTTTTGCTAACAAAGAGGGGCCACTGTGAGAAATATCATTAATTAATTATTGATTAACTGATGTCAGAAAAATACTGACATCAGTTAATTAATCTTTTTCCCACAAACATCACCCCAAAAAGTTTCATTGAAGCTACATAGACAGTTTTATAAAAACTGTAGAAATTAAGCTACAAAAGACTCATCTTAAGTATATCAAAGAGGCCTCTCCTATGTAATGTAGCCCGAGGAATACTTTTTGAAAAATAAGCTACAAAGTGACTCACAAAAATTCTTCTTCTCTTCCCACAGTTCAAACTTTGTTTTGGTAAAACTTGATTCCCTGTCTGCAGTTGGGATTCATTTTTAAGTACTTTTGTTTGTGAATTGTGATTATCTAAGGTATTTAAGGTATTTATGGTATTTAACTATTTAACTAATTATTTCTAGGGGTGCCAGACAGGTCTCTCTCCTGGCAGATAGTCAGCTTGGTCACTTTTAGTTTTATAATGTTTTATGATTTTTGATTTAGTTTATGCTCTGTGAGGTTTTGTTTGTCTGTAAGTGTTAAATTAAACTGAATGAAATCATTTTACAGGACAAGTGTTACTCAAAGCAGTGCCTGCATGTGATTACACAATAATTGTTTTGTATGTACAGAGTTGACAGACTGTGAACTTGGATCATAGTAGTGAAGGCCATGCAAATTTGGTTTTCCCTAATAGAATTTAATAGTTAACTCCAATGACTAACTCAGTAATTGTATGGAGATTTGGAGGTTACCTTAGACATTCATTTTGGGACTTCTGTCACCATACTGAATTATTTTACAGCATTTTAATTCAGAGGAATAAAAGTACTTGGAAAAAATGTTGCTTAACCTCTCAATCTTAGATGAAAAAAAGTGTGTATACTTGTAAATTTTCATTAGTTATTATTTTATTTTAGTTTTGGCTTCTTCAAGACTTCTTTTTTGTTTGCTTGTTTGTTTCTGTTTTCTATTTTTCATCTTTTGATTTTAAAACCAACATAGGTACTCTCACTACTACACTCAGGAGAAATATCACACTAATGACATTTTTAACTTCCAAAGGAAGAAATTTAGATATGAAAATGATTTGCTGAGACCATGCTTTACTAAAATTTTTGCCATTTTAAGACAAGAATCAATTCCCATCTTTTAAAAAGTTTCTAAACAGTCTAAATACATCATTTAGACTATCAGGGCGGGCATATCAGGGCTTAACCTATATCAGTGGCAAAATGTTTAAAAGATTTAAAAATAAATTTTAATAAATAAAAGGGAAGTAAACCCTGATAACCCAGAAGCTGGAACAATGAGATGCCTGGCATCTTAGCATTAAATAGAACTTAAGCAATCATGCAAAGGGCTTTGTGACCTTTGCCTATTTGATTTTCTCATTCACCTTTGTTACAGGTAAGCAGAGTTCACAGCCAGAATAGGCAGGGCAAAAAGCAGAGCTACACCATTCAGGTGAGACGTTCAGCTTGCCTCTCCAGTTCAGTTTAACTCTTTCCACCATGGCTGCCTCAATCATCCTGCTATGGGTCTGCGTTGTCTCCATTATTCTTCTACTCAGATCCAGAAGACCCAAGAACTTTCCACCTGGGCCTTCTCCCCTGCCAGTATTAGGGAACATTATGGACCTGAGCCTGGATAACCCCTTGAAGGACTTTGAAAGGGTAAGAAAAACACTGAAGTGAAAAGATGCTGCTCTTTCAATACTTTAAATTGTTATGCATTTGTTCAGTTAAATGTTTTGGTAATTAAAATGTGCATTAAATGGCTAAATACTTACGCATGTGCTCACTGTGCTACTTTTCTTTCAAGAGTTGCTCTTCCACTTCAGTTACACAATGAGCTTAACCTACTGGTTGTAAATGTAAAATAAAAAAATAAAACATGTAAAAAAAAAAACTACATGATTGCACTGCATAAAATCATTCTCATTACAAGTGTTACTCAAAGTAGCAGTGTCTGCATATGATTACGTAATAACTGTCGCTGTCTGTACAGAGTTAACAAACTGAACTCGGACCATAGTCGACCAGTATCAAAGGCCAAACACACTGGGTGTTCTTTTGGAGAATACAGTGGATAACCCCAAGAACTTGTAAAAGGCCCACTCCTGCCATTGGTTTAAGCTCTCAAATGTACTCTCTGTCAATCAAAATGTTACATGTAGACATTTTTGCAAAGATAAAGATTAATTACTGAATTAAAATGTCTTCAACATCATAATATGCCTTTGACATCATTAAGTATACACTAAGCATTTTTTATATTCATGAGATCTATGTCATGAGCTCCCTCACCTTTGACTCTTGTTGGACACTCTTGCTCTTTACATAACAAAAACAATGGCACCACACACAGCTTGTTACATTAGGGATGACGAAATCATATCAGTTCACTTACAAGTGGACTTATCAGGATGTGAATCACTCTTTACAACTTAAAAAGCAAAAGTAAGGGATATCTTGACCCTTCAACTATGTTAGCTGTTAAGTAATAATGATGTGAAATATTGGCTAGCAATATGAACCGAAATGCACTTTCCCCAGCGCTCCACCCCACCCTGTTGACGGAATTGGTTTCCCAGGTTTATGACCACACCACACAGGCATGTTCAGACAGCTAAAAATTTAATTTCCACTGTAGGGAATATCAAGCAAGTGTTTGTATAATAAGGAAATATAAAGAGACACTCGGTGTTATTCTTATTCTTATTCTTAATGTTGTTTTTCAAACAGACTAATAAAAAGTAACTTAAAATTCTAGAAGTGGCTGTAAAAGTCTCAGTAATCTCAATACTCGACAGTCACAACCAGAACAAAGTTCATGGCTACATACCACAAGTTGTTAAAGTTTGACCAAAGACTCAGAAAATTGCCCACTAATACCTGCCACCCCATATAAAACAAATTACATTTGTCTTGTAGGTACATCCTCTTGTAGGGCAGAGGTGGTGAGACCCCAAGCTCAGGTGCAAAAGATTTAAGTAATCATTCTTCCTAGGTGCAATGAAATCAATAAATTTGTGCAACTAATCTACATCCTTTATTTAAAAAATGTGCTTCAGTGTCTTATTATTTATGTTCTGCTCTTAGTTTCTGTTCATTTTTACCTGCTGTAATTTGTTTTTGCTCATTTGTTCACTTATTCATGTTCTCACTAATGCTTTGTGTCTACCTTTTGAAATATTTCTTTTGTATATGGATCACTCTGCTCTGGCGTGTCTTGCCTTGTCCATCCTCAAAGCCAAATCTCCCATGCGAGACAAGACTGAAATGAAAGCAGACTTGTCTTTGTGATTTTAAGGAGTTGCCCTGTAAAGATAGTATTCATCTAAGTTCTTTGATAGACATGTATTTGCAACACTTATGTGCTCTCTTCTTCCAGCTAAGGAAGTCTTATGGAGACGTCTACAGTCTGTTCATTGGTTCCAGACCAGCTGTAATAATCAGTGGAGTGAAGGCCATGAAGGAGGCTTTAATTACTAAAGCCAGTGAGTTTGCTGGACGACCCCAAGACCTGTACGTCAATGATACCACCCAGCGTAAAGGTACAACACACATGATATGTAGTAAAGCAGATATTACATCAATAGATTCAATTAAATCAGTAGATTTTTTAAAAACTACTGATTTTTACCAATTTTTGTAGAGTCATCAGATATTCAGAGTATCAATGTCAGTAATGTCTCTATTCCTGTACCATTGATAAGGATGACATTGTTATTGTATGTCATTACATCTTATATGAAGGAGTCAAAATAGAGGATAAAAACAAAGGCAAAGTTAAAAGGGTTAAAGTCCATACATGAGTTTGCCTTTGCCAGACAAACAATGTAGAGCTGTAACTGATAACTGCCTTCCTTTATCAAACCACAACATTCTGCCAGGTAGGAAATAAGTCAATCACAGTGACTGTGCAGAATGAAATTCATTATTGTTTACTATTCCTACATATCCTCTTTGCATCAATATGCCATGTAGGAGTGATTCTGGCAGATTATGGCCCAAGCTGGAAGGAGCATCGTCGCTTTGCTCTGATGACCTTGAGGAACTTTGGTCTGGGGAAGACATCCATGGAGGAGAGGATTCATGGAGAGATAAAATATATCATCAAGACACTGGAAAATAGCATTGGTATGACATCTGTTGGTCCAAATGTGTACATGAAAGGCAGGATTAACTTTATTCACTGACACTGATATCTGAGCACCATATTTTCCAAAATTAAAAACATCACAGGGTTTGTTTTGATCATTCATCTCCATCTATAACAGAAGGTCATAAAGAGTATTTTATTCTATGTCTTTTACAGGAAAAACCCTGAGCCCACAATTTATGTTTCATAATGCGGCCTCCAATATCATCTGCCAGGTTCTGTTTGGTAGACGCTACGAGTATGATGAACACTTCATCAAAGTGATTATTCAGTGTTTCACTGAGAATGCCAAGCTAGCCAATGGACCCTGGGCTATGGTGAGTTAAAGAATTTTTCTGAGGTAACAACCCTGCCATTGAGTATCAGCAAGCTAAGGACTCTGCAGCCACCCTATTGGCTTTGTGAGCCACAGAGTTTTGAACTAAATGTTGACTTTATCATGCTGGCATACCCAGAAAGAAACTTTTAATATCTTGACATTTTGCTTGAATACTGGGTACAGTGTTCACACATTGGATATTAGACATGAAGATTGGACTACAGTGTTTAAATGTTAATCGGTTTAAAAACCAGGAAGGAGGATCTACAAGTTTATATTGAAATAAATTAATTATTTTTCTCTTTTCTCTTTTCTTTTCACAGCTGTATGACTCTTTTCCCATGATTCGCAGCCTGCCGCTGCCCTTCAGAAAGGCCTTTAAGAATGTTGGAGTATGTTAATTGGACCTAGAATTCAGTGTAAATCTTTGAGGCAAATTACAAAAAAGCCTAAAAAAACAACATTGAATGGAGAATTGAAAATCAAAGAGGAAAGTCCTCAGTGGCACAATGGATTCTTCTCCTCAAGTGTCACACGCACATATGGCACAACCAACATATACACACTTTCTCAGCCAAATGAAAAAGTTCCTCCATAATCATTACACATGTTAATCCATGTTTTTCAGATTTGTCAGGGTCTTGCAAAACAAGTGTTGGCTGAGCACAAGAGGACCAGAGTCCCTGGAGAACCACGAGACTTTGTTGACTGCTATCTGGATGAATTGGATAAAGTATGTGTGTGTAGTTAAATGCAGGGTGTGTGTCTTTGGTGCACATCCATGCGCACTTGTGTGTGGCCCTGAGATTACTCTCTTCACATCCCCCTAATATGCATATGTTTATTGTTATTAAAACACAACTGCATATGATGTGGGTGTATCTTGAAACAATCATTCTGCTCATTTCAGAGACGCGATGAAGGTTCTTCATTTTCAGAAGAACAGCTGTCTATGTATGCTCTGGATATTCACTTTGCTGGGACTGACACAACCTCCAACACCCTGCTCACTGGTTTCCTTTACCTAATGACCTACCCTCATGTACAAGGTATATAATTATGGGTTAGGCCATTGCTTTTCTGTCATTGGCTCAAACATTCAACCATTGGGTTATTACTGAAAATATGTATCTCCACATTGGTCATATTTTGTGTCCATCTTTCAGTTTACAGTTCTTCAGGTCATTTCTGTCTGATTTAGCTCTGCTTTGCACCAGGGTAAAAGGTGCCCCTTAGCCTAGATGTGATAACAGAATATACAACCTGTCTTGGCTCATTGCCTATTGTTTATGTGACTTTTAAAAGGAAAAAGATAAGATAGCAGTTTTATATGTCTGTCCCTCTCTTTGTTGTATCTCTCAGAACGTTGTCAACAGGAAATAGACAAGGTGTTGGAAGGAAAGGATCAGGCCAGTTTTGATGACAGGCACAACATGCCTTATGTGCAGGTAAATCACAAGAAAAACATAGAATAATTTAACTATTATTTCATGCTAATGCTGCTAATTCCACATTCTGCTAATGGTAGAAAAACCCTTGCAAAAGTCTAAAAATTAATTAATTTATGCAACGGTAGAAGTATTTTATGTCAAAGTCCTTGCCAATCTGCTTATATTAGAATCCCTCTATTATAAGCAGTGCAGGTGGTCAATTTAAAATTAGTTGTCTATTGCAAGTGTATTGATCTGATATATTGTGGCTGGGCTTTTGAGAGCCTGCCTTTGTTTTTCTTCTGATCCAAGTCAAATCCAGCATAAGATCATGTTGCTTGAACCTCTTTCTATCCAGGCTGTGACCCATGAAGTGCAGAGGATAGCCAACACTGCCCCACTCAGCGTCTTCCACTGTACAACCAAAGATACAGAGCTAATGGGATATTCCATTCCCAGAGTAAGAAGCAAAGAAACTGGTGTTAAATAGTTTTGGGCAGAAGTTACAGAATAATGAAGTGCTGTGAAAAAAAGGCCTCATACTGACTCATGGCTTGATGGTAAAATACAAAAGTTTGTACGAGTGTTGCAAGTGAAAGAAAGGTAAGGTAAACTTAGCAGGGAGAGTTGATTTTGGCCTTTTCTGCAAATTGTAGTTCACATTTTAATACAATTTGCTTTATATGACTGAATGTAAGAAACCAGTGAAGTATCATGAATACTAGTCTTTTTTATTGTATTTTAGTATTAGTACCAGCGTTATCTCTGCTGGATAACTTAAGATATTCAAAACTTTCTACATAAGTTCCCTGCTTCCCTCTACAATCTGTCTTCATTTGCTTCCTTTTTCTTCTCAGGGTACACTGATCATCCCTAACCTGACCTCTGTGCTAAATGAGGAGGGACAGTGGAAGTTCCCTCATGAATTCAATCCTGAAAACTTTCTCAATGACCAAGGAGAGTTTGTTAAACCTGAAGCCTTCATGCCTTTCTCTGCAGGTATCAGAGCATTAAAACAGCATTAGTTTAATTGTATCACACCAGGAGTGGATTGCAAATGATGGGTGAGTTTAACCAAATTGTTGTGGATGACTCTGAGATCTTTTTTTATATCTCAGGTCCTCGTATGTGTCTGGGAGAGGGTTTGGCCCGTATGGAGCTCTTCCTCATCATCGTGACACTGCTGAGGAAGTTTAAGTTCATCTGGCCTGAGGATGCAGGAAAACCAGACTACGCACCAGTCTATGGGGTTACACTGACCCCCAGACCTTATCACATGAAAGTCCAGCTCAGGACAACAGCATAAAGCTGTCTGCAGACAGAGCAGAAAGTGAATAACTCCTGAGAACAAACCCTAAAAAACAATAGTGGTTTTTTTGTGTGTGTTCACCTTAATGGTGGTTAAAAAAATATTCAAAATATGCAAATGTTAGGTGAGCATATTTTTGTAATTGAAGAACTGATGTTGACTAATGTTTTGACCTATCTTCAGGCCCTTGGCTTAAGCAAGTATTTATCTCTCAGAAACATATTTTAGTGCACCGTTTTGCCATCATATGAATTTTTGTGAGCAGCGGCTGCCATATTGTTTCCTGTATTGTAAAAAGCAGAGGCTTAAAAAGTGATGCAGTGCTAAGGAAAGATTGACCAAGATTTTGTCACTGCAGAGGGGAAAACCACAGTCCTTTTTTATTGATTCCTCTGGTCATGTAGTACCAATTCATAATTATTTGTATTTTCCTGTTGCATTGACAGCTTAGTTTTGCGATAAGACAATTTTTCCAGCAGTGAAATATCTCTAAAAATGTGAGTGTACTGCAAAATTAATACAACTGTTTATTATTAACATTTTCCTCTGCTAGGCTGAAATTCACCATCACTTTCTGCCACTCTCTCCCACTCATTAATTCAAATACATGCTAGGCAATGCTATACTTTTAAAAGAACTACACTGTTCTTTTAATAAAGAATTCAGTTCTGAGTTGTAAAACCATATAATTAGGTTTTTCATAGTGTTTTAATATTAACATAAATTAGCTACTGCTGTGTCTTTAATGTGAACAAGAAAATAAGGAATAATATTTGGCTCCAACAAGTGGACTATATTTGGGAATGTATTTCGGATTTTTAAACATAAAATTTATTTTATGTATGCTGTATATCTAAATGTGTAGGAAATAGGTTGATTGTTTATTTTATATCTTTTCAGAACAAAATGGAGTAGGCACCCATACATTTCACAAGCTCATATCATTATTGTGGCCTCTCAAGGACATTTCCTATTTTATTTCAACAAATGTTATATTAACCTAAACTGTGTTTTCTGTACCACTGTATTTAAGAAAATATATGTTGGATGAGTCATAATAAAATAATATCAAACCCATTTTATGTTTACTGTTTCTGTGTGAGCTGGTTTATGTTAGTTTAACAGTCCATTCATTGTAATTCTTGATTTCTTGATTTTTGCCACTTGATACATTTTTTTTCATAAATATATTTTTTAAGTCCATTATAATAATGTGGCTGTTAGCCTATACATGGTCTCTCTGTGGACATTTTGTGTCTTCTTACTGTTTTTGTATCTTTTAGTGACCTTTCTTTGCCTTGTGGTTCTTTTTTGTCCTTCTGAAGTCTGAAGAACATTTTTTAAATAAGAAATGCAGTTTGATTTTGATAGATTATGCTTATTCAGTCGTCCTTCTTAATAGTCATTATTGCAAAAAAAAAAAAAAGTATGTTTTGCTGACAATTTTCTTGCATAACCTTGCAACCTAACCTTGCAAGCCAGCTGTACTGCTAGGATTCCAAGTCTGGATATCTGAAACATTGTATCTGGAGTGTAAAGTTATTGCATGGTATGAGAATGAAAGTATACAAGGGCATGTTTGTTTATTTTTCGACGCTTTTGATCAACCAAACACAAAGGCCAAATCTAATGTCGATGTGGTTTTAGGGACAGATTTTTAAAAAAGGTTTTAGTTCCAAGGTGTAACCATATTTTTGCATTTTTGCATTATGTGCACATGAGGCTAATCTGACAGTGGGAGAATCAAAAGTTGCTCACATCAGATTAGGATTGAGGATTAAGACATGTCCAGTAAGAGAAAACATCTGTCATATTTGAATTGTTATATCATTTTATCTGAGTGTTATCAACTGCTAAACGCAGATACTCATATCAGATCAAATTTAACAGGAAAATAACCTTATAAAACAATTCCGCAGGTCACATGTCTGTGCAAAGGTTGTATGTGCTTTTAAAGATATCATGTTGGCAGAGGAGAGCGCAGATTCATCAGACTCACAGCTTCAACATGATTGCATCTGTGGCACTATTCTTTGCAGTTTTTTTACTAGTTCTGCACCTCACTCTGACCCAGAGGCCCAAAAATTTCCCTCCAGGTCCCCAACCCATTCCCATTCTTGGAAACTTGCTGGAGCTCCATCTGGAAAACCCCCTTGCTGATCTAAAGAAGGTAATATTGAATAAAGTGCTATAGAGTGCTACTAAGCTATTAAGTGTTCTATAGAGTGATAAAATCATTTAGAAATTGTCTTTTTTTTGCATTTGTGTTTTTCTGTGTTTCCGCTGTTTTTGTCTGAGTTAACATGATACCTATTTTTAGCATTTTTAGCATAGGATCAGAAAAAGTGTAGATTTACTTAATACATTTCTGTCCTAAATATTAAAATGCACAAGTTAACTCATTTGCTGGCAAGTGTGCAGTGGAAGCAGACAAACTTAAAGAGCTAACATAGCTGGCTTAAGTCAATAATCTCTGAGTTAGTTAGCAAACAACATTCACTGATACTATGTTGAGCATTGTAACTATGACCAGGGACTCTTGGTAATGATCATAGGAGAGTCTTAAACCTTATTTTTCTCCTTTTTCACAAATATACAACAGCAAAAGAGTGCACAGTCGGCTACCAACTTACAGCAGATACAGCGACTTGTATTTATCTTTGATTAAAAGGTTTAAAAGATCACTCATTTTACCTCTACTACTTCAATTTGTGAATAATTCAGATATGTCAGTGGCTAATGGTTGTGTATATGAAGAGAAATCACCTGTGCCCTAGTGGTTACAATCTACTGTGTCCTCTCTACCCAGCTGGCCAAACGCTATGGTAATGTCTACAGCCTTTTCATTGGTCCCACGCCTGTGGTGGTCGTCAATGGGCTGGAGGCCATAAAAGAAGCCCTGGTCAAAAAAGCTGCAGACTTCTCTGGGCGACCCCAAGATCTGTTGGTTAATCGTGCTATACAAATAAAAGGTACAGAGCAACTATTTGTCTTTGCGGGCAGATTTCTGCATAAATATGGTGTTCTTGTCACCCTGTGCCCTTTTAGTTTGATGGAACTTGTGATATAGCCATGTCACAAAATCATTTATCACATTTAGTGGTATAGCAAAAAAATCTAGGTTCCTACACATGAAGCCTCCTCTTTTGCCTTTTAATATACCAGCTGTCATGTCTATGTATTTACAAGTAACAACTGTGTTGATTAAACACATGAATCTATAGTTGATATTAAGGAAATCTGTGATGGTTTCTGTTATTTTCCTTTATATTATCATGTAAATGAGTGGTAGGATAATTTAGATCTTTTTCCTAGGGAAAAAATAAGGGTATGAACAGAAGGCAGTATGTATGCAGTAGAGATTGACCGATATGGTTTTTTCAGGGTTGATACCAATGTCGATTATTAGTAGTCAAGGAGGCCGATAACCAATATTTGGGGCCGATATTCATTTGCAGTAAAAGTGAAAATATTGGCGTCAAAATTTTGAATAATACAAACTCCAACACTTAACTTCGTTTAAATGCCTTTAAGCATATGTTTATTAAACAGCTTTTCAGA
>JAQMCX010000050.1:4964735-5006149 GCA_029814765.1 Acanthurus leucopareius
CAATCAGATGGTGCTGTGGGTGGGACAATGCTGGAGACAGAGTAGTGACTGCAGACAGAGAGGAGCAGCTGCATCAGGGCCAAAATAACCCAGTTTTAAATTGAGCTCTTGTCGGCCGTCGGATTAAAAAAAAAGGCCAATGCCGATATGGGTCAAAATGCCAAATATCGGCGCCGATAATCGGCCCAGCTAATAATCGGTCTATCCCTAGTATGCAGTATTTTAAAGTATGTACAATTTTAGTTTAAGTTGTTTTTTTTAGGACAATGACTTCCATTTCATTGTTTTGAATGGAATAATATGCAAAAGGGAGTTAAACAGAATAAATTAGTACTGTCAAATGAACAACAACTCTCTGAAATTAATGCAGTAGGAGTTTAAAGCAGTATCAATTGAAAATATTCAAATAAAGTACAAAATTATCCCAAGTACGGAGATCATATAATTAGTTACTTGTTACCACTGAGTAAACTGGCAATGCAAGAAAATGATGCTAAAGAGAGACTGTGAAAAATTGTTCTCAGGTAATAGCACCATATTCTCAGACTGTCCTCATGTTAAATCCATAGTTATGGTGCCATCTGGTGGTTTTATGAGTAGAAGACAAATTTAGATCCTTACTTACACTAAGTACAGAGAACTTATTGGCAATATGTCCATCTAGCATCAAATTGAGAAGCTGTGGTATATTATATGTTAGTTTATTTATTTTTAAGCACAATTTGTTGTTTAAAAAGGTCATCAAAACTTCGGGTCTGTCGTTACAGACATCAAAAATAAGGGACCACAAATAAAGACAACTGTTTTTTAGAGGTTCAAAAAGAAGTGAATGTACTGTATTTTATCATTTCCTCACATGTTTGTATAAAATATTAATTTGAAAAGTGACCAAACTTTATCTCTCGAATCCAAAAAGAAAAGTCAAATTTAATTTCAATTAGTTATCTTCAATCAGTTGTTGTTAATAATATGGACATTACAAGTTGTCACTAAAAATGTATTAAATGCATTTAAAACATATATTTGTAAATGTGCTTTTCCATCTAATTTCTAAGCGGACCCTTTTGCATTTAGATAATGCTCCTGGAGTGATTCTCGCAGATTACAACCCTGGCTGGAGGGAGCACCGGCGTTTCGGTATCATGACCCTCAGAGATTTTGGTCTGGGCAAACATTCCATGGAAGAAAGGATCACGGGAGAGATAAATCATGTTCAAACGCTACTGGAGCAGAGTGTCGGTACATTAATCCACAAACATAGAACAGTTTTACATCACTCATTCCTTCTGTTTTTCACCGATAGACAGAAATTTTGTTCTGCTGTGTTCTGCACAGTATACAGATGGATAGTAGAATCAAAATCAAATCTCTCTCTGACTAAATATGGTTATATGGATTACAGATTTTATTAAATGTGATTTATACAATAAGAGATTCTTCTTAGTTCAAAGCAATGTCGAAAAATCAATGTTGTGTCGTGTTGCTCTGCCAGGTAAGACCATGAATCCCAACATGCTGTTCCACAATGCAGCCAGCAACATCATCTGTCAAATTCTGTTTGGTCAGCGGTTCAACTACGACGACGAGTTCGTGAAGTACACTGTTGGCCTTTACACGCAGATGGCTAAAATAGCCAATGGGCCCTGGGCTATGGTGAGTCACTTTTTTTTTTTGTTAACGTAACTTCTCAGTAAATTTGCATCACTGCTGTAAAACTAGAGCCAAATAACGTGCTCACTCTGTAAAATAGATGGTGAATACTGACCCTTTAACCTTTTATCATTGTAAGATGTTTAAAGTTATTTTCACAAACCAAACAATTAATCATCATCAGATTGCCACTAAGATCTGTGGTAAAGTGTTTCTCATAGAGTAGCCTATTACATGGAAATGCTAAGAAAGAGGCTTCTTAAAACTCTAAACTAATTTTTCACTTTTCTCTCCTGTACAGATTTATGACTCTATTCCCCTGGTTCGCAATCTGCCACTGCCCTTCCAGAGACTCTTTGAGATGTGCAATGTAATTTTTTTGAAGTATTCACCTTAAAACAAATACATATAATTTGTTATGACTTTTGGGTTAAATTGATAGCCAGCAGCCTTGTAAGGCTGCTTTGCATTATTATCCTCATAGTCAAAACACACCAATATTTTAACAACAAAAAATAAAATAAATTCATAACAAAGAAATATCTTACAGAAAGTGACAAAGTCAAGCAGTTTTTAAAATATTCTTGTGTTCTTTAGAAATTAGTTCTTATGAAATGTTTTTTTTTTTGTGCGTTGATGTGTTCCTTAAAAACGCTGTCTCCTGAAATATCAACATGTCTTTGAAATTACGTTATGTGAAATGTGTAACATATTTGCATCTAAATATATAAAATACATATATATACATATACACACACACGTATATACACATGGCTGTTTCAAGATTTTTTGGGGTTTACTAACATCATTATTACCAAAACGAAATCAATTTTGGAAAGCAAAGCATCACTGTGAAGAAAAAATCATGTGAAATCTTGAAATATTTATTTCAAAATATTTCTGAAACTTTTGAGACCTATCTCTTCACCAAAACATTTTTCTTTATCTTGTCAGTCTGCATATCATAAACGTTCGGAGGTGTTGGCTGAGAAAAAAAAGACCAGAGTTCCTAATAAGCCACGGCACTTCATAGACTGCTACCTTGATGAACTGGATAAGGTGTGTTTCTTTTTGTTGCAGTAATAGGCAGCTGTTCAAAAAGCAAAAGTGTAAACTAGCTTGTTGTTGACTAGAAAGACATTTTACCTGCAGTGGGTTTCACAGGATAAAATTGGTTTACTCACTCTTTTCACTCTCTTTTCTGCTCGCTCTTCCTGCAAAGAGAGGAAATGATGGCTCAACATTTTCTGAAGACCAGCTTTGTGCACTCATTTTTGATCTTCACTTTGCTGGGACGGACACGACTGCCAACGGCCTGCTCACTGGTTTCCTTTACCTAATGAACTATCCAGAGATACAGGGTATGACCCTCTATAATCTTTCAGTCTCCACTTTATTTGGCTATGTTAGAGGCCAATGTGTCAGTCTATCTGCTGGTCAGTCTAGAAAACTGAAATATCTCAACAACTGATTTATTTGAGAAAGAAATTTTGCACAGACATTTTCATTTTTTAATGGTTCCCGGATATCGTATCTTACTTAACCTCTATGACCACCAAGAGGCTGATATTTGTGGTTTTAGGTTAAATATCTTGACAACTATGCATTGCCATGAAAACTGATACTCAGAAAATAAATGTTAAACACTGTGATGATCCATGGACTTTTCACCAAGAGAGAAGAGCCAGAGACAAAAACAAGGTAAACGGATTCATATCAAGTTGGACACCTTCATCCATGCGAGAAAATATAAAATACTTTCACTTTCCTCTTCAATCTGTTGGCACAGTTCAGGTTTGTCAAAAAGATGTTATACAGGGTCAATTTCAGTGTCCGTTTAAGAGATATCATATTTTTGAAAGAGTTCCTACTTAACTCATATTGCCTATAGAAAGAGTGAAATGTGTAAAACAAGCAACCTCTCTCTTTATCCAGCCGACAAGTTATTTTGGATCTTAAACCTAACCAAACTTTGTTGCGCAAAAGCAACTATTTGAAAACAAACCCTACATGTTCGAAAGACTGTCCGGCTTCAGGAAGACTTTGTGAGTCTCATACAGACATGAGAGGTATCTTGTTAATGGCTGCATGAGATGCAAAGGGGCTGGAGCAGCATTAATTTTTCAAAGCCTGTGATGATAACTTGTTGGTGCAGTACATGAACTGAGAAAATCTTGCATTGTCCAAATTGCTGTCTCACTCTCTCTGTCTCCTCTCCTCCATTCTCTCTGTTATTCCTCAGAGCGCTGTCAGCAGGAAATAGACAAAGTTCTGGGTGAGAAGGACGAACCCAGTTTTGAAGACAGAAACAAGATGCCCTATGTGCAGGTATAATGGAAACCTTTCTTCACATAGAAATTGATTACTTTGTTTTGTTTTGGCTATGGCCAGAAACATTATAATTCTTTATGAGTTGTCAACCTGATTTGGCTGTAGGGGTCAATGGTTAAAGGTCAAGGTCATTGGGACCTCAAGTTTCTTTCATTCTCATAAAAGCATATTTAATGCCAGGAGAAACTTCGATCACATCAGGTGCAAAAACCTACCTGGACTCCAAAATTAACCCATTTAACTTTAGTAGCAAAATAAACTTATGAACTGACGTCTTTTTGCATCCAACTTCACTGTGGCATCATAATGCATTCATCTTGCCTTTATTTAAAGGCATAACTCAGGAACAAAAAAGAAGATTGAGATTATATTTCACATTTGGTCAGATACTGAATTGGTGATTGTGCAGACTTTCAGCAGGGTAAAAATGTGTAAAGGATCCACATTTCAGAATTTGAAGCTTCTTTTCAGCAGCATCCATATTTAAAACACTGTAGTCCAGTACAAGCTCGGTGGTTTTGCTGATTATAAGTTTTAGGCAATTGTTGTTGCTCTGTGTGACAAATTTCTCTATTTGTCCTCTGTATTAAGTGGTCCATACTACCAATAAATACACTTAATACCTCATAATGAATTTCTTTATTTCTCATTACATACATAATAATTATGTAAAGCCAATGATCAAAACTGCAACTTGACTTGTCGGTAAGACATACAACTGCAAAATGGCAATTCTGGTTAATTTTTAAATACAGTCCTGTCACAAATCTTATTTTATGACATATCTGAGATGTTACAGTGCCACAGTGTGAGGCTCTAACACATGTCTCTGTCATGCAGGCTGTCCTTCATGAGATCCAGAGGAAGGCTGACACTGTTCCTCTCAGTGTTTTCCATTGCACTACTAAAGACACAGAGCTAATGGGATACTCCATACCCAAGGTAGGCATAACATAAGACAAAAATATTGAAACGGGTTTATATTATAGTAATTTTACTTTTTTAACTTAAAATGAACTTGAAAAGAAAAAAATAAGAATTTTGTGTCCTAGTAACTTGTGTACACAGTGTAATTCTATCAGGCTCTCTTTTAAGCCACAAAATTTAATATTACATTTACGTGTACAAAATGAGTCCAAATGACTTTTAAACTATATACACTGTAGCTTTAAAAACACAATGGGATTTGAATTCATCTCTTCATTTCAGTGTCATACAGTTCAATTTAAGTGTTAAACAAGCAGAAACTAAGTGTACTAAGTGTAAGGGGTCATTAAAGTAAGGAAATTAAGATATTAAATCTTTTGTGTGTAAACATTCCTACTTTCCCACAATTTGGTCTGTGCTTTTTCATAGGTTTCATGTGTTTTCAGGCTTTATTTTTCTTCAAGCACTTCTTCCTAGAATCTCTGAAAAAAATGCATGAAGGATTATTGGTTATTGATTACTGGTTAATAAAAACATTGTATTTATTTAACAATTGTGTAAACTGTGCAAAATCCAATGCTGTTGCAGTAATGTGTGAAAAATCATAATACTAACAACATTTGGTTAAACACTACTTGAAGATTCCAAATTGGCAGTCCCACAGTTACATGCTAGATTTGCCATCAGCTGTTTGATAAAAAATGAAGAAATAAAAGAGCAATTTATCAAAGTGAAAAAAAAAGATTTATGTATCCAGCAGGATTATATATATTTTTTCTGTGCCAGGGATTTTAGATGCTCGAGACTTTTTTACTGACACACAGCCATCCAGATTGAATCATTAAATTTCTGATGAATTTGGTGGAAAAGCAACAGGAAAGAGGATGCACAGTTGTTTTGGGGTCACAGTTATATGTGTTTACTTTACTGAGCTCCTTATCTTATTTGTTTATCTGTTCTTCAGGGAACTGTTATCATCCCCAATTTGTCCTCAGTGCTGAGCGAGGAAGGACAGTGGAAATTCCCCCATGGATTCCATCCTGAAAACTTCCTTGATGAAAAAGGGGAATTTGTAAAGCCAGAGGCCTTTCTGCCTTTTTCTACAGGTACATAAAGAGATGTCCTGAAATAAAAGAGATAGTCTGAAAGATTGATTTTGAGTTTTGATCTCAGAAATATCATTGCTTTAAAGTAAATATTTTAATATTGTAACCGGTAGGTCCTCGAGTGTGTCTTGGTGAGAATCTGGCTCGCATGGAGCTCTTCCTCTTCATGGTGACTCTGCTGAGGAAGTACAAGTTCATCTGGCCTGAGGAGGCAGGAGAGCCAGACTACACTCTTGTTTTTGGAGGAACTCAGACCCCCAAATCTTATTCAATGAAAGTTGAATTCAGAAAACCTGTTAAGGCAAACTAAGACAGAGATAACTCTTAACCGTAACTGGTTTATTGAAACAGTGAACAAAATTCCGCTTTTCATCATAAAACCAGATTTGATGAAGATGCAGTACTCTGTATTTTTGTCAACAATGAATTAAATAACTTTTGCTGATGTCAAAAGTAAATATTGTACTCACATTATCAAGACAATCAAAAAAAAATGATCAAGGGTTAATTCTAATTTTGCTTTGTCAACTGCTTGAAGTGTGAATAAGCATCTTTTAAGCAACAAGCTTGCTGAAATAACTGAAAACTATGAAATTCCAATATTGTGATTACAACTTGTTTCTGCTGCCCCCAAGTGGCAGAACACCTGAGATTATAGCAGCTTTAAGCAGCTTTATACACCACAGTGGACTGAAAACTATTTCTACAAGATTAATTTTACCAAAATGTATTTCCCAATGTCCCCTTGTTAGCATTATAAGATTAAATTTGAAAAATAAAATTCTGTGCATTTTTAATCTCATAAAAAGGTTACGAAATCTCATAAAAAGGTTATGAAACATCAAATAAGGTGTTACTGTCACTTGCTGCAAACAGTGTAACTGCATTAATATCATAGCATTAAAATCCCTCTAATGAAAGTAATCTAGTGTGTGGATTGATTTTTTTTTAGCTCTGCTAGATACTTTTTGATTCAAAACTCTTATTCTATTGGATACATCAATTTTCGTGTTATTTTACACTTTTGAGGTACTTCGTCTTTCCTTGAGTATTTCTGTTTTATCCTATACTTCTGATTCTTATAAAATGTGGTGGAATTTTATATATTAAACTACTTAAAATTATCTAGAGAAGTTGAAAGCTCACGCATAGAATGTCCCAAGGTTACATTGCTAATTATGTGTTGCTGCATCAACAGTAATAGCAAAGTCTCTCATTCTAATGACACGAACAGGCCTGAAGTCATGTAGCTGCTTTTGATGGCTGTGGTTTTATGATTATACTTCTGTATGTTCGCATAAGTAAGACTTTCAATGAAGGAATTTTAATTAAACATTGAGCAGTTTGCTACTGTGGTTTTAATACTGCTGATTGAAGGATCTAAATACTTCTTTTGCCACTGTGTCACGTGTTTAAGTGTCTTACAGCCATGAATTTACCAACATAACTCCTGTTATAGCTGCCTCTTTACTTGGACCCTACACTACCCAACATTAAAAATATCACAAACCTGGACTGTCAAACTTTGCAACAACATCAAGATAGTTCAAATAAATCTCAGAAATAATAAGAGACTTGTCCTTTCTATACCTGGCAAACAGGTACACTGAATCATGCACTACTCAGTTAAACCAGTAGCCTTTTGATGGTTGGACAGTGGTGCATTATTGAAGCTTTTGTGTTGATGCTTTATTGTTTTACTGGGCGGTCAATTGATTGTCAGCTGGAGGCCAGGGGACAGGGGACGGGGGGGCTTGAATTGTGTGTGTATGTGTGAGTCTCTGTGTGTGTCTGTGTGTGTGTATGTGTTTGTGTGTGCTGACGTGGACTTTCTGTGATGACATTCAGTTGGATGACTGGTGTGGCAGGGAGAGAGGAGCAAAACAGAAAAAGAAACTGAAAGAGCCACACAGAAAGATTGAAGGAGGATATATTAAGCTGACTCATCAAGACAAAGCAAAATTTAAAAAAGTAAAAATTTGAGAAGAGGTAAGATTGTATCAAGAAGGACGCACGAGGCCAGACTGACAGACTGAAATGGAATCAAGGAGACTGAGACAAACTTGGGATTATCAGTAACGGATCATCAGAAGCGGAGTTTCTCAAACATGGACTAGTCTGGGAGTCTGCACATACATACGCACACACAAATACATACACACACGCACACATACACATACACACACACACTCACACACACATTTGGTTTCCTGTTGTGAGCTGTCTTGGCAGTGGACAGGTGTCAGCATGCAGGAGTCTCCAGGAGCCATGGGTGTTGATGGCAGCTATGCCAGCAATGTTCCGGCCTTTCTCACCAAGCTGTGGACCCTGGTGGAGGATCCAGATACCAACCACCTCATCTGTTGGAGCACTGTGAGTCAGGCCTCAGAACACACTGTACATGATACTGTGTCAATCCTGTAACATCACTACAAACGTCTCTTTAAGTCAGGTAGAGTGGAGAGAAAGGAGAGGACAGATATTGGTTTATTTCACCTGAATATGTCACACTCAACCAATATTATCCATCATAACGTCAGAAATGCAAACAAACATGACAAAAGGTCCCTTTTTGATATGACTCTGATGTTCTTTTCCTCAAATCATACAAATACACATCCACAGGACATCAGCAAGCATGTTAATAAGACTTCATGAGTGCCAGCTGGGCTGTTGGTGGTGTTTTAAAGGTGTTAGCAAGCCTTTAGTTAGCTGGCTAGCTTTAGAACAAAAATTTCATCTTACGCCTTTTGATGTCAGAGATCAGGGTGGTAGCTCATTACAATCCAGACCTACAGAGATTAATTTGAGCATTTATTTTATTCCTGATATGTAACAGTGAAAATGTGGAGGAGAATAATTGGACTTGACCTATGTCTTTGTGTGACCATGTGTTGCAGATTAGGATTAAGTTTGGGCGTTGATGGGCTTGTCTTAAATAACCAACTTTCAGTCTTTTTCAATGTAACGCAATGATTCAATTTAAACTTGGATGTGCCATTTCTTGGCAGACTTCGTTTCTCATGAACTATTGTCAAGATAGAGAACATTTCAATGTGCATCTTCTTATTTTTTAATACAATGAAATTACAAAACATACACACATTTACTTTGTGTTTTGGTGCCATGGCTTTTGCATGCCTGGATGTTTAAAACAAGCCCACAGTCGAGCTCTTCTCTTATTTTTTTTATAGCTTATGAATTTTAAAAAAGCATGTTTGGAG
The DNA here is from genome assembly GCA_029814765.1 of Acanthurus leucopareius. Taxonomy (NCBI): domain Eukaryota; kingdom Metazoa; phylum Chordata; class Actinopteri; order Acanthuriformes; family Acanthuridae; genus Acanthurus; species Acanthurus leucopareius. The sequence continues at coordinate 4,973,974 of JAQMCX010000050.1, forward strand.
CTTCTCACAGGTTTCTCATGTTTCTCACAGGTCCTGAAATACATTACATCACCATGGCTATGCTCTTGCACTGCCTAAATGAAATATTTCCAAGTGATAACCTGGATGATAGTGCAATCTTCATTCAGATGACTTCTTTATTTGCTCCTCCAGCAACATGACAGTGGTCACCACCCACAAATAGCTGTATATGTATGACAAAAAAAGAGAGAAGAGTGGAGAAGATAGGGACAGAGATATGTTTACTTATCGTGCCAATCTATTAGTCCAAACAAAGTTTTTGAGGTAAAATACAATAATGAGGCAAGCAACATGAAACCCTCAATCAAAGTATTCTATCCAGTTGAAGATTGGAGAGGGAGGAGAGAGGAGTGAGAAGAAAAGTAAGACAGTGTTTGGATGTAACTAAGGTCTTACAGTGAGGTATTAGGTCACTGAAAACAGATCTTTTGGAAAACAGTGAAAAGGATGAAGAAATTCATCAACTTTTTTGTCATGTAGATGGAAACATAAGTATTTCACCTATGATGACAGATTGCACACCATTATCTCCTTTGTTTACATCCGATGACCTAGCACTTGTGCAAATCTTGCTAACAAGATTTTTTTACGTTTAAACATGAAGGTAGAGTTACCCTTTCAATTAAATTGTGCTTCTATACCCCTTTTTTCAAAGATAAAAATATTAGATATTTAATGATGTATTGACCGCTAAACTGAAAATGTTCCAGGTTTCCTTTCAGATATCAGGTCACATTTTAATGGCAGGTTATTTTGCCATCTCACTGCCCCTGTGGTAAATTCCTGCAAGTTGTCCAAAATGTACAGCCCAAAACAAAGAAAGCTCAAAGCAGTGACAGAAGAAATACCAAATCCTTTATGAAGTACCAACACTAATAACGCTCCTACACAACACAAAGTCCTGCAGTCATACCATAAGTGCAGAAGTATTTATCGGCTCAGTGTACTTTAGCTGGATGTTCTTTAGCTAATAAGTACCAAAAGTGAAAGTACTTGTAAAGTGAAAACATGGCTCCTTAGAATGAGATGCTGGTGCATATTATGCTGTGTTTGCACCATAACTGCTCTGCTCTATTCAGCTCAACTCTACTCACTTTTGGTCCCACATTTTTTCTTGATTTAATTTCTACTACAAATATTTGTATTTGTGATTTATTAGAGTAGTATAATATTCGAGTACTTTATTCTTTTACTTCATTACATCCAGAGGCAACTATTTCACTTTTTTCTACATTCATGAAGCAGTTTTACTTACTTGTTACCTAGAATTATATTTAAAATTTGATGACAGTTTGATCATATTAATGATTTCAAGTTAATGTGTTGTTAGTAAAACACACTAAACTAGATATGATATGAAATTGTTTAAATCAGTTCTGTCTCAGCCAACCACAGAGGTAAATATTAAATACATTTTAAGAACTACAAGTATTAATACTCACACTATGTCCAGCTGATAATACTTATATACTTTTACTCAAATAATATTTTCAATGCAGGGCTTTTACTTGTAGTGGAGTATTTTATCTGGAATATTAATTTACTTTCACACAAATAAAGGATCTTAATATATCTTTTACTAATTGAGGAGGAGTAGAGGATACAAAACAGAGACCATGTGTAGTTTCTATGTGTTTATCTCAGTTCAGGGGAAAGAACGGTGCATGATAGATATGTGACACACAGACAAGGCTACAGTAACAGAGAGGACAGCTTCTCAGTTCTCCTTCAATGGAGAGACAAACACACAGACTTTTTTTAGATGGCTAAATTTTAACATAATAGTAGCTAAAATAATACACACAATACTGCTTTTAAAGCAAACACAGCTTGTTGCTTAGTAAGACTAACTTTGGAAGAGAAAGAATGACTCATCACTCACAGTGAAAAAGTTTGACTGGCTGACTGAGCTTAATTTGGCTGCTGATGAATAGATCCTGAATACTGGGAAAGGTGCTTTGCCTCCTAAACAACACATACTTTATCATTAAGTAACACTGATTTACCAGCAGCATCTGTCTTGTAACAAGTGGTGAGTAATGTTAATAATAGTGATTGTTGACAAAGTCTGAGTTTGTGAAAAAATAATGACTCCAGTAGCATTTTTAAAGGCATAAAAAGGACCCTTTTTTTTCTCGGCTTTTATAAACACAAAACATGAATGAGAGTCTCACAAAGCATGTAATGTTGATTGACAAATTAAATCGCTACAAAACTGCTCTTTAGAATTCAATTTAGCTCAAAATGATTACAATATGACTCTAAACAGCCCATGCAGAATAATCAGCATTTTGCAAAACATGTTTTCTTCAGTCCAATAATATACATGCTCCTTACATGCATGCTAATATCACTGTAATGCGCCTTAATGTTAATTTACTGTATATACCTGCCATGTGATTACAATACAGTGAAATTTTAACTTGATCATTTCTGCAATTAATATACAAACCAGTATACAACTCAGGATCAACTGACTCACTGTCCTCTTAATGGATCATGCTTAAATTATTTATCAAATTATTTTGTTTACTTACTCACGAAAGGACAACAGTGAACAAGAAGCTGATTTATTGTACAAATCAAATTTATTTGATGTCCTTCTTCATTTCAATCCTTCTGAACTGTCACAGACTTTACTGTTAGAAATATTGCAAATACTGGCTGAGCTGCTCAGATGACTAAATGAATCACTGCAAATGGCTTTACTGGGAGCAAAGTACTTAGCTAAGGCTTGTACATGTACTGTGGTAAATCATAGGTATTAAAATTTTTAAAAAATTATCCTGGTAGTGCCACACTTTGTAATGTTGCACCTCTATGATCTTTAAGTTTTTTCACCCTGCCTTTTATGAGTTAGAAATTAATTTTGGTTACTTCTGAGTTACAGATTTCCCCTGAGGACAATGTGAACAGTAGTTCGCTTTCTTTAATGATGATTTCTTTAAAATTTGACAGATTTTATGGATTATTTATGAGTACACAATACATCTCTCAACAAGAAGCAATAGTTTTGAGAAGGAAATCCAAACTAGTCAAAGTGCTGATTATGAATTCAAATGTACTGAATTGAAAAAACATGTATTTCATCGTGATTGTCTTGTCTTGTCTTGTTTAATCTCTTTATACCTTCTGAGATATGATCAGATATGTTTATAACTAACTTTAAATTTCTACTTGCTCTTTATTTCAGACTGGGACAAGTTTCCATGTGTTTGATCAGGGACGCTTTGCCAAGGAAGTTCTGCCAAAGTACTTTAAACACAATAATATGGCAAGCTTCGTCCGACAGCTCAACATGTGTGAGTATGAGTTTTTCCTCTTCTCTTTTCTCTTCTATTTGCTTCTCTTTCTGTTTCCCAGTTACAGTATGTATAAACATATTTTATGTGTGTGTGTGTGTGTGTGTGTGTGTGTGTGTGTGTGTGTGTATGTGTGTGTGTGTATTTGTTTTTGCTTATGTATGTCTTCATGTGTAGATGGTTTCCGCAAGGTGGTGAACATTGAGCAGAGCGGCTTGGTGAAGCCTGAGAGAGACGATACAGAGTTTCAACATCTTTACTTCCTCCAAGGACATGAGCACATGCTGGAACACATCAAGAGGAAGGTGTGGACGCACAGTGTGCAGGACAAAATGACCAGAGTGTGAATTAAAAACAATGCAGACAGGCTTGTGCACATTTACAAGAAGCATGTTAAGGATGCCTTCACCAAATCTATATAACATTAGGTTCACTTTGAACATGTGTTTAAACAGTTAAGTCAGTCTCCTCTATCAGATCCGTTAAAGGTTATAATGCCTCAGCAGAGGTTCAGTAGCACAGTTACTTAATACACAAGCACAGATCAACATCCCAGGGATCACCAAAGCTTTTTACAATTCAGGGACGGACATGAATTTAAACGCATGTTCTAGAATTCCATCCAGTAACTAGAGTGATGTTTCACTTTAAACCAGAGGTGGGGAGAGTACTGAAAACCTATACTCAAGTAAAATTTGTAATCGAGAAGTAAAAATAACTTACACACTTAACATTTTAATATTGATTTATAAATCATTTTCATCAATTTATTATTTTAATTTAAAAGGCCAAATAACCTCTGTAGCACATTATTACGATAACATCAGATATTAACATTAGCTAATGCTCGCAAGCTAGCTACATTTTTAGTGTGTTCTTAAAGTGTTCATGCTGTATTTGTACTCAATAGGTCTGTACTTTGTGTGTATTCAGGTATCCATAGTTAAGAGTGAGGAGACCAAAGTTCGTCAGGAGGATCTCAGTAAACTGCTGTATGAGGTTCAACTTCTCAGAACACAACAGGACAACCTGGAGTGTCAGATGCAGGACATGAAACAGTGAGTAGAGATTATTTAAGTGTGTGTGTGTATGTCATCCCCCAAAAACACTTCAGCCCTACAAAAAAGTACATCCACTTTACCTGCTGTAGATGTGTGATTGACAGTAGCGCAGCAGTGGTTTAATGTGCACCACCTTTGAACAACAAAAACCTGTTCTCTTTTTTTTATGGTTTACATATCCCATGTAAATATGAGAAATATACTCTTGTTGAATAAGTTTTTCTCTGGTTCAAATTATATACTTAACCATGCGTAACTATGCTTTATTATATGCTCAGCAATCATCACCAAAGTACCACTGAGAAAGGTAATTGACCTTCAACTCTTTATAGGACAAACCAGCAGTGTCCACCTTAATAGGACTACGGGAGTTATTTGTAGTTTGTAGTGTGAAACGAGACTGGATTGCCAAGCAGGCAAAGAGGTGCAGCTCGACTAAAATAGTTTAATGGACTCACATAGTTCCTGTTAAGTATTTTACCATTTGGTGAACTCTCAAGAAGGAAGAATATAAATACATTTGAACTTCTGGATCTTGTTTCCTTATCTGGCCAGCAACTGAAACAACACCCCTCCACCACCACTCCCTGTGGTCCAACTGCCCAGAGTGCACATGTGAGGGTTGGAGGTCAAAAGGGACCCTGGGTCCCCTTAAAGTTAAATATGGCTATGGTGTGAAATTTATGAATATAAAATGAAACTTCTCTGATCAGTTCGATTTGAAATTCGACAAATACTAACATTGTTCAGTGGATACTAAAAATATATTTTATAAAAAAAACATTTGATTTGACCATTTAGTGATGACCTTGAACCCTAATTATGACTCCTGCTTTGTGAAGTTAGGACTCAGAAAACTCAAAAATACCAAATCCTTTGTCAAGAAAATACACCCCCACCCTTTCCCATCCTTTTATTCAACCATTTTTTGTATTTATTGAGAAAACATTTGAGGAGCGATTGAACTGTCTATTATTCCTCTTGCCAAGTTGGAACAAATCACCTAGTGGATGAACACACTTTTTCTCTGGAGGCTATTGTTGCTAAAAACAGCTGCAGTTTGTCTATTGTGAGGTAGAGCTGCTTTGTGCTCAGTATTGTTTGCTAATGAGAGGAGAGAATGTTCACCTGCTCACCTGACTAACACACACACACACACACACAAACACAGTAGCGGCCAGTAACGACATTCTTAGTAAGAATGGACAGATATGTGCCTGTGCACATGTACAGCCATGCGTGCAGGCATGAACCTTGCTCTTAAATATTTCAGCACTGGCACATTTTGTGAAGTAGTTTTTTGTGTTTTCTAAATTGCTTTAAATCACCACAACACATGACAGAGGAAGAGAAATGATGGTTAGAAACTGCACAATGTTGCCTTAGGTCTATGAACACACGGTTTTTCTGCCAACAGAGCTTGTTAGCTCCTCTACACGCTGTAAATTTGCATTCAATTTGGCTACAGTTTTCTCCCCAAGCATATTTAAAAACAGAGAAGCAGCAGAGGAGTAAAGCAGAAATGTCTGTTAGAGGAATGGCCTTTTGGAAAGAGTCTGACACCAAGGGTCAAGCAAGCGACATGAGAGAGACTGACCACTGCTCAGCGAGACATGGAGCTGAAGTTATTACCAGACACCACTGGGTCATATGACAACAAGAACCTATGTGATTATATGTGCAGTAGAAACATTTATAGTTTAGCATTTAGTTCTTTTTTGACTATGTTAGCTTCATTGGCAGCAATGACCTATTTCTTCCAAAGAGCAGTAATTACTAATCTATTGAACACAGGTTTAAGTTAAGTGTATCTTCTGTCACAACACAAGAAACATTTAGATTTGTAAGTTGAGACATGAGGGGTTTTTTTTACAACAAAGATATTAAATATGCAGATAGACCAATACACAATATTTGCCATACGCTATACAGTGAAAGCATTGGGCATACGTGATGAAAAAACACCCTAACATCTGCTGAAAACCTCACACAGGACTGCTCTTTCACCACCACATGCCTTTAATAGTAACATTTACTCATAGCCTCACCAGGGGGCTGCTGAAGAGCATGTAAAGTAAAGTACCCTAAGGTGCTCTTCCACTGCAGAAAACATGATGCAGGACCATATTTGCTGCAGGTTCAGCTGATGTACAGCAGATTAAATGCTTTTGGGGAAAAGGAGCAGGACATGTATCAAACAACCATCATAGACCATAAATGTTTCAATTTAAATTTTTTTTAATTGGTTTGTAATAAGATTCAGATTTTTAACCATATGACAATGAAACCAACTCTTTCATCAATCTAAAGTTCTACATTTTGTCATTTTTTTTTCTGTTTCTCCTTTTGATTTCCATCACCGCCCTCCATCTTCTTTCACCTTTCAGGCAAAACGAAGTGCTGTGGAGAGAGGTGGTCTCACTGAGGCAGAACCACACTCAGCAACAGAAGGTCATGAACAAGGTTAGCCTGTGTGTATGTGTGTGAGTGTTTGTGTGTATTAACTTCATGAAATTTAGTGTTCTTTTTGGCTTTCACAGCCTGAAAGGAACTATTACACTCAGCATTTTTACTTTTGATACTCTTTGTACATTAGGCCAGTAACAGCACATTTACTCACTTACTTACTACTCTAATGATGACAAAATGATTTTACAGCATAAAGGTATTGATACTTTTCCTTAATTAGAGGTTATGAGACATCAGCATTCCCCTCTTGGAGTATTCAGATAGTGATCTAGAAATCTAAATGAGTCTTTGAAACCATAAACTGACTCAAAACTTTAACTGGCAGTAAACTGAAAGACTGTTCCTACCCTTATAAATTCCTCTAGGATTCTTCAAAGTGTTCAAACCAGAAATGCTAAATGTCCAGTTTCAAAGTATTGTCCATTTTTCATTGGTCCAAGCTTTATAGTTGATACAAGATGTTACAACTATATTACATACTGTTATGCAAAAACATCTAGTGTGTGTCAGTCCCTCAATTCACAAGATCACTAACTTGTTTTACTAAGATGACACAGTGTGGGTTACAGGTCATGCAACTATTTTCCCGTTTCTGCTTTTATGTTTCAAAAAGAAAATAATTGAACAATGTGTGTGTATTTTCAGTGTGTGTGTGTGTGTGTCTGTGCATATGCATATGTGTGAGTAGGATGCTGATTCATGCTGTGCTTTTTTTTTCTCTCTTTGCCAGCTGATTCAGTTTCTGTTCAGCCAGATGCAGTCCAACACACCTAGCACTGTGGGCTTAAAGAGAAAGCTGTAAGTACATGCGCGCGTGCGCACACACACACACACACACGAGCACATACACATAAACACCCTCACACATGCACAGAGTGGAGCAATCAACAAAAGTGAGACAAACAGGGCCACAGTGGGCCAGAGGGAAGGGCTGGCTCAGCTGACAAACTGAACAATCTAACTCAACAAGCGCTGTGAATGGAGACAAGTGCTGAATCAGTCAGTCAGACACACACACACAAGCACACACACATTGACACACAGTGAAGGCAGATCAGAGTGCATGACCCTGCTACAGCCTGTGTGTGTAAAATGCTGGGTCAGCTCTGCTGCTGAGTGTGAACAAGGCCGACACGAGAAAGGAAAGGCATGCTGGAATACAAAAGTGCTATAGAAACGTGTGTTTCAGGTTCACTGTGCTACCTGGCAAAGGTGCAATTTTGCTCCATGTTTCAATGGTGGTTTTTTCCCACTCTCTCCTAATGTCCATCATCTGTGTTCAGCATCTGCCAACTCTCATGAGTCATTTTTCCCTCACTCTCCCCCCTCATTTCCTGTCACATCTCTACATTAGCTATCTAAAAAGTTGATTATGGAAATGGGACAAAAACAAAGTGTCTACAGGCATGCTTGGGGCTCTGTGTGCGGCTTTGAGATTAATGCTAACATCAGCTTTGAATGCAAATGTGTGCAAAATGGCAACGTTAACAAGTTCATGCTTAGCAGGTAACTATAATGGGGCTCATCCCCATCTTCCCTTAGCCCTAACGTAGCGCTGTGGAACATGAGCATGTTAACATGCTACTATTAGCTTATTGGTAGCACAGCCAAAGCACAGCTGAAGCAATTGCTGAAGTTAAAAATATTGGTATTTAAACCTATTGTCACTTATCTGTCAAGTAATAAAGGCTCACTAATGTGGGACTTCATCACCTTTTCAAAAGCTGTCATGCATTTGAAAAATTATGTGGCAGCGACATAAAACATAAGTGGTAACATACAGAAATAAATCAGTGGTGATATAAACCAGTGAAGCCAAAAGCAGTAGATCGGGTCCTTACATAGTAAATATTACATATTATTTTACATTTAGTATATAGTTTGGTATTTTATAGCATTAAATAATCTGAACCTAACAAAAAGGTTAACAGTCTCTCATTCAGATGATGATGTCCTGCTGTTGACGTGCAAAACTGTTGTGACTCCAGAACTTATGGAAAAACTAATGTTCCCTTTAGGCCCCTGATGTTGGATGATGGCTCTCCAAGTCCTCCTGCCTCCAAGTTCAGCCATAGTCACCCAATGGAGCCCATGCATGAGCCCTTTTACATCCAGTCGGTGAGACAATATGAAAATTACAGACCTGAGTTTTTAACCACTCTTTATGACAATTTCATAAAACATTAAGTCAAGTAAACATCAGTAAAATGATCTTAATTATAGTGGCACAAGAACTGTGTAAAAGTGTGCTGCTGACCTTCCTGATTGAAAGATGCTAGCAGAAGTATTAGAATTATTAGAAGTAATGACTTACTTCAGCAGTTCAAGACATTTTGTTTAATCTGAATTTGAATTGCAATTGAAACATGGCATTTCCTCAACATCATAGGACATAAATCTCCCTCAGCCTGCTGCCAAAAGTTTAGCTGCTATATCACCACTAGAGGGAAGCAGTGCGTAGCCAATTGAAGGACTACAGATGTGATGCCTGTGATTGAAAACTGTCTAGGCAACATGAACTCAACAAGCTTTAGTGAAAATTGCAAAATTTATCTGCTGTTCTCATGGAAATACAATCTTATGCCATATCATTTTTTAAATGGCAAAACAAAAATTCAAAAGTCAGATTTTGTTTTTTGGACCAAATATGTGTATCATGTTTTGCTGAGCAGCCTAGTCCTGCAACTCTGCTATTTTTCATTGGCAACAACTTCATTACTTCTAAATGAGCAGGGGCACCACAGAGGTAGATGTTAGCAGAAGAGTAAACAAACATCACGTTCCCCTCCTCTTTTTCCTCAGCCTTCCAGTGACACTGCTTCTTGCTCTACTAGTGGGCTGACAGGAGGACCAATCATATCAGATGTTACTGACATGTCTCAGGCTAGCATGGCCCTCCAGATGCAGCCTGATGAGACCAGGTAAGTGATGCAATATAACACAGTACCACCACAAAGCACTACCACAGCAATCAGCTCTACATCTATGGCAGCATCTGACAACTGTTTTTGCCCAAGAAAGTTATCATGGATACTGGATCATATAAATGTTAACAAAATGTGTAAAAGATTTTATTGGGACTAGTATAAAATGAACATAGGCTCAGTAGAGGTGAGCAAACTAGAATATGGCAAAGTGAGCACAATTGTTAAGCTAAAGGTCATAAGCTATACTTCTGATGGACAATATTTGACCCTACCAACAGGGAGAAGTGTATGATGCTCATAAAAGAGGAGCCTGTGAGTCCAGGAGTGAGAGGAGCAGGAACAGGAAGCAGTATAGGGGGAGGAGAGGCTGTAGCATTGACCTCCTCCTGTGAGGTGTGCTCCTCAGAACCTCCAGTCCTCCCCGTCGCAATGGTCCAGTCTGTTTTGGAGGGTAGGGGCTCTGTGGCCTCTATGTCAGAGAGGAGGAATAAGAAACCCGCCCTGGACAGGTAGGAGCTCACAGAAGATCACAGGGGAACTCATGCATGAAGAATGCAATGTACACAGACATTTTGAACTGAAAACTGCACACTGATGTGTACTGTTTGTGTACAGAGTGGAGGTTTCAGATGCCGTTGAGAATGTGGATATGAGCCTGGAGGAGCTTCAGCAGCTGCTGCTCAGGAGCCATCAGCAGAGTACTGTGGAAGCTGGGGCCAGTGCTGTAATGGATGTCAGTAGATCTGCATGTTACATAGACACACATATAAAAACCCACTGACAAGCAACTTGTTTAACTGCACATAGGCTCAAATTTGTCTGATCTTTAGAATATCAAACTAGCAATTGTATCTGTCACTACCTGTAAAGCATACAGTGTCCTGTATGCTGAACTTTTCCTTCATATTGATACACATGAATACATCCTCTCTCTGCCCCTCTGCAGCCCTTCAGTTTAAGCCTGCCTCTGACTGAGTGGAACTTCACAGAGATGGAGTCAAACCTCAAATCAGTAAGTCTCAGATTGTGAAATGAACAAACTTGGAGGACTGTGATTCATTGATCATGATGGATCAGCATCTTCTCCGCCTAACTACTTTGTTATCATCATAAAAATGTAGAGATAATGCAGTCTTACATATTATGATGCTTATTGGCAAAGATTTGTAAATACAACATTAAAATCACCTTATAAATTGATACTGTGAACTCGATGGCAAGCAGTGGCCTACTTACACATTCAGCAGACAGGAAGCAAGATTAGCACTCTTAGTGTTTCGCTTCTGTCCTCCTGGCAAATATAAATACACTACTCAATCTTCTTTTAGCTCTGTTTTGGAGTCTCCTAACTCCTGAACAAGATAACTTGCTCTTTAGTTGCTAAATGCTTCATCAGTGAGTCGCTAGCTTTGTCTGAGTGCTGTTTGGTGCCAAGCAGGTAGTGCATAGTGAGTCTTTTAGAGACAGCTGGCTGCTGCTGCTAGAATTAAAGCTGAATAGTTCTTTGAGACAGAATCAAAGCAGAGAGGTTGTGGGCCAGAACAATGCAGCTTTAACCTTCAACCCCCTTTTTTGGCTGCACAGCTATTTTCATATCACCTGCTGTCCCTCAATTTGCTGCGAAGTAATGTACTCATGTCCCATATCAAATGAATAATTGTTGACATCTCTCCATATCACACCACGGCTGGCAGGTCCTCACCTCTTGTGGTCATGCTGAGCAAAAATTAAAAACCCTCTGATTAGCAGATCAAAACAGTCAGGGATGATCAAACACTACACAGCGTTTACACACACTTTTAGACATTCATAATTGACTCCATCAGGGCGGTAATCAATTTGTCCACATTTGTGACACATAACAGACCAACAGAGCATTTTACCATCTGTGAGAGGCTGTTTTTAGAGGCTTCCTTCTGTGTGCTTTTTGTCAAGCTCATTTTGTTGTCAGAGCTGAGATGATAACAGTCAGCCTTTTTATTCCACAAGTTTTTGTCAGGGAGTGTTTTGTGAGGTTTTGTGTGTTTCTTTAGCAGTGGATCACAGGATATCAACAGCTGTTGCATCCCTAGAAAAATACATTCATCATCATCATCCAGAGTCATAGTTATCCTTGTTAAAGGTAGATTTATCAATTCTTAGTGCATCTCATCTAAAGGAGAGCTCATTGTTCCTCTGTTTCTGTTTGGTTTTGTTTGTGCAGCTGACAGTCAATACCAGTCCCGGTAATTAGAGATTGCCTCAGATTTTTCCACTTTGAGTCAGAGTCTGTCTGTGTTTTGTTTGCACCTTGTTTTTTGTGATCCATCATCATACTGTGCCATTTAATCAAAGACATTCTGTACCCATCTTTCAGAGCCTCGCACTTGCACTACTTCCCTCCTCCTTTGGCTGACTTTATTCATTCATTATTATTACTCAAGAAATAATTTCTCCTCAGAATGCTCAATCAGGCTTTGCTTCGGAAAATCTTCAGAGTCCTGATGTCAGATTCTTAAACATAAAACAAGAAATTGTCGAAAATATAAAATGTTGAAAAATAATAGAACATTTACAATATTGTATAGTCAGCTATGGCTGCAAAATGTTAAAACAAGCCTGTAGGCTACGACTGCAGGTTAATGTCTCAGGAAAATAAAATAAAACCACCATGAACTGAGTCCGTATTGACTGATGATCCAGAATCTCCTTTTTCAACAAATTTAAGCAGAGCTCCCATAGAAAATAATTCAGACTGTCCCTCCCTACTATCTCCTGTTCTCATACTTTGCCATGTTTCCTGCTTGTGCCCACCTCCATATCTCCCTCTACTCTAAGTTGTTTCATTATTATGGCTGCTGTCTTTCTCTCTCTTGCCTGAGTGGGTCATACTTTCTTCAGAGATGTCAGCCAGTAGAGAGAAGATAAACACAGCAAAAACTTTATGTAGCTTAGCAAAAGCAATTTAATGCAAGACGATGTTTGGCTTCAAAAGGAGTAATTTCACAGTTGTGTTGATGTGCTTATAGAAAATAGTCATCCAATCTTTGTGCTGTGACCAGAAAGCCAAACAAGCACCAATCAGGGCTCAACTCTTGTATTAGCAGCAATTAAGCACTGTACCAGGATCAGTTACTGAACTGGAACACTGAACATGCACTCATATCACTGCATGTGTTAGCAGCCCAGATTGGAAAACAGTTTTAGTCAATATTTATTGTAAAATTGAGGGTTAAAAATAAAAGTATCATGATTGTTTGTTTGTTTGTTTCTCTGCAGTACATGTTCCAGAACCAGGAAGCAGAGGCTTTTCCAGCTGCTGGCTGTGAAGAACAGTGATCGAACTGTGCTGTGAACGGTTCTCGCTAAAGCAGAAGGTAAAATCCTGTAACTAAAGCTATTAGTGAAGTAGTCAGTGATAACATTTGTTAAAGTAGAATATAAGTTTAGCATATTAATAACTGCACAATTATGACACTTTCATGGCAAAAAACAAACATTATGCAGATTCTTTTGATTAGATATTTGGCATATCATAACTGTCATAATAGTTCATGAGTGTGGTGAATGGATAAGGGTATGATCACATTTTTCAATTCCATCTCGATACAATAATCATATGCCATATGTATGTTAAGAGAGTTGTTGGTCTCTGCAATCTTTCCTTCTGTCTCTAATGACCTTTAGCTAATTCCTTACTTACTTGATTACTCTGTGAAACAATAACTTCCAGTAAGTTCAAAGTTGGCATTTAAGAAAAAATAACACCTTAGTTAAGCTAAATCTAATATGACCTACTTAGACTTCAAGTCAATATCAGATTTAATCTTTTTAGTACAAAAATCCCCCTTTGTGTTTCTCTGGTCAGTGTTTCCTTAGAGAGCCACAGCAGAGCCGTATATTCTTATGGTTTTTTCATCGTCTCTGTGGGCCGGGCTGAGTCAAACCATGGTACGCTGATTTGCATTTCCATTATCAGTTTAAATGACCTGAGTTGTGCTGAGCTTTGCCGTCAGACCTGCCCCCAGGCAGGTTGAAGCAACAGTAACCACACATATGGCATATCAGTATTGTATCAACACAGACATCCTTATCATTAAATTGTAGTCTACCAAACTTCACATATACTTGAACTGCCCTGAAAAAGTTACACATTATATTGGTTTGTTGGGTGATGACAATTGTACCCACAGACTGATACTAATAAAAAAAATTTGATTTCCTGGCATATTTTCATACAAGAGTCACAGGTTATTCAGTTTACTGTTTTCTTCCTCCTTCAGCCCTAAATTTGTAAATATGGAGGTGCTGAACATGCCTAAGGACTGTCATCTCTTCTTGTTTCTCTTCCCAGGGCACAAAGAAGCTGTTCTTCCCCTCATTACTCCACTATGCATGAGTGTGATCCCGCGGCCATGCCCACTGCGGGCTAATCTTACTTGTGGCTTTATTTTCTTTCATTAGCATTTACGTAGCCACAAAATGCAGCAGCTAAAAAGCCTGCATTCTTATACTTCCTTTTTCAGCTGACTGCCAGTGGACATATGATCCACCAGCTCAGTGGGCATGGCTGCTGCCTGCATGAGGAAAGACACTGGTCTTTTTTCATGGTTACCTAAGCAAACAAGTGTATTATGGCATAACTATATTTAAGCTCCAATATTAAGCCAGCTGGATGCAGACAGTGCATTCTTGGCTCCAGCACTTTAGTCTTTGTGTGAGAGGGAGTTCCTGCTTGTGGTAGTGACTTTTTCTTCATTCTGTATAAAGAATCTATTACGGATGTACAAATTAATATTTTTATTATTTTTTTTCCTTATTACAAAAATATTGTATTTGTATCCAAGAGAAAACTTTGGCAAAAAAAAAGTCACTGTAAGAAAAACATTAGGAGCTAATGTAGAATACTGTATATTACAAGTTATGTGATTTTTTTTTAAGTCTGTGTAAGGGTGTAGAAAATTTAAGAGCTCCTCATATACTTCAATGCAGTTCAAATCATGACAATTGTGTTGAGATAGATCAGAGGTGAATTAGCCTTCTATGATATGACAGGTTCAATGAAACAAAAATATGGATTCAAGCCACTCTTAAAATCCATTAGGAATGTTTTTTGAAGCATATCATGACAGGAGATTTTACACATATGAGCACCCATGTTATGAATCTTTGCACAGGCCAGACATGTAGCCAGACACTTAGAGTAACTTCTCTTCTGTCCATTTAAATGTGAAGTTTAGAGGAAATATTGAAAGACAGACTTCTCATTTGACAAAACCATGAACACGACTGCATTTTTGCACAAACTGTATTACTAGTTATATATAGTTATGACAACAGGTCATATATTTTCTGTTTGTGGATAACCAACACTTTTTTGCTCTACACATGCATGTCAAAAAATGATACTGGCATCAATAGCAGGGTATTTCAAAACTCTAAAGCAAAACTAAGTCTTAAGAGACATGAGGTCTCTGAATGTTAGTGCTGTTTTCATTTGGAGACGAAGGCCACATGTTGATTTTAGACTTGAGTGTGCATAGAATGTAGAAACCCTGACAAACAGTCAAAACGGTGGGATGCTGCTTTAAATACTTGTTAAAGAAAAGCAGAAAACAACCCAAAAAAAATGCTCTCTCACTCACACACACACACACACAAATATACAAACTAGAATGGTCAAATGTCCAGTCCCAGTGGTGACTGCATTTCATTACATGTATGGTGGGGAGCTTATTATTATTTGAACTAGAAGTTATTAATAACTTATACGTAAATGATTATGCCATTTGATGTAAAATTGAAGTCCTCATCGCTGATTGCAGGCAACAGTTTAAAGATTATCTTAGTGCTCAGTATTGTTCTGGGGAACTTCCTGGAGATGAGTTGAATCGTGCAATACTGTACAGAACTGTGAGAACACACAAAATTGCAATACATGGATGACCATAGGAATGTAGGAAACAGCAACTGTGAGAGGTGGACTGGAAGACACCATAGCAAGATGCACTGCAGAAGGACAATGTTAGCCTGGGAGTCTTAAAGCCTTGCTGGCTCTTTACACTGAGTTGGACGAATGGATTTGAACCAACTGAACGACCCGCCAACCACAACTCCATGTCAAAGCTACATGTGGTTGCTAGCAAGTCACAAAACTCTGGGCAGTAACTTGCATCAGTTTTTGAAAAAACTTGGGCTAAGCATTGTATTTTCTTGATTATTTACTTTTGCGACTTTGTGCACCACCCCTACTACTTATTATGATTATTTTCTTTATTATAACAACTTAATTCCAAATACTGTAACTTTGGTACAGTGTGATTCTGCATAAGTTAGAAAAAAGTGTCTGATATATGCAACTAAGGTTTGAGGAGACGAAAAAGTTTAAATATGCCAAAAAAAAGTATCTCAAATAACTTTGAAAAAAGTGTTCATATTGTGTAGATTTACTTAAACATTATATTGAATTAGCCAAATTTTAAAAAGCTAATGCTAACTGCCCCCTGCAGGTTAACATTTTTATGTCAGACCTTCCTTTCTCAGTGCATTTTCAGGGAGAGGGGAGAAAGAGCATGCTGTGGTGTAAAACAAGTGAAATTGCACTAAAAATCACAGTTGTGTGATATTTGAGAGTATACATTTCATTTTAGACATAGCATTTATTTGTGTTCCTCATGATAATATGAGTGTTTATGATTTTTTTTCAAGGAGTGATGAACACATACATTCAGTTGCTGTTGTATTCATATTTTATTCTGTTTTACATTTTAATAATTTGCACTGGAAATGAACGGATGTGTGTTCAAATGACATTTATGCTTGTCAGGATTGCAGATAGATAAGGAAGTATTTTTGTTGACTGAGTGAAAAGATCTCTGCTGTAACAAAGCCTGGCATCATCAAAAGCACTTTTGCACTATGAACGGACAACAACACATCAGCAAATAAATAAAGAAAAATATACATCAACAAAAATAGACAGCAGACCCCTTGCTCATTACAACAAAGTACACCTGCTGTCAGTAAAGATACAGGCGATCTTAGTGCTAAAATGCTTTTGAAAGTAGCCACAACCTGCAAAAAATGTGAATTGTTTTTAATGGTTTTTTGCAAAGACTAAAGTGTATTGTTAGAGAGAGTCAAAGAAACTGAACATGTATACCACCCATGTATGAAATATTTAAGTTGTTAAAAACAAATAAAAGTGAAAGAAAGCATACTAGGAGACGTTTTGATGACTTTATTTGAAATAGTGCTTGAATTGTTTGCACTTTCTGTTTGCAAATGGATGTGTATGAGTAAGCATGATCATGGGCTAAACACCTTTTAGCAAACAGTGATTGTTTAGCTTGGCAGTTGAGCACAGCAGGCTTGTCAAGCAAATAAGAGATATTAAATGCAAATTAAAACTGTTTCTCTCAAAATGTGAATATTATAAGTTGGTTGGGATAAACAGCTCAGGGCACTTGCAAAAAGATGACCTAATTAAATAAGATCCAATAAAACCTCAAACGATAAAAACTATGTATACTGATAAAACTATGCAAATATGGTATTTATTTTTGTTTTATGCATTATCTTGGGAGCACTACAGTTTTCTTATTGCTCCACACATGATGCCTTCATCTGCCATAATTTTGCATCTCTCAGTGAGAAGAAGCTGCTTCAGAGGATGTTTACTGCTTCATGCACATCATGATTTTTAAATGCCTGTTTCCATCGCAGATTGCTGAATTATACTTTATCACTTTATCACTAAGCCACATTTTTCTCTAAAAACTTGTTTGTGCTTCAGATTTGTATGTGTTAATTAATACTTTACATGCTATAAAACAGATGGACCCACCTCATGTCATGACTGTCTGTTTTATCAAATTTTGATTCGCTTTGTCCACTTGTGCCTGTTTTTTTCCTGTTCTATCATCTTTTTTATTCCCTTTATTGCTGTTTCTATTTATTTATACATTGCTTTCGCCGTAAGATATATGTACAATACCAAATTCTAAGTAGCACTATTCAAAAAAAGCCATTATCTTCACATGGCAACAGAGGGTGAGTGTGGGAGTTGAGGACAGTGGGATCATCTGTAGCAACCAGTTACAATGTCTGGACAAAAATGCCTTCACAAAACACACTTTTTATTTAACAAGGCCAATTATCTTTTGTCCTCCAAGTGGCACAGATAACTGACAGTTAGGCAGGTGCAAACCTGGACAGTAGCGTGTCCTTCCTCTGTGTGTTCCATCTCTAAATACAAAAAAGGTATTAAATGTGTATGTTTGAATGAGAAAAAGGGGAAAATGGTTAAGCAGAAAGTATTCCAAAACGTGTGTATATTTT
This sequence comes from Acanthurus leucopareius, assembly GCA_029814765.1. Classification (NCBI taxonomy): domain Eukaryota; kingdom Metazoa; phylum Chordata; class Actinopteri; order Acanthuriformes; family Acanthuridae; genus Acanthurus; species Acanthurus leucopareius. The sequence goes on from JAQMCX010000050.1 coordinate 4,992,073, forward strand.
AAGGTATCCTCATTGTTCCTCTGCATTGACCATAGAAGTCTGGATTCCGGTTGCATAACTTAATTGAAATTAATTTCACTTTAAACAGCAACATTTTATATATTAAGTTTAAAAGCTAAAAAAATAACAACAATGCAATAATGCAATAGACTCACTGCACGCGTCATTTCAGCCTGTATAAATCACCAACGGGAATTTAGATGGAAGACCAAACATCTTTATCGCGCCCTGTTGTATGGCTGCAGCACAGGTCATGAATCCCATCCCCTCATGTCAGCATATGGAACTTTGGACAAACAAAATTACAAAATTACAATTAAAGTACTCATAAATACATTCTTCCCTGACACTGTAAGCTAGAAAAAACTTTGCTAAATCAGAAATAGAAAAATCTGCTATTACTGAAAGATGTTATGAAGCACCTAAAATTAGAAAAAAATAAGTTAAAAGTGACCAGTTTTTTAAGTTTGAGAGGGAAGGAACATGTATTGTACTCGATATGGAAACCTCCTGTAGACTACTTCAACAAGACAAACACATTAAAGATCAAAGAGACATGATGCATAACTTATGATATTCCCCTTTTAATTTCCTTTTTATAATGAATATGTACAGAATAGACGAAGTCATACACTTATGTATCAATATATGTATTTGTATTTTTTTTTTAAAAACAATAAAAAGGAGTTAAAAATAGATAAATAAATAATTTACAAAGAGGGTTTCTGCAATCTTGGGTTGTATTTATAATGAAAGATTGTTAACAATATGGCATTAATTGTAGTGTATTTGGTTGATAATGTCATTTGATTTTTAAACACATAGCTAAGTACTTGAATTTGACTTTAGACTTCGGACTTTATGGTAAAGACTTGAGTTGACTTGCAAAACAATGACTCTGGACAACCTCTGACAGTAATTAGCCAGTTTAAAAGTTACTGGCACATTTTTGTTGTGCCACAGTTCCATATGGTGATTGTTACAAGTTTATGTCAGAAATTTGTCTCTACTGTAATACTATATGTCCATAAAGGTAATTTCTCAAAAAAAACGTATAATTAAAATTGAAATTGATATATGGTTTGAATATGCCTGCTTGCAATTACAAGTATAGTGTTTTGAAGATGACATAAATCTCAAACTCTTATAGATCAGGCACAGTTTCCCACTATACTACAGAGTTCACTGTGGGATTCGGCTCAGTTTCATAGCTATATTTGTGCACATAGCCTCAAACACACTCATAAACACACACATAGACGGGAAGTTTGTCTGCTATAAATACCATTCTGATTCCTTTCGACTTGTGTATCTCTATAGGTTCTCTTTGTCTCTTTGTCTGCTTCTTGTTTCATTGCAGTTGAGCTGCACTCCTCTCGTGTTACACCTCTGATATAGCACATATTCCATTTGTGAATTCTCCAAATTAGATTTCAGCCCTTTTAACCAGCCATCAACCTGAGGGTGTTAGTAAGGAAATCACTCTCTAGAATTTTTTTACAGTGGTGATGTCAGAGATAATGTTACTTTCTCTGATTACTGATGCTGTGAGTATGAGGTGAGACACATGCATACTGTACACGCTGTTCATGTATGAATAAGTGAATTTCCAAAAACTGAATTTCAGGTGGTTAGTCTTGTTTTTAATGTTTCTGATCTTTTTATCTTGTTGCAGGCAGTTAATGTTTTGATGAAATTAATCACTAACAATGTCAGTCCTATTAGTTGTTATTGTTGTTTTCATAGGTACTCTCTAGTCTTTTTAATTAACCCTCAAATAATGTCACTCACGTCCACATTACTCAGCGACTGACACAGCAACACAGCCTTTATTTTTCTTAGCTCATAAATATTTAAAATTGAGTTATTTTGTTGGTGGCTGTTGTATCTGATTTACTGTTTGAGATCTGGTGATATCATACCTTTTTTTATGATGCCATGCATCTTTGGTTCCTAGAAAAAGGTAAAGAAAAAAATTATTGTCTAGATTTAGATATCTTTTTATCATCTTTCTTTTTGAAGGTAAACTGTGAGTGATATAGCTCTCTGCAGTTTACTGATGGTCAGTCAAGTCTTACAATCTGTGCTTCAATCTGCAAAAACCTGGTGAGAATAACACAGAAAGTCACACTGCAAAACCTGCTTTATATGACTCTGTTTATTCACACTGAAACAAAAAGATATGTAATGAGCTCTCATACATTTATCCACTTGAATGGGGGGCACTAAGCAACATTAACTTGGACGTCTCTTTTTGTCGACCTGGCGAATGTCGGTCCAATGTTCACTTTCCCTTTAGCTTTACTGCTATTATTGCCTGATAGGTAGTTTGCAATGAGTATTGATTTTACTTATTACTGCATTCTAATACATTATTATTATTTATGTTTTCTGAAATATAACTGTATTTAGGGTCATGAGCCTGATTTGAAAGAATTTTAAATCCAAGAAATGCTGAACAATTTAATCCTATTCTAGTATGTACTTTGTGTTAAATTTTATTTTTCTTGTAAAATTGCTATAATCTCCATAATTGCAGTGTTTATTCTATATTCTTGTCTTTTGTTGATGGTTTACATTTTATCATAAGAACTTTCCAAATAAATAATTGTTGTTTCTTGTCCCAACTGCACAGGATCATACTTGCTCACAAATACTTTCAGTTTCCCCAACAGGAAATGAAAATGAGGGCTGTAAATAAAGAGTTATTTTTAGACTTTTAGAGAAAGTTTTTTAGCTCTCAGAAAACAAGCTCTTTAAAAAAAAAAAAAAGTAAAAGAAGAAATTGTAGCAGAAGCCAAGTGGGAGATGATTCTTCTGTCTGAAATCTTTTCCATCTTACTGAGTAACTCTCTCCTGGCCTCCTTTGTCTTGCTGCTCCTCTCTACTGTTCATCCCTCCTGATTCTTCTCTGCTCTTTACTTACAGATTGCTCTTTTCATTCTTCCTGCCTCCACAGTCATCTTCACTCAGTTTTCTGTGCCCCCTCTCCTCCTCTTTGCCACCCACTTACTCCACTTCTCCTTTCCCCACCTCTCCTTTGTCACTGTGAATCAGCCTTTTCCTCATTTTTGCCTTCATTTCTTGCTCTCCCCTCATCCTGCACCTTATTTCCTCCCTTATCTCTTCCACCTTTCACTGTGCTCACTTCGCTCTGCAGCTCTTTTGCTCCCCACTCACGACACAGTCTCTCATGCACCCTGCCTTCTTGTACTTCTTCTTTTTTTTCTCCTCACCTCCTCCCTCTCCTCGTTTCTCCCTCCCTCCTCCCTGCTTCTGCATTATTCAGAGTGCTATTTGGAATGGCTTGTGTTGTCCCTGAGTAACTCTCCTCTCATTGCGGTCCATGGAGCATCACTCTGGACTTTAACCCCTCCTTGCAAAACTAACGACTGCACCAGACACACACAAACACAAACACAGAATCACACACGCACACAAACACTTTGGTCAGGTAAGACCAAATGTACACACACATACAGGTTCAGATTTCTCACATTCAGGGATTTTCCTGCTTACACCGAGCAAAGTTTGAAGAAATTCTGGCTATTATCACGTCACACTTGCTCTTTCTCCTCTTTTTCTTCCCCAAATACCAGCCAGGGGTCCTCAGAGATCACTTAAGCAGCAGCTGCAGGCAGATGCAGGACCAGACTACAACAGAACAAGGCGTCTTTTATTCATAACTACCAGCAGGACCAAGTTAAAGCACTTCAACTGTAGGCGCCTCAGCATTACAACACAGAGCAGGGACAAGGTTCTGCACAGTGACAAAAAAAGGAAAACGAGGAAACATTTCTGCATATTTAATGAATTTAAATACCTGGGGGGACTGAATAAAAATACAAAGGGATACAAAGCGTTGCTGCTTTGCTGCTAGATCCTGCATCTTTAGTGATGTGTAACAGTAAATGAAGAGGAAGAGCAGATATGAGAGCAAGGTGAGAAGAGATTTATGAGGATTAAACAAGATTAGGTCAAAACCATAACGCAGTATGACTGGTATGTGCTGCCAGTGTAAGAAAATGGTCCAATTGAAATGCAGCTGTAAAAGAAACACTTTCAACTCACATCTCAAGGTGTTTTATTTGAAAGCGAACATATTTAAATTGTAATATGTACTATTTAATTTTCTTTTTTTTGTTTTTCCATCTATTTCCACCTGCAGGTGCCTATGTTTTTCTAAGAGTAACTCATTACATTTGGGATGTGTCTCGTGCATCACTCTGCTTTGTGCAACAGTGAGCAACCAGATGTTCATTTGAAAAATAAGTTTGGGTTGAACCAAATGCTTCAACAACTGCCACGAGCTTGACCGTTTATGCTTACAACTGCTCACCATTTTCTTATTTGGGTGACTTTTTTAAGCTTTGGAGGAGGGGAAAGCGGCTGATCTCTCCACTAATGTCCTCAACTCGCATTAGACTTACATTACATTACATTAATTGTAAAGCATATAACTAAATAATAACAAATAACGGAAAGCTTGTTTTGTAAAACCTCATGATGACGCAACAGAAAACAGTTCATACTGATTAATTTTTAAAAGCAACATGGCAAACCTGGCTCAAGTACATCTCACAGCTACAGAACACAGCTAGCAACAACTCAGTCATGTGACTGCATGTGAAGAGCTTGGTCAGCTGTTGGGGTCAGCCAAAATGTTGAAATAAACACTGTGTACATTCAACATTTTTCTCTTTTTGAGGTGCAAAACTGGTTTTAATGAAAATTTCATGATGATTAAGTGTATATTTGTCATAAATATAAAATAATAAGTGATCTGGAAGAGACAGAAAGCCTTTTGAGCTGCTTGTTTCAAAAGATTTGCACCTTATAGTGGCTCTGAGAGTGTTTTAGCAGTTATCTCCTTTAATGTTTTTTTTCTTTTTTTAGCAATGAGGCCTCTGTGGGACGTCAACTATCTCTCTGTACTGACAAAAACATTTTTTCCTTTCTTGATTTTTGCCCAGCAGCTGTGAAAATGACTTAGACAAAACAGAGCTGAGAGATATCAGCTATGAATGTTCATGGGAAAAAAAATAGTCAGGTTTAGTGGTAGTTGTGGTGCTGATGATGTGACTGGGGCATCGGGGTTGAAAGACTTCTGCATTTTTCATGCAAAATGTCTTTTTATAGCTGTGCTCAAGTTGTGAGGATGCAAGCTAGCTGCCAGTGAAATGGAGTTACTGACGTCAAACAAGACTGGGACACAGAATCAGTAATTATTTATATTTCCTCACAAAAGATCCAGATCTTAAAGGCCACAACCTTTGATTTTATACACTGATTAATAGCATGTCAATCTACAGTAAATGTTAGGGATGAATGTCAAGACTTGGGGACAAGATATCTCATGGCAGACTGCATTTGTTCACACAACTGCTAAAATTCAGATGCTCCTCATAAGGATTTCATCTGTTATCTCCTCATCATAAAGCTCGAAACTGCTTCACCTGGGGTTCACCTTTTACCAGTCTCTTTTGAAACTTAGTTTTAGTAAATTATTCTTTTTTATGTGGGATCACTGTATAAGACTCCCCAGACCAGTTTGTGTCAATATGTTATATCACTGAATTAGATGTAATTAATTAAAAAGAATAAAAGAATTAAAAGAATTATAGATGTATATATTTTGTCTCTATTATTTATGTTTAGTTTTTTTTGCTCATGGCTGCTGTTCATTCCATGAGTGACACCACCTGCCGAAACCAAATTCCTTGTATGTTGCGAACGTATTTGGCCAATAAAGCTGATTCTGATTCTGATTAAAATTATTTGTGCATCAATTTTAAACAAGGGTCAGGGGTTAAATGTGGGCCTTATTTAAAAATCTGTGTAAAAGCAATTCAGAGACTTATTTTAAACACGTTATACATGTTGGAGAATATGACTAAATAATAATAAAAAATGTAGTTATTTATATACTGCCTGGTAGCTAACACTATTATAATTAATTGTCCTTTATTATAATTTATATCCTATTTATATTATTTATATCCTATTAAATGAAGATATTATGAGAATATCTTGTAATATCCTTTTTTTATATAATTCAATATTGTCATCACAATAACACACAAAATACATGCACACTCATGCACATACGTACACACAAAGAAACACATAAACACGCACACGTATACACATACACACACTTGGGCATTCACTTACTTATCTCCCATTGACTGTTTGCTGTTTGTGTGGATTAACAGGGATTACACTTCACCGACATATGCTTCAGGGCCGCTTGGGGGGGCTTGTGTTCAAGTGTGTTTGTGTTTGTGTGTGTGGGTATTTTCTTTTGTGTGATTATGACTTCCAGCCTTTAGCTGTCGCTGTCTCTTGGTGTTTATATGACTGTTTGCTCGCAGTCATGTCAGTGGGTTGGTAGCGAGGCGTCACCAGATGACAGAAATGTTTGAATAAAGACTAAATTATATTTAAAGTTTTATCTCCATCCTTGCATGAATCGCAGTCTTGATAGAATGAGAGTATATAACTGCTGTCATGTATCATGTTTCAGATGTGTTTCTTTTAGGAAAAGCAGCCTTGTGTTGGAGAAACTGTAGTGTAAGTCCAGCTTTAACATGTTTGCCTTCATTCAATCAATAGGCATGGACATTATTTCACTGAACAGCATCAGTTTATTTAAAGTTGTTAAATGTTCCAGCTTTAAATCAACAGCAACCTGCTGCATGACATATATGAATAAATAGGTGAACAGCTTGTTTTTTAAGTGTTTGAATTACTGAAGGTCCATATGCAGTTTGCAATTATCTTAAAGAGCTAATACACAGGACTGTTGTCTATTTCTACTCTTGTATGGGAAAAAAACAAGCTTTTGAATAATTTTTGCTCAATTTAGTTTATTTTTATTGGCTTTAGAAAGCCTAAAATTTGTCTGTCTTGTGTTCAAAATCTCTTAAAATTAAGTCTTGAGTGAAAAGCCATCATAACTTTTTTTCTCAGAACAGCAACGATTATAAAAATTAAGAGTGCCTTTTTTCTGGGTAACTTTTTATTTTTCTAGCTGCAGTTTCATCTTTTCTAAAGTTTCTCTGTATTTTACAAACAGTGGAAAGTCATGTCCATTGATGCATCTTTTTTTATAAGGTCTAAACATCATGTCCTAGAAATATTTATGCATAAAATAGAGAATTACCCATTTTGTGGTGGCTTGAAGCAGCCATGACTGATTTTTTGGGGCATTTTTATCTGTCACATGCAGTAATAAACACAGTGTTATACACTTTTCTGGTCTTGTCTGTAAAAAGTCTTCTCAATTTTAATGAGATCAGTCCTCTCCTTCATAGGAGCATTACTTATCTTGAGAGTGTTTTTCTGTTTGTGACTCCATCATTTTCCCCAAGCTTCTCCCTGGAGGGCAGAGTGCTGCTTCATTAGTCAGGGGTTCGTTATCTCTTTCTAATCTGCTTACAGAGTCAAGTATGCTCCTTGGTGATCTTCTGTTGGAAAACCATGATGATCCTCTGTCCTTTTTTAGGCAATTTTGTGATGCAGGTTTGTCACACAGGGGTGAAGCCAGTTTAAAATTCTGTACAAAGGCCCTTTCAGACACAACGTGACAACAGCACCACTCTGCTCTGAAACACATTACCTTCAGTGGCTCACACCCACCACATCTGGAGAAATTGATTTTCTTGGTTACAAATTAGAACACATTTTTAAATTTTTTTTCTCTCTTCTTGGTAAAAATAAAAATAAGTTTACATAACAGCCTTTAGACCATAAAATTTCTTATCCACATTTATCCGAGGACTTTGCTTGGCTGTAGACAAAATATTTTGTGCAAAACTTTTTCTCCTTTTCCAACCTTATCTGAACACAAAAAATTCTAGAGATGCTACAGCTCATAATACACATAAAAATAATGTCACACCACGCTGCAGCCTGCACACAATAAAGCTTTAATTCTACGCTAATTTAAGGTAAGCACATCTGAGGTTTTCATTTAACTAACTATAGTGTTCGATTACTCTACGAGTGAGAATAGGTAAAGTTCAGGCAGTAATCAGTAATGTGGCATACTAGGCGATTCCCCAATGGGCTGATGCTCTTTGGGGCCTTTTTCAGTTTTAATGTTTCATTTTTCATTTTTCATCTCACAAAAAGGACCAGTACAAAAGTAGAGGCAGAAACCCGTTGGTTCATTTTGGTTCAACAGGCTAAGCTGGCCAAATCACATTTCTCACTGGACCTGCCTCATCTCTTCTTCTTCTCTGTTTCTTGTGTTATATGCTGTAGCTCAAAGCCAAACTTGTGAATGAAGGAGGGGATTTTTGTCAATTATAAAGATGGAACGCAAAAATGAAACAAGTTGGGCCCAAAAATTAAAAAAGTAAAAAAATTCTGTGAACCCTATCATAAAAACTATGGTGAATGATGATTGCCACAGTTGATTTCTAGTCCCAGTCCAGCTCTAAATTAAGAGAAGGATTTTGGAAAGTTAAGAAAACAATTTACTCAAAACAGAAAATTAATTAAAAGCAAGATCTTTTTTTAATGAGATACATTACAGGGAAAAATAAATGCAGAATTTAAGTGTATACACATTATCTGTTTATTGTAAAACATCTGCTCTTTGTGGCCGAGACTCCTTCACCACTAACAGGGTAACAGCTTTTTCATAAAATTTTATTAAACAGGGGTGTTTGTTTTGACAAGCAGCACGGTTATACACAAAGTAAATAATAATTTCCAAATCCACCCACCGAATACCCCACACACCAAAGATTTAACTGCATAAACTGAACAAAAACAGAAAATAAAACACATCAGTAACAGCTGCAAAAGAAAAAATATATTACATAATAAATATTATTGTATTTCTTATGTAACCCCAAACAAAAACAGAATACAGTAGTTATGATTGTGTGATAAAGACTAAAGACAGCAACATTACAACCTCATGTCTGAAAGGTGTTATTTAGAGAAATGTTTCAAACAGCCTCCAAACCTTCAAAACTGTCCAGGTTTCACTCAGGAAGCAAAAGTAGGTGTTTTGTTTTTTAAGGTCCACACGGTTCAGTGCAGCCAGATCAGACAGGGTTTTGGTGCTTTATTTGATTGTTTAACACAGTGATAAGATGAAAATGGAAGAACCTTTGTGGAGAGAAAGATGAGATTTGCTCTTGCTCAGTATCTTGTAATTTCAAGGCTACTCAAGTTGTGAGAGTAAATGTTGCAATCACAGTGAGAAGACTTCAGTGCCTATAGGAAATGAACTTGTGAACTTTTACACTTCTTCCATATCAAAAGGACAAGCAATGATGTCTGAAGAAGCTATATGTAACATTTTTACACAAATTACATAACATGTTCTCACTTTAACTCTCATAGCTTTGTTTGATTGTGACTGTAAAATGTGGTTAAATCTGCTTCAAATCATTTAACTCAATTCACAGTTGAAACCAGACATCAACCCTGTACATACAGAGCATGTTATTAATCTGACCTTTGTGTTAGAATGTGCTTTAATTGTTGCTAAAATTTTACATATAGCACCTTCAATCTTCAAAGTTCACCAGAAGTTTTACATGAAACCCAAGTCTAGAGACATGCACATCTGCAGCCTTGCTCACAGCTCTTTGAGGCTGTGCAGTGGCACTTTGAGCTAAATGCTAGTTTCAGGAAACATGCTCACAAAGACAAAATGCCACTGTGTTTTTCACTGTCTTGCTTTCTCCTGTTAGCATGCTAATGTTTGCAGGTAAGAACGAAACAGAAAGTGCAGCTTGTCCTGCAGGTATTTTGTGGTAAAATAGTAAACAGTAGCCTATTTTGAATTTTTAGCTGATGGTGACATCAGATGAAAAGTCAGACAATCACAGTGTTTGCACATGTTAACCCTAATTCATCCAAAGGGGTAAATGGCTGGCAATCTTTAAGCAATCCATTCAATATGTTGAGAGGTTTCTATGAAAAGTACATGCAAACCTCATGGTGGCGCTAGAGGAAAGGTCAATGGTTTAATGTTTCTATTGTATGAGCGACATGAAAAAAAGGTATAATTGTTGAGTCATTTTTCTTATTAATTCATCCTGATTGGAACAAAAATCTAAAAATGTAACAGTATTAAACAGGGTTAGTTTAATCAATGGTACATTTACATGACTTAACCAGTGCAGCAGAAGGTCTTTTGATTGTTAGCACAGCTGGAAGTTATGTGGCCATTTTTCTGTCTTCCTTCCACGGCCATTAAAAAGCAATCAGATGGTCATCAAATTTAAGATTAAAATTAAACTTTGATTGCTTTGCTTTAATGCAAAGTAAAAAACTGATTAGGCTATAATAATACCATATGTATTGTTATACAGCATGTATCATACACAATAAAATTCAATTTTAAGAGCATAGATAGCATTGCCTTTGTACAATATAAATGTGTTTTCTTAATAATTGAACGATATAGCTCTCTGTGACAGAAGTAATCTTTAACTGTTGATTTTTTGCTTCATTTTACAGTTCATTCATGTTATATTGTTTACTTTAGTAGCAATGGTTTGTCCTACAACAGGGAACAGACTTCAATAACCTTATCATCATTTATTTGATTGTGATGAAAAGATGAAATGATAATCCCTGTGCTGGTTATCATTTTAACAATGAAGATTATTATTTTTTTAACACAGGGGCATTAAATACAAATTTGTCCCTTCTGCCTGAGCAATGTCGTAACACACACTCACATTCACACACACACTCACACACACACACACACACATAATCATCAGATGTATTGCCAGTGGATTAATGTCTTTTCCTTTTTTTAAGTCCAATCAAATTAAATCACAGCACCTCACACATCCCATTCTGAACCTTTTTATGTAATAAATAATTTTTGGCTCAAAGGTTTAAGGCAAACATTGCTCACATTTTTTTGATAAGCATCCATGCTTGTTGTTTGTGCTGCATTCACAGAAACACTTCAATAATAGTTCAGTATTAGAATATAAGTGTATTTGTGTTTTTGTTTAGAGTTAGATGGGAGGATTCCTACCTTTGTAAAGTATATTTAAGGAGGGAGTGGTTAATTTAGCTTAGCACATGGGAATTAGGAATGGGGGAACATAATGAGGTCAGAGATCAAACTCAGATATAAAGATACTTGAAATAGCAAAGGGCTTCAGTATCTTCTTAAAGTTCACTTTAGTGGGGCAGATGTTTGCATGAAGACCTTAGAGACATGGAATTATAACATATTGTAAAATCTCATCTGATGAGCATCACTGTTTTTATTCTTTTTTTTTTAATGTCCCAACCTATACTATATACTGAAATGAAAATAAACATAATATTACAAACATGGAGTTTTGGTGTTATCGGTAATTTTTCAATAAATTTCTCTTACTTTCACTCCCTTCCTAAATGACTGTCTGTTTAGTTTATTAGCCTGGTAGTATCATATAGGATGTCATCATCAAAAGCATTAGGATGTCTCTTTCTGCATTCACACATTTCGCTTCTGCTCTTTCCACTTACCGCTACTTCCTTAGGTCTTTTTATTCCTCACATCACCCACCATTTACCCTTTAATCCAGCTCTTTCCATCGAGTGCAAATTACATCCTGACACCTTCAGCCCTCGTCCCACACTCTGCTTTACACTGGGTGCATCAGGTTCAACCCTTAGTTCTTTCTTTGAGAGGAAGATGCATGTGTTTTATAAACACAACTGCATTTTTCCATTAGAAATACACTCATGTTTTAGGTTTTGTGTTGTTTTTTTCTTTTCTTTTTGCTTTTTGGTCTTTGTTTTATTTGATGGCTGTAATATAACATTCCAGGTTATTGCAGTTCTTCTTTAACTGACTGTTAGCTAAGCAGTTAGTTACTGGTGCTATTCATGTAAAGATTTTAATAATTAACAAGATTAATGGATGTAGGTTTTCAGTGCGTGAAATTTTTAGGGATTCTTAGAGATGATGGGTCCCAGATTTGAGACTGAGGTGCACCAAAAGCTGTTTTTTTTAATTCCACCTGGCAACCATCTCCTTGGTGGCCTGAAATTATAGTTGCAGGGTGGTTTTCAGCCCAGTGATTTGCTTTGTGATAGGAGAGTCGATGGAATTTTCTGCAATTATTTGTGAGGATCCAAGTAATATTTGTTGTAATAGTGCACTGAATTAGCGGGTCACATAGCATTTTTTTCTATCCGAGTTTGTCTCTTGTTTTTCTAAGAGTCACTTTGAGTAGTATCGTCAGTTTTGAGTTTGAGTTTTGACCTTCTGAATCAGGGAGGTTGTGGCCTATTTAAATGCAATGCTTTGCTAATTTTAGATTCCTGTGGTGAAAAAAGGGATAAACAGAGTAAAACCCTTTTCAAAAGCTGATGTGGCTGCATTTGTCTTTCATTCAGTGTTTTGTATAATGCTGATTAGTTTCTTAAGTTTTATGTGCTCAATCGGTGGGTCCCACCCTGAGTCTGAGGCAACAGTGTAGTTCTTCAATTCTGCCACAAAGACTTGCATCACAACAGGTTAATGTGTGTGTGTGTGTGTGTGTGTTAGAGTGTGTGTGGTAATGTGTCCATGTGGGTGTATGCAACATTAAAAGTTTTTAATGAAGACTGTCGGCTGTTACGCAAAGGTCAGCAAGTGTAAACAGCATCAAGCAGGAAGTTGTCTTAGATGATTTTAGATAATGCAGACAATTAAACTCATACCTTTTTTATAAATATGTACATAATGTGCTTTTCCTCTAATTTGCTGCTGTTGAAACAAATCTCTTAGTATTTCTACAGGTTTTACAATGAACATTTTTGTGTGATGCAAGCATGTTTTCTCACTGACGTTCTATTACTGTTGCGACATATTGTTCCTTACAAGACACCAGGATGTGGCTACTATACCAGTTAGCCAATGTTTTACATGTGACTTCCTCCAGCGTAGACTTCATTTGTGTGAGTGTGTTTGCAGAAGACAGCTGCATAGGGTTTCATGTGTGGGGACAGATAACAAGAGGTCTGATATGCCACCTTACAGCCAGTGTGTGTTGAGGGGAAAACCAAAACAGTGCACTAAAAGTAGCTAAAACCTGCACAAAACTGCATAATGTGCTAAACAACAAATGGTCTTTTTTGTTGGTAAATATATGAAAAGTGTAACCTTTGACAAACTTCCGACATTAGTCAAAATGTACAACAACCACCAAATGTTGAGCAGTGTAATCAGACTTGCTACTTAGATAGCAATTGGTGGAATGTAACTAAGTACATTTACTCAAATACTATGTTTAACCACAAATACATGACTACCACTCCTTTACTTAAGTGTTTCCATTTTATGCATCTTTACACTTCCATTCTACTTCAACTCAAAGGCAAACATTGTATCTTTTACACAACTGTATTTATTTGACAGCTTTAGTTACTTGCTTAATTTTCAGACTTTTCAGATTAAAATTTTTTACCCTCTTTCTGGCCAGTAAACATCATATGTTTCCAGTCTTTGAGACTTTGCATTTGAAATTCTCCTACTTCTAAATAGACAAAGGTTAATGAACTCTTTAAACCCCTCTTGGATTGGCTGCAGTAAGTGTGTAAAAAAAAACTGGAGACTGCAGGAAACTGCATTTCACAATAATGCAGCAGTAACAGTAATCCAAAAACATCAAATATAGTAGTAAAACAATTACAGTGAACATTTTACTGCAACATGAGTACTTATACTTTTGATATTTTAAGTACATTTTGATGTTAACATATTGCTTCTCAAAAAAGGTTCTGAATGTATGATTTTTTACTTGTAGTGGAGAGTTTTCACGGTGTGGTATTGCTACTCAAGAAAAGTATCTAAATACTTAATCCAACAGTGTAAATAGCTGGTAAACTCTATAAAGGTAGGCAGTTTGTTCACGTTTCGTTAACATTTTATCTCGATCTGTTTAACGCACAGCACATTTCTGGACCACAAAAAGCCTGTGAGTGTAGCAGAGCGCCACCAGGCTGCGCCACCGCGAGCACGGATGCGCTCCCCTCTTTCACTACTGCTTTTTGGGCGGGGGCGGGGCGGCGGGGGGGGGGGGGCGGGGGGGGGGGGGGGGGGGGGGGGGGG
>JAQMCX010000050.1:5006249-5020822 GCA_029814765.1 Acanthurus leucopareius
ACGCTCTTCCGATCTCGAACGACCGAGTCTCTACCGGAGCTACCGGGAGGCAGTAGCGTTACTGAGCGAGTCCCCGACGCCCGGAGGAGCCACACGGAGGAAGGTCCACTGCGAGCTGCCGAGAGAAAAGCCGTGCGGGAACCAAACGATGCGAGCGCTGCCCACCGCCACCCAGTAACACGCGCTATCGACGATCGGAGACGAAGACAACCGTTGCCGTGATTTACCGACAGAAAAACAGAAGAGAGACGGTGGACGGACGAACGAGCAGACCCTCCATCGAGACCACGCTTGAGAAACGAACAACTGCTGTGGCTGCAACATCGTGTTGTGTTGTTATTTCTTTTTGCGCCGTGAATCAAACCGAGTGGATCCTTGATTTAAATGCTTTAACGGTACCGTAGTCCCGGTTTGAGAGCGAGAGAGAGAGAAAGAGGGAGCTGCCCAGAGAGCGAAAGAAAGAGGGATCACAGAGGGATCGAAGGCACAGAAAAAAAGAAGGAAATTAACCAAGAAATTAAGAGGGAAAGAAAAGGATTTGCAACCAGCGTTGTTTTACGCCCACGTTTCATTGAATCCAGCTTTTCGTTGCCCTTTTTCTGCCGTGGATCCCGGTATCCGTAACGCTATCAAGCTGTGTTCTCTAACCATGGGATGTACTCTGAGCGCAGAGGAGAGGGCGGCTCTGGACCGGAGCAAAGCCATCGAGAAAAATCTCAAGGAGGACGGTCTCACCGCGGCCAAAGATGTTAAACTGCTGCTGCTCGGTAAGACACTTCCCCACCGCGGGGCCTGCGAGAGCCTCAGCACGGACAGAAAACGCTTGTGTGTGTGTGTGTGTGTGTGCGCGTGTGCTGGGGTGGGGGGTGGGGGGGTATTATGAGGTGTGGTGTGAATGTTGGGTGTTGGTGGTGGTGGGGGCGGTGGTGTGGGTGGGGGGTGTTTGGTGAGATCGTCACTGAAGATAGTGGTGGAAATAGATTTTTTTTAAAAAGAAGGAAAACACAACGCCTAGCACGAGCTCAGTATTTCAATATGGGTATAAAAATCCACCGTAAAGGCTGAAAAAGGGCGTTGATTGGTTTGGTTTTGCTTTTTTATTACATCACTGTGAAGCCACCTGCCTCAGTAAGAGTCTGTATGTTAAAAATGTGCCAGGTGGGTAAAATATTCAGTCTGCAGAGTCAGTCTGTATTTGGAAACTACACCAGTAAATAAAGAAGGAAATGAAAAGAAAAAAAAATGGCAGTAAGTTATGCAGCAATGGAGGGCAAAGCACCAAAAGGCAGTGTTGGCTCACTGGTTTGGGCTTGCAGATTGATTCATTGATTCTGTGTGGGAAAGAAAGTCGCCTCTAAGTATTTAAACCATGTCATTCTAAATTAACAGAGAGGTGATGAAAGTAAAAAAAAAAAAGGGGGATGTTGAGAAAGAATGGGTGCAGCCACTTTCTCCATCTTTTATCTCCACCCTGCTGCTGCTGTTCTCAGTTTTAAAAGGCTGATTCTCCTGTCTTTCTCTCTCTCTCTCTTTCTCCCACTCCCTTCTCTCTCCCTCTCTCTCTCTCTCTCTCTCTCTCTCTCTCTCTCTCTACCTCACTTTGTCTCCATCTTGCTTCCTCACACATGCACACTCACACACATACACCCTGTTTACATTGTTTTCTTGTCTCTTCTCCCTCAGGGGCTGGAGAGTCAGGGAAAAGCACCATCGTCAAACAGATGAAGTAAGTCTCTAATAAGCACGGTCCAATAACCCTATAGTGCGTGTGTGTGTGTCTCTCACTCTTTCTTTCCCCCTCCTACACACACATGAACACATCTCAAATTGAGTCTGTAGCTGTAACTTGATAGCACCTTGATTTTGTGTCACCTTGTTTTTTTTTCTTTTTTTTTTCTTGGAAAAGCCTGACTGTTGGCCACAGTGTGCTGCTGACCTCAACCCTTACCAGCCTTGTCAAAAATGTGTCAATATTTCAATCCTTGTCAAACATCTGATGTTACTCAATGTGGGTGGAAAGACCTATGAAATTGGGCGTGGGAAAAAAAATATGCAGGTGCAGTGTTTTACGGCTTTGTTTGCATGGAAAATGTTCAGAAACGGTGCTATATCATATTATATCGACTGTAATTTAATGAGTTTTATGCACACAGACTCTGTTCTGTATCCGTCTATACTCTCACCTTTACTTTAGTGTGATATTAAAAGCAGTTAGACAGACTGAACTGATTTGATATAGCAGCTTTTCCTACATTAATATCATTGTGCATATTTGAGCTCTTGTCAAGTCGATTAAAACTCACTTTTTTGTGCCAGCACATTATGAGTTTTAGTATTATCAAAGGGGTTTAGTACGGGGTCAGTCTTTCATTAATATCACACAGTTGTAAGATGTGAATGCCTGAGGGGAGTGAAAGGTCTTCTTTGCTTCTCTCCTCCACATCAGTGATTTTGTGATCTCAGGTGCTGAGGTAACCTACTATTACACTTGTTCACTTTAATGCTGTTGAAATGGTGTATATTGTAGATTTTTTTTAAAGTAAAAGCTACAGTTATACACCATGGGGATTTTGTCTATATAGACAGAAGGAAATTATTCAAAATTTAAAAGGGAATAAAATTTTTGAGTAAATCAATGACTTTTAATGACTAATCCTACTCTTGTGGTACTTTATGGTGCTATATTCATTATGCTCGAACAATAAACCCTTTATCTAATTAGTTATCATTAGCCTAAATTTTTGACTGTTAACATAAGTAATTAATTGTTTGTTGATTGAATTTATTCTGGAAAATGCCCAAATAAATAGTTTTCAGCTTCCATGTCCCCATTTTTTACTGCTTTGTATGTTAAAAACGGAATGTCTTTGGTTTTGGACTGGTAGTCGTACAAAATAATTAAGACATCACATTGGGTTTTAGGAAATTGTATCAGCTTTTTTCAACTTTTTTTCAAGACATTAATTGAGAAACAAAGAATTAACAACAAATAATCATTCATTGCATCCCCCGTATGCATGCATTACTTTTGGCAAAGACGCATGCAGTGACTGCTGCAGCCTCCGATACCTTCATGCAAATACTGTGTCTGTTGGCTGTGTCAGTGTGTGTTAAGGCCTGCTTACAAACCAGGGGTCAGTCCAATAAAAAGCTGCTAAAATATCATGAAATTCTCCTGTAGGGACTCAATGTGTACCTGGGGTACTTAGCAGTGAGTTTAGTGGCTTAATTAAAACTGTCTGTTTTTTTTTCTCCTTTGGTATCATTATAATGTCCTTTCTGCATTTGCATAGGGACCCATCCATTGTGCTTAGTGTCGTTTCTTGCAGGCCTGTAATACTTAGATAGTATTTTTGTAATTAGTGTATCACTGCAATAATCATATAATATATCCACAGGATTTAGGTCAGCTTCACACGGCCCCCCCTTGTTATTTTATCTGTAATCCTGTCGTGACATATGGTTTTTCCTCAATCTCCTCTGCTGCGTCAGTTTACAGACAGCTGAGTGTGTTTCAGCTGATAATATGCTTTGGTTGTGGCCGTATAGTGAGTACAGTATCACATGAGGACATGATTCAGTGGATCCAGATGAGCCTGTTTCTCAGCTGTTAATGGTCATTCCAGCTGCACAGCACATTTGCACACTGACTGACCAATGCTCCCAGTGGGTTCATGGAATATATATTTATATATATATAGGCAATAACCTTTACTGCAGCTGGATTCATTGAACACACTGGACTGTTGTAAATCACACATTTATGTGACTTAGAGTGATACAAATAATGTTAATAAGTGGCCGTGGTAGTACATATAGCTGTGAGCCTATTATGCCTATAAAGATATAATAGGAGGTGAACCATAAGGTTAGAGCAGTACTTCTTTTAGTCATTGCTACATGCCAATGACAGACATTACGGGTGTGCAAGATTAATACTATTTTACAGTAGCTCTTGACAGAAAGAGAGCCAGTTTCCTTTCAGCTGGTTCAAGCCATGCTCACTGCCTTCAGTCGTTCCAACCATGCCACCTCCGTGTTTCTGCTGTCTGAAAACAGTCTACAAGCTCTTCTTGCTTACGCATATTCATGAGTTAATGTACTGCATCTGGCAGAAAATATTGTTAATTGCTCCAAGCTTTAATTTAAAACATGCTTCTCGTGGGCCTTCTTATCTCCAGATAAAGAGCAATGTGATACACCGTGCCCCAACAAAGGGTCCTCTTGATAAGGTGTATTGATCGTGAATGTTTAGTCGTGACCTAGTCAGAAGCTTTGCATGAGCCAGACATTGTGCCATAGTCTGTAAGTGCAGCATTTGCATCTTCTGAACGGGGATAATTGCTTAAGTGGTGCAATTTAAACCAAAATGTATATTTTTAAAATATAAACTTGTGCTTGTGATTCCGCACAAAGGGCATCTGATATTATAGTGAGGAAAGCTGCTTTTTAAGTGGTGGACAGCGCCCTGTGAGGAAAGCTTTTACGTTCTTGTTCAGAGATGCTCTGCTATTTCAGGAACCGCATCAGAGGGAGTGGAAAGCCCTTACTGCAGTTTCTTTTACATTGCTTTGAACATCTGGGGCGTGCTCAAGTGACCGATTGTGTGTGTATTTGTGTGAGTGGGTGCTTTCTTCAGAGAGACAGGGATGAGTCGATTAGATTTAGATTTTATGGTGTGAATATTGAGCTGTGCCGCAGCTGTGCATGTGATCTGAGGGAGTGGAAGTAAGGAGTCCATTACTCGGTACGATGCAGTGGAAACGTACTGTCACTGTGCAAACCTGAGACACTGTGAGTTTTCCACAGTATTGTGCAAGTTTTTTAAGAAACTTTTGAAATGCACTTAGCAGTAGATGTTGTGTCTTCCTATACTTTCCTAAAGATTAAGAAAAATGAGTTGATATACTTCATGACAAAGCACTCATAATTTCCTTGCTGGGAGCTCAGGTGCACTTCTATGTGTGTGCTTGTGTGTATGTTTGTGTATGTATGATTTGGAATGTATGTTTGTGTGTATGATTGTGTGTGCGTGGCTGTGTGTGTGTGTGTGTGTGTGTGTGTGTGTGAGACAGGGAGGAAGTGATAGAGAGACATCGGACTGAGAGTGGCTTACAGTTGTGTATGAATGAATGAGTTACAAAGATGTGAAGCCAGCACATTGTAATGTAGAAATGCAGCTGTTGGACAAGGAAGGGGAAGGAATGATGAAGCAAAGAAGAAAACACATAACTGTGCAGAAAAAAGGAATCTGCAGGAAAATTTATTTGCTGAAATGTGTGAATGACTAGATTGTGTGTGTTTCTGTATATGAGTGCACATGATACCTATCAGTGTGTGTAATATTTGGGCCAGCAACCCAAGGGACTGGGTCATGTGTGAACAACATCTCTCTCTTGCAGTGTGTGCGTTTGTGTGTGATACCATCTGTTTATGGTGCCTGTGTGTGTGCGTTTAGACGTGTGCAAAGGTTGTCTTGCTGCCCAGCTGGCAAACTGACCTCTCCAGCAGTGCTCATTATGTGTGTGTGTGTGTGTGTGTGTGAGAGAGAGAGAGAGAGAGAGAGAGAAAAAAAAAATGTAATGCAGTAATATTTTTTATATAATAGAGCAGAACCAAGGCAGCAGCTGCCTGGCACAGCTACTGAAAAAAGTCAGGGGAAAGATAAGAGGGTCTACCCAGTGGGGAGTTTCATGTACTTTTCTAATTATGAGTAAGTTGTTTTCTCTCTGCCCTTAACATGCCAGAAGACATAAATTGTTTTTTTTAGAAGTTTATCTCATTAGCAGGTACTAGCTAGCTTGACATGTTACTAAATAAGCAATTAAACACACAAAATAAGAATATTTGTATTACAAATGTTTAAATAATATCCACTCCTAGTAGAAAAAGAAAAGGGTTTGTTGGATTCCAGCTATCATGTCTTACTAAGTACCTTTTTAAATTGTATTTAGGAATAACATGTTTTGATTAAAAGTCCAGTTTAATGATTTAGTTTCATTTAGCAAGTTGCAGATTTAGTTCAACTAAATATCCTTTTGCTAACCCTCTCCTTCCAAGCACACTGGGAAGCTTAAGGTGGAAAAATGCAAAAGGCCCTGTTTAGAGACATGTTTTGGTTTGTCCATTCTGGGCCACTATAGAAACATGGAGGTTCAACATGGCTGACTCCATGGAAGAGGATCCGCTGCCTCTGTAGATATAAAAGGCCCCTCTAAGAAAATCTAAACACAACACCTCTTGTTTTCAGACAACTATACCCTAAATAAAACATATTTTTGATTATTTTATTCTATTTCTGCCATATTCTATAGATATATAGATATATTCCCCTGATTCCTACACACTGGACCTGTAAATTAACCCTAAATATTGCAAACATAGCCTCATCTAGCCAGGTTTTGAGTGTCCTGCTCTCAGCTTTGTACTCTCTGGCTAAGAGCCTTGTTGAGGATAAGAGGTTAAGATTTCTATTAGGTCTAGAACCTGTAAGCTCTTTTTTTTGAAAGCTTAGTTAACTAGTTAGCCAATTTTTAATTATGTTTAATTCTTAGTATGGAGTTTACAAGGAACAAGAGAGATTTTTTTTTAAAATTTGGGACTCTTGGATGCCTTTGATGTAACTAAAGTTACCTGAAAATTCATTCACAGTGCTGCTATCAATCAGTCATTAAACATGTTCAGAAAATTACGTATTCAGCTCTGGCTGCAGAAACGTGCCTTGAAAAAGTGAGCATAGTCAGTCCTCCTGGCTCTCTCGGCCACCTGATAGCAAGAGAAGTTTTATTATGACATCTTTTCATACCTGATTACATCCCCAGGTCATATCTCTTTCAATCATTAACAGTCTAAGAGCCATATAAAACTATATAAACTGAGGACACAAGAAAAGCAGTTTATGGTTGCTGAATAACAGGGGTAATAGTTGGCTTCTAGTGCTGACAAAACAATGTTGATTTGTAGTTTAATAGGACTTACAAATTTTTAGCCAAACAGAGGACAGGCAGTGATTTATCACACATTCATTGTTCTGGTTTAAGGAGGCTGAGATTGTCCTGAGTGTTAGGACTTACAGACTTACTCAGAAGCAGGTCTTTATTTGTAAAGACCTGCCTCTAACACAAGCATTTCTTATAAGGAATTTACTTCAGATAACAAGTTTGCCAAGAGTATCCATGTCCTGAATAAATTATTAATGCTTTGTTTGCCAGAAACAACAGATCTTTGTTTTTTATTTTTGGTTTACTGTCTTTTTTATATATACACTACACACAATTGGGAAACTTGTGGTTAGTGGTGCACTTAGACGTACATTATGTAACATTACAATATTAAAATTCTAAACAACGTTGTTATATATTTGTATGAGTTGTAAAAGTTCAAACATTACCTTGTCCATGAGCATTTCTGCCTGAGTCAGTCAGATAGGTTTCTAACTCCGATGGTGGCTGTTTGACAGTGCAATAAACAAATCTTATGATCCTCTGCTACATCACAATGTCATTTAGCTGCTTCTTTTGTTTACATTGTTGTTCTGTGGTTTCTTGCATTGTGTTTTACTTCTTGATTACTTATCTTTACAATCTGCCTGAAGTGTATGCCACAGGGTATATGCTACAAGTTATTATTTCAAAGTTGTTGTAACTGATGGTGCATATGGTCGAGTGCTGACAACTGAAAACCTTTGGCCTTGATCACGATACATTTTTTTTCTCTGAGCTTTAAAAGGATTTTCGCACTTGACACTTTAGATGACACTTTCTAAACCCATAAGTAAGCAGCTATTCATTCCAAAGAATATACATTGAAAAAAATAAATGAATATGCTTTGATTAGAGTCTGATGGCACTGAAAAAATTTGTCGTCTTGCTTTGTTATTAGTATTTGAGCACAGAAACTTCAAACCCACTCAGTCACTTGCTGTATGTGTAGAATGTACAGAGCTTCTCACCGTCTTTCTGTCTCCATTTCTTCATCTCTGGATTTCTCATTTACAATGTATTTGTGTGTTTGTGCCACCCTGACATGATTGGAGGCGACTGGCCGAAGGGAGAACAAACGCTGTCCGTCCCTCACGGCTGCACTGCTTCCCACAGGCTGTTCCCACCGTGTGTGTGTGTGTGTGCGCGAGTGTGTGTGGTTTCTGTAGAACAGGAGATAATTAGGTTTAAGCCTCAGAAGAGGAGAATAAAAGGGGGAAGGGAAAGAAGATGGAGATAAAAAAGGTGGTGTTTTGTGGAGAAAAGCAGAGGGGGTGAGGCTGGGAGGGGGGTTGTGGATGGAGAGACACAGAAAGAGAGTTTTAATGAAAGAAAGTAAATGCTCAGTGCAATGAAAAGAAATAAAGGGAAAAAGAAAGGAAGAGAAGAGCAGTCCATGAGTGGGTATAGGAAAGACTGAACTTGATAAAGTGGAGTAAGAGAAGAGTGATAAAGAATGAAGTTCGGGATGAAGAGAGAAGCAAGACAACTCAGCAAGAGGAGAAAAAAAAGAGACGCCCAGCAAAAGCAACAAGGGAGGAAAATTCAATTGATGTGAGAGTGTGAAAAGAAACAGAGGAGAGGAGAGGGTAAAGGGAGGATGAGTGTGAATGAGGTTGGGGAGGTAAGAGGAGAGAAGCGAAGCCATTTTAAGCAAGTGAAGAGAGGGACTGGCAAGTGAAAGAACATATTCTCACTTATTAAGCAAGCTGGAGGAAGTAGACAAAGGGAGATGAGGACAGGGTTGTCAAGGATGGTGTCAAAGGCTGCTCCTCTCCTGGACTCTGCTCTCCTTGATAATTATTAGCCTCCTTTTCCTGGGATGGAAGGAGAGAAAACAGAGAGCAAACAGAAAGAAAAAAAAGAGAGGGGAGGGGGTAAGAGAGGGGATTCATGCTGGCACCAACTCAAGTCTTGCATGAAGAGACAGTCCATAACTGGTCGTCTAAAACAGTCCGTCAGCCAGATAGTCATCCTTCATTGGTTAAATATAGCCGTGGGCGTGCTCATAACCGGAATGATTTGATTGGCTGCCTCAGTGAGCTGTGAAATAACAGCGAGGCATCATGATAGCTGTGTTTGCATGTGCTCATGTGGTCGCCGGCACACACACGCCGCCTTTAACTTTAATCATAAAAAGATAGTTTTAAAAATTGTTTTAACATCAAGTGGATTGCTGAGTTCACACATCACATGTAAAGAATACAACAATGGCAAATGATATTGTTTGTATCACTTTCAGAGCAATTTAATGAACAATAGAAGCACCGACAGCCAATCAGAATCCATCTTGAATAGATGTTACATTTAACATGGCAGACGAGGAAGCATAGAAGCTATAGTCCCTATATAACCTAATGTTGGGCTGCAGATTTCACAAAAAAATAATTTTACCTGAGACAGACAGCTTAAGAGCCTCTGGCACTGATGAGGTCTCTGAAGTTGGTTTTATCTTTACTGATAAGAGAAAACCTTTTTTACACTCTACTCTCTGACAATCGCTAGATTGTCAACAAACTGATGTTGACTCATACAAAAAGTATGAATGAAACTTGTCATCAAAAGACGTCAAATTTTGACTGAGTGTTTGATTCTCCCAGTGTCTGTCAACTTGGAAGAATTTTGTAAACTCTTCTCGTTCTGTGTTTGTTTCTTCCTGACCTTCTCATAATGTACAGCAGTGGCAGATCATCCACTTCATTTTCCTGGAGTGCACAGTGCACGCTCTGTGCTGTTATTCAAAATGTTATTTTTTATCATTCACATCGTTATCGTTACAGTTATGGTCAAAGTTACAGTTCTTGGTGTGAATGGCCCTTATAAGGTCATCAGTGTCATTTAAAAGATGACACAAACAATATGTAGAAAAAGATTAGATGAAAATGTATTCTTGTTGATGTAACAAGAACGCTTATTTAGCAAGCGTTCATAGGCTGTGTTTCATTCAAACAGCCTTGTAGGCTTTACCACCATTCCAGTGTGATATCATTACTACATTACTGATGTGACAGGAACTAAAAAAATCCAACATCAGTCTGATGAAGTCAAATGGTTGCTCAAATCCCTTTTAATTCATTCATCATTCTTGCAACCACATATGCAGCAGGTCCTTTTGCGTTGGCACATGTAAATTGGAAAATCTGCATACATTTGCTCATTACAGTTCAGGTTTATAAGACTGACATGGCTCAGGACAAGCACTGCAGTTAGCCATAATCAGCATATTTTTATGTGTTATAACAGCTTTTTTTTCAACATTTCTGCAAACTAAAAATAAAAAAATTTATGAGAAAAACACATTTGTTGGACCACTATAAATTTTCCAAAATAACAAGCGTGACATTAAGACATGCATGAATCAAAACTTGTTGCCTCTCCCCAGTGTCTTGTTTAGAAGAACAGATTGTTGTGAAACCAGTCCACTTTTTCATTCATTTGGACCCAGAGGCATTTGTTTGAGTCCACCCTGTTCACTTCCTCTCCCTGGATGACAACAAGGACAAGGGGCCTCCTGTTCCTCTGGTAGTCCTCCACAAGCTCATTGGTTTGGCTGATATTGAGCTTCAGGTGATTGTTTTTGCACCATGTGATGAAGCTCTTTAACACTCTTCTAAAATCTACAAAAACAGTTTTTAAAGGAAGAAAACAAGCTTCTCACCATTTACTTGAATAAAACTAAAAGAAAATTCTATTAAATTCTGCTAGGGTCTTCTGCACATGTATTATTTGAGTCTGGACATGGTTATGGATGTAAACTACAACCTGACTGGTTAGCAGAGGCATTCAGCTGCAAGGCAGTAATTCTAGTTGCTATATTAAAGGGTGTTTTTGCTCTAAGCACTCTCTCTCTCTTTCTTATGTCTGCACAGTTTGTATGAGACCAGGTCAGTGTGACTGTGTGTGGTCCGTGCACCGATCAGAGATTCTTTTAAAAAAAAAAGAAAAAGGTCTTGAAAAGGAGTAAATTGTGTATGTGTGTGCGTGTGTGTGCCCCCACACTTTTGCAGGATTGAGTGTGCTTTTACTGTCTGTGATTTTGTTTTATGTGCATATGTCAATGTGGTTTTGTGAGTCTTTTTTGTGTCAGACCTATTTGGCAGATTTCATGTCAGTTCAGCGCACCGCGAGACAAAGGAGTCTTGTTACAGGGACCGCACTCAGCTGATATAAAGTCAGCTGATGGTGACTGTGGCTGGGTTTGTAGCTCAAAGAGTGTATGCCTGAATGCATTCTTGTATTTTTGAGTTGGTATCCCATTTAAGAGAGGACAGAAAAGTCCAGAAATTGATGCTGAATAGAACCAGCAGCTCTGTAATATGTAAATATTAACATCCAAGTTCTGTTTTTGTTCTTCTGACAGATATTGATGCACTTACATTTTAAGGTTTTCAATTGTTTATTTTTTCTTTGGACTGAATTGTATTATTGTTTATCCCCTCTATATAGAGTATGTGGTATGATAAACAACACAATAACAAAATATACACTTAGGACTGGATTTGCACACAAACCACAAAATTTATAGTTTTAAAAACCTAATTTTATATGAATCAAAGGCTATTGCTTTGCTTTACACTACTTAATACAAATATTTTTTCCTGCTTCACATTGTTTTATACAAATGTTTTTTCCTTTGTTTGAAATAGATCCAAATAACCCTTTTTTTAATCATTGTTATGATTCCTAGATTCCATTTTGGTATTTTGTCAATACAGGAAGAGTATGGGTGAATAAAGGCATTGATCTCTTTAAACAAAAAAAAGTATCTGTTTCATAAACTGAGAGAAATAGAATAGCAAACTAGATAGTCTCGACAGGGCTGTAAAGGTTTCAGGCGAGTCCTCTGCCATGCTATCATGCACAGGCTACCATCATGCTGTCTGTCAGTTCTGGGAGGCTGCAAAGATGTACTTTCAGCTAAACTGTAACATTAGCATGGAAACTTCCTCTAGATAACAGTGCTAATGTTTTTGCCAGTCAACAAGTATTGAGATAAATAGGACTGTTCTGTTGCACCTTGGCCGAACTAGAGCCATTTTTCTTCTCCAATTCAGGAAGACCCCATTTGTTCGTTTCCACCAGATGACAGGGCTTTCCTTGGTTTGAATCTCTCAAAGTTAGTAATTAATATTGACACAGGGGAAGCCATGAAAGCTGAATAATTACATTTCAACCTTCTATCTGGGACAACCTGCTGAAACCTGCGGTCCTGTGTGTCTCATTGCTTCCAACAGCCTGTCTGAGGCTCCATCTCTGTAGCAATGACTCAAATTGCCTGTAACAGAGTGAATGTTAATTTATATAGGCTGTAAAATAGATGTTATCAACTGCTCCTGGAACAGCCACTCTCCATAATTGTACTGACATCTGGGCTGCAGAACAAGAGGCACTGCTTTTTTTACATCACTTTATGCATGCCTAATTTTCTGTAATCCTAATAAAGTAAACTCCCCTACATCGTTTGTACTATTTTTGATGGATGTTGGGTTTTTTAAAATATTTTTCAAGCACAGGTTTATTTCTTTTCTATCAAGTCTAATGACTACATAGATGACAAAATATGGCCACAGACAAGATTTTTTGAAACACCAAGGTCTGTCAGCAATGGCCAGTATGAAACACCGAGCAATCTTGGCTCAACAAATGGCCTCGATTGAATGGAAAGTTGAAAGAAACAGCAAGCAGGAATGATTACTGTTCCCCGTCCACTCCTTCTCAGAGGCGTCCTGGGGAAGATCTCTGTCCCAAAAACATTTTCTATAGTCCTCCAACCAGGATGAAGGAGGCCATTTGTCTTGTGTAACCTTATCAGCCTCATACTTAAGTGGGATCTTTTACATAATAACATCTTAAGACACCAAGATGTGAACCTGAAATATAAACACCTGACAGTAAAAGCGTATGATTGGATGAGATGGTGAGCCAATATTACAGCAAAATATGGTTCCAAGAAATTTACCTCATATGGCCTCGAATCTCAGCTGCTGTGTTGTCGTGGCCAGCTGACAAAAATACTAAGCACAAGTTTACATTTTATCCTCTCCTTATTAGTAAATTGTGATTCCTAATGGGAGTATCTGCAAAATGGC
The DNA here is from genome assembly GCA_029814765.1 of Acanthurus leucopareius. Classification (NCBI taxonomy): domain Eukaryota; kingdom Metazoa; phylum Chordata; class Actinopteri; order Acanthuriformes; family Acanthuridae; genus Acanthurus; species Acanthurus leucopareius. The sequence continues at coordinate 5,019,319 of JAQMCX010000050.1, forward strand.
TGAATGTTGAACAAAAGCAGCCCTGTGGTTTCAAAAGTAATAATATTACAGTTTGGTTTCCAGCCGATAAGAGAGTTTGGCAAAGACCTATTCCTAGAAAAATGTATGAATAATAACTGAATTAAAAGGCTTCAGTGCAAATTTTTGGGTGTGACCCTTGTGCAGCTGTTACCTAACTGTTAATTATACACAGTGGTTATGATACTGCACACTCTGCAACTGTCACACTAAGCTTAGCCCTCTGTGTGTGTGTGTGCATGTGTGTGTCTGCATGTGTGTTTGTGTGTGTGTGTGTGTCTGTGCATGTGTGTGTGTATTTCCTTGTAGAAATCAGTCACTGGAGAGGGAGAAAGGGTGCATCAACACAGTGTTTGTTAATTAATACTAATTGCAAATGGAAAAAGAAAGGAAAGCAGGAGCAGAGGGGTAAAAGAGGAGATGGCTATGAGTGGGAGAGACTGACAGGGAACGAGTATGATGTTAGATGGAAAATATACTGAGAGTAATAGAGAGAGAGAAAGAGGGGGCACAGGAGTAAGGGATGAAAGAGGACTTGGCAGAGAGGGGAGGCGGATAGAGATAACATGTGACAGTGAAGCAGAGAGATAATGGCAGACAGATTTAATGAGGTCTTCCCAGATGTAATACTGAACTGTAATTATTCTGCTCTCCTGTCTGCCTGGGTTTGTATGCATGTGTGTGCAGCTCCTAACATCCCTGCTGAACTAGTGCAAAGCAGACTTTGTCCCTTGGCACAAGAACTCTCAGCACATGACCAGACCCGGAGCCAGGACTCCTCCTGCAGGGGATACATTGTTATACTCAAAAAGTGAACAAGGGTGGAAAATCCTAATCTTCCTGTGTCAGTGAAAATGTTGTAGCTCTTCACAATTCACCAGCTGTTAATAGATAAGTTGTGACATTTGAGAAGGTTGGGATTAGGCCGTTGTGAAAATTTTCATACTGATTTGATAATAAGCCAAATGCTTGAGTGGACCAGAGATGTCAGAGTTTACCTCTAGGTGTCCCACATGACTCTGCTGCTCTACGCCTTCGCTAAAGAAGTGAAGAAGAAGAACTGCAAAGTACTAGAGATGATATTTTATGTATGTATTTATGTGTTTCTAGAAAAAAGCACTCCACTAGTGTGAGGGAGTATTAGTCACAAACATGAACTAAACATCAGTAATAAGAGCAGCAACAACAAGATGGAGGGGTCAACACTCCTACTATTTTCTGTCAATATTACATTGTTAATATATGACAATTTAGACAAATAATGCTCCAAATTATAAAGGAAAAATAATGCTGATCACAAAAGTCCTGAATTAATTGTCTAGAACCCATTACTGTCTGTATCTGATTTTGTGCAAACTGTGCTCTGGACCAGCAGAGCAGCATGAATGTTCTAAAAACAAGGAAGGCAATTTGACCTTGTGTGTGTGTGTGTGTGTGTGTGTGTGTGTGTGTGTGTGTGTGTGTGTGTGTGTGTGTGTGTGTGTGT
>JAQMCX010000050.1:5042094-5071242 GCA_029814765.1 Acanthurus leucopareius
TGTGTGTGTGTGTGTGTGTGTGTGTGTGTGTGTGTGTGTGTGTGTGTGTGTGTGTGTGTGTGTGTGTGTTTCTGTGTTTCTGTGTTAGGGAGTGGAGTTTTCTCAAAGGTTGTGTGCAAGGTACCTCAGGGATTGGGTTCTCAGGTGCTGAGAGAGACAGAATATGGACCAAACTCCCCCGAGAGGGAGAGAGAGAGATGAAACATTCTCCCTCAGGTGTGAAACATGATGAATAGAGTGATTGGGGAGAGAAGAAGGGAGCACAGAGAGGGAGAGAGAGAGATGGAAATCGTCCATAGAGGTTTAGCACATTGGCACACCACTATGCCCTTACATGCTTGTGTGTGTGTGTGTGTTTGTATAAAGTGAATCAGGTTGATAAAGCACCCTGTCTTAATGTCATCACATTTCCGTGCTTCTGCAAAACAGCTAAATGTCACCAATCACTGTGTTAGTACAGACCAGATGCATTATCCTGCTGTTCTCTATACACTATATGCTGCTTGCAAACACACACAGTCACACACTCCGAGGGACCAATTGCATAATATATATTATGAGGTAAACCAGATTTTGTGGGCTTCTAGGAATAACATAAGTTTGAAAAAACCCTGCTATTACAAAGTTAACTAAGGGGAAAATGTAACTGCACATCTGTAGCTGTAGTTTTTGTGTGTGATCCGCTTCTGACTTTTGTGTACTGAAATTCTTCTACCTTGTTGTGCTTGGATTCTTCTCTTTTCTGTGTTCAATCTGTCAGCCAACTGCTAGTGCAGCTAATTAGGCCAGGCTAAAAATAGACACCTGCCTATAAGATTAATTTATTATCTTTGTCATACAAAATCTTGGATGTGTAACTCACTCCTTCTGCTGTTATCTGCCTGAAAAGTTTTTTCCAAAATGTGGTTTTCAAAATCTAATGAAATGAATCTTCATAGATTTGTTAAAACTATTATTATCATTACTGTTCTTATTATAATTTTTATTTAAAAATTTGTTTTCAGTGAGGGTGGCCTTAACATATGTCGTAAAAATAAAGCAAAATGAATCAAAACAAAGGTACTCTAAAAAAAAAAAAAGATGTTATTGTTTAGAACTGATCAGCCATAAAGTAACTTAGATAATATGTGAGAAACCCAGTTATGTTTTGCCTTCATTGTCACACAGATGTAACTTTTGACATGGCAAGTTAACTAACTATGTTGCAGAATATATCTCATTATAGTGACTTTTCCACATAATAAAGTGTGCTTTACTAGTATCCCTTGGACAATCACTGTCCTGAGGAAAATGTAGTTAGCCTGATAATTATACCTGTCTTAAAATAGACATTATAGTAATTAAAGTATGGCTCTGTGGCAGCACAATGCTCTATGATCTGGTAGAAAATTGTTGTATAAACCATTTTCTGAACTGGGCCAGAGAAAGCTCAGTGTGCTGTGCCTTGTAATTAAGTCTGGATAAAAATAGACACTGGGGTCTGTGATTAACATATGAAGTTGAACTGATCCAGTGGTCATTATAGGTATAGTCCAATACTTGCCAAAAACAATGGACTGAATAACAAAGTAAAAGTAAAGATGTTATCTGATACAAACTTATTAAATATACAATATACACTTAAACCTTAGAAAAAGATACCAGATATTGATTTATCTGCCCCCCCTATTAAAAAAAAAAAGTGTATATATCAATGCAGTATTGTACTGAAATCTAAAAAATTCTAACCCACAGCACAGAGAAAATAAGGACTTTTGGCCATGACCTTGGCTATATGTTATTCATCTTCCTTAAATCCCATTTATTCTTAAAATAATAAGCTTTTATATCCCTAAAGTGAAGCAGATGCTGAAAAGTCCAAAAATGTTTTGTCCACCTCCCCTTTCCCTTTTCATCTCCCCCTTCTTTGATATCTGAAGGTAGACATGGTCCACACTGCTGCAGCTATCAGCTCATCCATCATGATTATGTGCTTGTGAATCACCTGCAAATATTAGGACAGACAGCAGTTGCGTTGTTGCTCTCACCAGGCATTAGCCCAGTTAGCCAACCATCACATGCTTTACTGACGAAGCACACCTGTAATTACAAAGCAGACAGCGTCTGATTTTGCAGCAATAAATCCAAACTGACTCTCGCCTTATCCTTGACGGGGGTTAGAGGTGGTCTTACCTGGTAAGAAGAGGGAAAGGATTTTATGTCTCTATTTTTCTTTCCTTTTTTTCTTCCTCATTTTCATTTTATTCTGTTGTGTCCTAGTTTTTCTCTCGATGACGTTCACATTCGCCTGTGCACACATGAGATATACACGCATTCACATACAATACATATGCAGATGGAGGGCATTAAGCGTGTGTGTGTGTGTGTGTGTGTGTGTGTGTGTGTGTGTACCAGCTTTGCCTTGTAGATGTAAATTATGAAGGACATTTGAATCTATATTTGATGAATGCTTCTTATTAAGAAACCAGGCATTTGGCAGAGTGTGTTGGCTGCCTTGGTTGTGCGTCTGTGTGCTCCTGTGTGCCATTTTATATTCATGTAAGTGTATGTATGTGTTTGTTTACAGGGTAGAAGGTTGCTGCCTAGAATTTCTTACCATTGTTGCTGTGTAACTGTATTGGTGGAGTCAGAACAGCTCAAATGGATCTCTTTCCAGATTCAAAAAACTTGGCAGTAGACATCTTCAATAAGGTTTTGTGTGCTGCTGAAAGGGCCCAGCCACATATTTTCAAGTTGTTAAAAACATTAGATAAAATTGAAATTCCTATTGAAGAACTAAGACTTAATATGCTAGAAACATTATAAGAAAATGATTTTGGTAAATGGCTTGAAGACGGATGATTACTGTCAGGAAATTATGTCAAACTTCATACATTTTCAGCAGCAAATAGATGAAGAACAATTTTTTTACCCAACCAGCAATCAAAGTAAAGTTTTCAACAGGAATGGCAGAATTTTTTGAGAGTCTTCTCCTGGTCTCATATCATTGTTTGAAGCACAGCAATCATTCCAGAGACTCCTGACACTCCGATGTGAGCCACTGAGTTTGATGAGTATAAGCATACTGCTGTTGGATGTCTGATAACTTACAGGCCAGGGTTGTGCTGCCTCAGCAATTTGTGAATCCTTTCCTAAATTGGTGGGTTAGATCTTTCTCTAATTTTTTACAAGCATTTAAAATCAGGTTGCAACATTAAAACCTCAGGAATGTTTTTAACTTGTGTTTTGATCAAGTGGCAGATCAGATATCATGTATATACCATATCCATTACTCCATTCTTTCAATGAATCATACATCAGCCAGCTAATGTCAGCGGTGTCATTTGGATCAGTTAGCTGTCAGTATGTATCAGTGACCGGGTGTAAATATTTAGTAAAAGCTAATCTATATGTAGTAGCTAGTTTGTTTGATATAAACAATTTTATCTCAGCATTTCGCAAATCTTCACTTATAGATTGCTGACCTTGTTCCTGGGCAAAGTCTGGAGTTTTGCACAGTTGGTTCAACTGGCTCAGGTCACTTAAACAGAGCTGTCTGAAGTCTGCAGGCAGCTCAATGTTCAGAGTGGGCATCCAGGTGACTGCCACAAATTATTATATAAATTATAGAAACTCTGCTGAAAAAGTCTGTAGAGAGCAATGGAAAAGACAGGAAAAAGAGGAAGAAAAAAACTGTTTGAAATGAAAGCAAAGCAGAGAGCAACTCATCTGCACTGCAGCTTAGTAGAGGGAGAAGCTTTATAATTCAAAACATCATTTAAAATCACTTTCTTGCAGTATTCACACTTTCATTTCTGGATCAAAGCTTATCCGAAATATAAAACGAAAGAGCACACACACACTGAAATACACAGAAACACTCGCTGAAATGCTCATCTTCTGTGCTTCACAGATGATTTAAATTACTTGTATCAAAAAGGAATATCCAATCAGTGCAGCAGCTATTCATGACATGAATAAGAGCGATTCAGCTGTGCAAAAACATGATAGTCTGTGGATGAAAACCTCTCTAATCTCTTCCGCACATAACTTATGATTTATATTTGTTTGCTGTAATTTTCATTTTTCAATAGGTAGCGATGATTAATCCTTTTTGTCTGCATGCAAGCTTTGAATCTCAGACGATTTTCAAGGCACACACACGCCCGCAACCTTGGAAGGGGGGCAGGTAATGAAACACTGACTCAGTTGTTTTCTGGCTAGGCACTGTCTCCCCTGATCTATGATTACACACATACGTACAAACACACACACGGTAACAGATGACATAATATACACACACACAAGGACGGCGACATATCTGTTTAAGGCATGCAGTGTTGATGTATTGCTACAGGCTTACACATCCTTCAAGCCACATTTACACACAGTTTACCTCTCACTCACACACAGCAACACAGTCAGCATGCTGTTAATACTGATTGTCAAAGGACACATTTTTTGCTCTTACTCAGTAAAAGCCAGACAGATGGAGGGCTACAGTTGAGAGAAAAGCAGTCATAGCAAGAGCGAAAATTATGGAGGAAGGCTGAGATTTAAAAAAGAAAAAAAAGAAAACAGAGAGAGGGAGAGAAGATTGAAGACCAACAGAACAAAAAGTACCAAATAAATACATCATGTACTGTACCTGCAAAAATCAGCTACCTGAACTGAGATGCCAGCAAGGTTATTTTCCTCTGTGAGTCTGTCTCACATAAACAAGCCCTAGTCTTTGCAGGTTTTGCTGACTCAAACAGGTGTAGGAAAATACAGATGGACACTCGAGAAGAATGAATGCATGATTATGTCTAAATATCTGTGGGGTAAGAATGAACCCTTTTTGGTTTTTTTTTTGTTTGAAAAGGCAGTACTTCATGACGGCCTTATCACATTCTCATCTAGAATGGGTAGATCTGTTTTAGAACAGGGTCGTAGATGCATCATTTTGATGAACTGACAGGCACAAACAGCTGTCATGGATGCTGGAATGGAAACAAGTCTGATATTTCTGTATAATGTAAAAAATGGACTATATGTTATCAGAAAAGAAGAGGTCTAAGAACAGGCCTTAAGGTTCCCTAAAGGTCAACTGAAATGATCGTCTTGAATCACTATTTGCTCTTCATCCCCCTCACATGTGGAACGAAGAGCATTTAAAAAAAAAAACATGACACCCACTCTTTTTATTTAGGGCCTGTTACTGTATATCTTTATTTGAGCTGATCCCAACGAGGAGCAAGCTCACTGGACAGCGAATATTTTGAGTACTCTGAATTTTTTGTGCGGTTGCTCTAAGTGCTTCACATGTCATCACTGACCTTCCTCCCTCCCAAAGCTACTTAAGATTGAACGGCTCTCTTTATTGTGATAATCAAGAAAAGTGGTGAGGAGGCTTGATCTGGCTGTGTCTGTCTATCCTATGTCATGTTGTCATGTTTATGTGTGCGGTCAGCCCTTCAGTAACATAATAGAATAAAACCTGCTTGCACTGTTGCCACATTAGAGTTCCACCCAAGCCCCCATCCCCAGTGACCTGCCAGATAAAAATGCAAGCACAAGGCCTGAGATTTTAGATCCAATGATCTGTGGTGACAAAGGCAGGGCAATGGTCAAGAGGGCTGAAATAGATCATGTTTAATGGATGGTGACTAGAAGATCATTATATGTAAGTGGAGACAGGGCACTCTTTGTGCAGTGCTGCTCTATGATTCTTTTCTCCTTTGGATTCAGTTGCACCACAAAATTTCTTGGAAGGAAAAAGCAGTTCGGTTATATTATAAGTTCAAAGATCTTTGGTCAAGCAAGGCATAGAAAAACAGTTACATCTCAGAGTTATTTGAGAGCAATCAACCATAGACTTTACACAGTAAGACACAATCACATCAACAACTGTACAAAAGCCCTGTGATTAATATAGAATATTGCATAACTTAACTTTAAATGTATTGCAGGGAGGTCATCCCCTCTCTGAAACACTTTCACAGGTGATGAACACCCAATCCCAGTGATAAAAGATATGTTATGCTTCCTGCAGGCTAAAGCTGACTTTAGTCTGATGGTAATGTAGAATGGATGCAGATGTGAAGACATGAATAAAGTTGCAACAGTATTTTATTTATTATTTTTTTGATCTTCACTTCATAATAGTGTCAGTGAGCCTCTAATAACTATGAAATGACTTGTGACATTAATATGTACCTGTGCATGTGAGCGAATGTGTCTCTGTGTGAGTGTGTCTCTGGATGTGGATGGTGTTTGCACACTGCTCTGGCATTTAGAGGCTAATCAATGCCCTGCTGACTACCGCTGCTAATTGAAGGTTAGCAGATACCATCAGCATGAGTCTCTCTCTTTCTTTCTCTCTCTTTCTTTCTCTCTCTTTCTCTCTCTCTCTCACCTACACACATACACTCTCTCTCTCTCTCTCTTCCCCTCTCTCTCTCTCTCTCTGTCTCTTTCCATCCCTTTTTGTCCTTCTCTTTCGTCCTGTCTTTGGTCAATAGAGCTTTATTTTTGTCCATCTCAAGAGCAGCATTATCCAACCCGAAGCACACACAACGCTCACAGCAGCAGCTTGCACAACATGACAGTGATCGAGTAAAGGGTCCTTTCAAATCTCACACGTCCCTGACCAGTGCTAGCAACTGATTGCACCTCTTCAGTACAACAGTGTGATTAATTTTATTTTTGACAGCTATCGAGAAAATGCCTGGCACTTAATCCAAAAACTGCTATTTTAAAATGCATCTATCACTCTCTTCATTTGAATGCGAGCATTAGATATAAGTGTTCATTAAAGATTTGAAAAAAGTTGTACATTTACAGTCACACAAAAAGCTCAACATTAAGAATTGCCTGAGGCTAATCGTGTGACACTTTGGGCTACTAAATTTAGGAAAACAAAAAAAAAAAAGATCAAACGTACATGGTTTTTTTTTCCCAGAGCTTGTGGTGGAAGTATCTAAGGATTACACCATCTCACTTCATCTCATCTCTGTGAAGAGCTGCACATGCACAGCTCCCATCAGGCACTCTATGAGTAAATGGCAGCATGTAAAGATATTTATGAGCCAAGCGAACATTAGAAATATCCTGGAAAAAGAAATGCAGTTGCAGTTGGTGTTGGAGCATGTGGGTGAAATAATGTCATGCACAGAGTTTCATGATCTGGTAATTGCCTTTTTTTTGTTTTTAATCTTTCAGGTCCAACAGCTATAAACCTCTCTCTTCAACTGGATGATTTTATCAGTGATTAGTCATTGCCGTATTTTGGGGGGGAGTTTTTCTCATTTAATTTAGTAAATTTAATCGTCTCCGGACTATGAAGAATGAGTGAGAGCTATTTCTCAGTACCAGGCAGCCAACAATGGCAGAGAAAAGCAGCCTGAATAAACAGCTTGTAGAGCCAAACATACTTCTTAGATCCTTTTTTTAATCCAAAGAGTCAGAATGATCTCTCCTTTTGTCCATAAACGGCTCCGGATCAGTGCGCAGTCAGGTGTTTGTTCTTCCAGATGTTCTAGCTCTTCCACCTGGTCTCTCCTCCAAAGCTCTCTGACGCTCAGCAGCTGTCTGTTGGCGAACAGGATCTCTGTCGTCTTCACACATCATTTTGCAAAGCGCCAGAATACTTTTCATATACAACTCGGTAATCTAAAGGTTTATTTGGACCAAACTAGAGTTGGTAGTTGTTAAGACACTGGATCAAGAGTAACAAACAGTGAACACAGACCGTTTGGATGCTTTAGAATGATTTAACGAGGCAATTAAGCTCATATTAGTTTAGCGTAAGAAAGAAACTAAAATTCAGAAAGTTCACGGTTGTATTTTCTCTAAAAATCATTAGAGTGGGTCTGAGAATAGTCCCTTTCTTAAAATTTTCATGATTTGAACTTTAGACAAAGAAACAGCAGCCTGTCACATGCATGGCCCGGCTCCTGCAGGGGCTTGCCAGAGCTTTTCCATGTTCTGATTCATTACTTAAAATAAAAATTAAACCAGACGCTTATCTTATCAAAGTCTTTATGGTTATTTGAAAAATGCTAATAAATGAAGCAATTAGTATAGCTGAAAATAAAAATTTACATCAGCCAAGGTGATTACTGACCCACTTGCACCGCCCAACGAGTAAACAAAAACATAACATTGTGTATGTGTGCGTGTGTGTTCGGGTATGGGTTTGTGTGTGCGTGTGTGTGTGTGTGTGTGTGTGTGTGTGTGATATTAGTCTGGGAAGATACTGAACAAATGTTGCAGTTGTGTGGAGTCAGCTGCAGTCAGGAATGAGGACGGTGTCATGTCAACTTCACACCGTCTGGATGCTTTCGTGCGTTCTCACTGTAGCTGCAAGAGACGGGAGCGCTGTAGGTGATTAATACTAATGTCTGCTGTTGCCATGGTAATAAGGACACCTGAGAGGAAGGGTGATAGAAATAGAAGACTGAAGAGAAACTGAAGATCACCATTGTTTATGTAGAAAAAAGATGATGTGAGGAGAGGAAGGTCAAGCGACAGTGAGAGAGATGAGAGCAGAAATACAGATGATGCAGAGAGAGGAGAGGAGACCAGCCCTCCATTTTGATTTGGTTTATGGTAAGCATCTCCACTGCCTCCACCTCTTTGTCTCTGCTCTCTTTCCCCATGTTCTTTTCAGTCCTTCCCCTCACTTTCTCCCTCTCCTCTCTAATTCATCTTTCTTCAATTATTAACTTCATAAAAAGCTGCATGTGTCCGTTCATAAATAATTGAGCCTTAAATGGGGTGTCCCTAGTGTGTGTGTCTGTGTGTGTGTGTATGAGCGCTCATGTGAGATGGAAAAGAAAACATCCATCCATCCCTCCACCCTGTCCAGTTGTCCTCTCTCTTTCCTCCCTCATGTATTCCCTGCTTTTCTTTAACCTTCTCCCAGTTCCTCTTTATCTTTGTTTCATACCTTCATTTATCCGTCCATGCATCCCTCTGTCTTTTTTATGTCTACCTGCTGCCTCTTCTCCATTTATCCTTTACTAAACTAGTTTGTGCCTCCTCCTCCTCCATCACGCCTAAAGGAGAGGGTGAAAGAACGATTAAAAGCAACTGAAAATGTCACTTAAATGTTGTAGCTTCAAAAAAATATATAAAAAAGTGAATCATTTCTGTGACACACACTTGTTTACCTAGACAGAACATTTAATATGCAATTAATAGTGATTGAACACATTTAAAGATGACACATTCTTGGCAGCATTGGCCTATATACATTTTCAGACTCATTTCACAACAGTTTCAAAGGCTGTTTTTGTTGCCACACAAGACAAGAAAGTGTCCTCAGAACAGTGCTGAACAATGGATCTTTTGTGTGTTAAAGTCACAATTTGAAAAGGTGCAGCTTTCAGTGACATGCAAGCCATTATGACAGTATTTTTACATATCTGGAGTTGGCAGGACAACTAAGTAATAAGGTCCCTGTATGCACATCTAATTTTATCCACAGATGGATTTTGTGGAAGAAGAAATACCTCTATGTATCTTTTTTTTTAATGGTTAAATAACTTGGGGAGTGTGACAAGCCAATACAGTGGGAAATCTTATCTACTTAAGCAATAAAATTGGATTTTTTGACAGCTAACAGGCAGGTCGTGTGGTAGTTGTTGAGTTTAAATATTGGAAGACAGCTGGTATTGTCACATTATCTCAGTTCCAACAGGTCATGTCAGAGTTTTCAGCTCACCACCTTAAACGCTGTGAACTAAGACCTCCAGATCTCAGAGCAGTGAGACCCTCCATCCTGTCGGTGAAGATGCCTGTCAGCCTCACCATCAGGGTTTGTCAGTCAGGTATCAAAACAGTGTCAGCTGTTACCAGGAGTTTGTCATAGTTACAGTAAGTTAACTGTTTTCAATATGTGTGACAAAACTTTCTAAAAATATTTTATTTAAAATCATCCAGTTGTGATCATGCATCTACAAATAATTTCTCATCTAATTCTGTTTTTACAACAAATACAATTGCAAAGTTGGTCAGAAAAATTAGGAAGTTTCCTCAGAGTGTTCAGAGCTTCCTCTCCATCATTTGTTCTGCATTGTGCTTGAATGTAAATTTAGAATATCTTTGGCCATATATAGTGTATGTGTGCATAGATAAATGAACTGAGGATAACAACTATGCTTAATAAAAAGCATAGAGCCTATATTATGGACTAAGTAATCTATTACATTTTTTTTAGGTTTGTGGAATTCCTTTCTCACTCAGACTCTTAGTTTCTGGTGTTACTATTAAAATCAGAGACGGGCAATGAAATGTGTCTTTGCAGGACACCAGAATTAAATTTTGTAAAGTTCAAACCTACAGTCATGAGTTTGATGGCTTGGCTTGTGGATACATACCCCACTCTGATGTCAGGCCCATTGGAATGGTCCTTATTCCTGCTCAAAGGCCTCCCTCACTCTCCCTCTCCAGCTCTTTGTGCTGCAATCTTAAGTGCTGCTTCTATTGATCAGCTAGCAGAGAAAAGACTCAAGGGTTTGTGTGTGTGTGTGTGTGTGTGTGTGTGTGTGTGTGTGTGTGTGTGTGTGTGTGGGCAATGACATAATATGGGCCCCAACGTGTCTGGAGTTTTAATGGAAAGCTGGTTAGAGTGTCTTACTCTCTCCCTCTCAGCCATTCTCATTGGTGTCCTCCCCCCTCTTTCTCACTCTCTTCCTCTTCCTCCCTCTCTTTCATCTTTGTGCTGCTTCTCTTTTTTCCTCCTCATTCCCATTTCTGGTCCACCTTTCCTCCCTCCTTCACTCCTCCCTCTCAACTCAGACTTAACTGGCAAGTTATATATGATGTTAAATGTGAACAGCATTTTTATATCTTTGTACACCAGACGAACAGATCACTGACCCTGGAGCTGTGCATTAATATAACCAAACTTTGAGTGTTTGTGTGAAATGATTTTTATAGTTGTTCTATTTTTCCTCTAGAATAGGCGTGTATTCTTAATGCAGTATCTAGAGCACAAGAATTATCTAAATGTGGATACACTTACACAACTAAGTACAGGGTACTTTTTCAAGATTAATCCTTGTAGCTAAGTAGGACTGTAGGACTTACTTAACTTAATTTAATAAATCCTATTTTTTTTCCCTTACTACTCTAGCAAAAGTAATAGCAGCAGGATGAGGAACCACCAGCCAAATTGTGGATGCAGTCTCACAAAGGGATGTTCACTTTAAAATGTCAATGTTAAAAATAGCATTTTACAGTTATCAGGTGAGCAGTGAAGGGTTGAAGTGGGGCACTGACCCTCACAATGAGCCACAGACAAATACTCTTTAAATGTCCAGTATTGTTTTTTAATTTTAGCAAAACTGATCAGTAATCAATAAGCACTCAAGTCAACAAGCAGCTATTGTTCGAGTACGTCTATAACACAAACAATTATACTGAGTGTGTGTGTGTGTGTGTGTGTGTGTGTGTGTGTGTGTGTGTGTGAGAGAGAGACACAAGAGATAGAGAATGTGCATAAATGTGTGTTTGCATGTGAGGGGAGGAGAGAGAAGAGAAGGAGAGAGCAAGATGGTGGACATGATTACATCAGTGGCTACGTCGTCACGTGAGAGTTCAAGATGGCGACTGTGACATTCTATTGCATCATTATCCATGGGATCTTGGTCGTAACGGTGAAATCTCCTTCTGAATGGAGACTTTATACCAGAGGAGGACAAAAATGTCTAAAATTCTATTTTTCCTCATATTTCACGTCCATTTTCCATTGAATTACACTAGAAATAAAATTTTTACAATTGGTTTATATTCTTTAGCTTCTTACCCACAGAGGAGACCAGCGATATACGGATAACCTCTGTGTTTGAGTTAATATCTGGTATGTTATTTTAGGTGTTTTTTCCACAGACTATGGCTATGACTGAAGAGGTCAAATAATGCACAAACTTTTTCATGTCCCTTTTCGGGTTTCATACTCATCTTGTTGTTGCTAAGCACATATATGTTAACACACACACACAGAGCTTGTGAGAGTAATTCCAGCTGGAGGTCTTGGTATCGGAGATAAAGACTAAAGTGGAAGCTGCTGTGATGAAGAGGGTGACAGAAAGAGAGAGAGAGAGTGCTGCAGGATAGAGAACAAACGAGCAAGACTCGGTGCCTGTATGGTCTGATGTGTTCTTTGGGAGTTCACTGCTATAGTGATCCCTATATGAGTTCTGTCATGCATACAGTAATACGCCTCAGCACCCCCTCCCTGAATCGCTCTCTGTGTGGTGGAGCTGTTCTGTCTGTAGCTGCTTTCCTTCACTATTCTTCAGTCTTCTAACAGAGAGAGAAGGGAGAGGGGGCAGCCTGAATAGACCAGAGTAATGGGCTAAGTGGTGAGAGAGAGAAGAGAGAGGGGAAAATGGGAAAAAAGGTTAGAAGATGGTGTATGTGTGTGTGTGTGTGTGTGTGTGTGTGTGTGTGTGTCAAAGTGCCCAGTCAGCCAGGCAGCTAGTGCATCACTGCTGCTTTCTAGTCTTGTACTGCAGAAAGTTCTGCCCACGGGCTGCTGACACACACATATACAATTGCACACACACACACACTCTAACACTGCACAGTTTTATCATGGATGAGTGGTATAGCTAGATGAGTGCCAGCATTTCTCCGACTTATGCACCCACATAGACTGACACACGCACACACACACACACACACACACTCACACACACACAGAAACACACAATGCGGTCTGCAACCTCCGACCTTGTAAGCCACACACATCTAAGAAAACACACAGAAAATACATAAATGAATAATGTTCCTTCATACTGGTAAATGTGCACAAAGCTTGAGCCTTGGGTTTTGCTGTGGAGGATTGTGACATGTGAAATTGTGCCGCTGACCAGCATGAAATTGTCTCAGCAGTGCTGATGTTTTTTGATAAAGAAAAGCTGGTTTGTCCAAAATGAAAAGAGAACTTAGTGTACTATCGGCCACTCTTAAGCAATTTAACAAGCTTGATCATCATCGGTTACCAAATTAGCTGACTCAGTGTACTCCCTTTCCAGTAACTCTTAATTAGGTAGAAAAAGTTTTCTATCCTGAGAACTAAAGGGAGGAGTAGATGACACAATGAAGAGAAAATAGAAAGTAGCTCAAAGCACTGTTTTAACTCATTATTGTTAGAGCCTACATGTTGCTAACCCTGTACTTATATTGAACTTGAAATCTATGGTATTTTTCTTGAAAATCAATGTTTTTTTAAATTTTTCAAGGTATTACCCTGCAAATCATGAAAAAAAGCCATTTGGATTTCATTTTGTAACTTTCTGATGTGATCACGTCTTAAAAGTTCATAGTGTATGACTCAGTGGCCTCCAGTGGAGATGTTAGAAACTTAAATGAGTGAAAGGAGCGCACTGAAGTTAATTTAATACTATTCCCTGTGCAATTTTTATCATCACTTACTGTGTAATCACTTTGTGCTAATCATATAAATATTTTTAGGTCAAATGACGGTGTCCCAAGCAACAACAGTGATACATGTATTTCTCAGCAAACAAAATTAACCATGGAAATATAGTCTGAAAATTCATAGAATAGCTTCCTTTCATACGCTCAGAGCTTTGGGACAAATATCAAAGTTTTACCATTAAAAAGAACCCGCCCACACAAAAAGGTGCTGTTTAAAGTTTTCTAATAGCAAAATTAACACATTTAACATGTTTTACAATGTGTTCTCAATATGAGATGACACAAACTAACACACACATACACACAGTCTACACGCCTCTATACACTAAGAGATGATTCACAGACAGACAGAGGCATATGAAGGCTGGGCTCATCAGGCACCACTGTACTTGAATGTTTCTTAGCATAGGCCGGCATTATTTATAGTTCAAGAAGCCTCAGGCCTGACTGGAAAACACATGTCTCTCTGCTGTGTTTGTGTGTCCATGTATGTGTATGTTGTGTGCATTTGCGTGTGTGTGTGTGTGTGTGAATGCATCTGGGGTGTTGTGGCCATTAGAGATAAGAGCTGTTGAATCAGATTATCTTATACTCACAGCTACAAACACACACACACTCACACACACACACACACACTCTCAGACAACCTGTACATGCATTTTGAGCTTGTGCATACGTGTGTGTGTGTGTGTGTGTGTGTGTGTGTGTGTGTGTGTGTGTGTGTGTGTGGGCTTTTCTAAAGTCCTACATTGTAAGATATGGGGATGAGGTTTCTTCTTCTCCATCTCTCTCTTTTCTCAGGGTGTCTTACCATTCAGTTTTCTATAAGCCCTTTTGCCAGTCTCTAGGATACCAACCAGTTACCGTAGCAACCAGTCTAGCCGACCACCTCCATGGAACATGCAGCCATGCGGTCACCTGACCACCTGTCTTTCACATGATTGGACGCTGTGTTTTGGCCACGTCTTTTGTCATGCTATTGGTTGGAAATGGGGGCCCTAACAAATTCCCTCTCCTGTCATTTTAATGCCCTTACTCTATTTTCTCTCTGCTCCTTTTTTTTTCCATCTCTTTTTGCTCCCCTGTATCTCTCCATCCCTTCCCCCTCTCCTTCTGTCTGACTCTGCTTAGCAAACACAGGGATTGTGTTACATCAGCATTGTGCAACAGTCACTGCATGGATTCACATTTGATACTTCTGTTAGACTGTATGTAAGGAAAACACAGAGTATGCACTGGGATTTGAATAAAGAGCAGCAGCTCAGAAAAAGGACTGAGACCATTTGCAGAATCAACAGAGTGTTTAATTTCACAATCCTTTACAGTAAATGTTAAAAGATGTGTTTTCACGTCGTTTCACTGAAGCACACGTGATTTTCTTTAGCTTACTTGGAATTTTTACTGCCTCTTTCTTACATTTTCAGAATATTGAACCCTTTTAATTTGTTTTCTCTTTTTAAAAAAACCTTCATTTCAACACATTTGTGGACAAAGTAAGCCATGATATGCAACTTTATGAAGCAACATTACACAACCGTTCTACCTCAAAGTAAAAGTTTTAAAATTGACTTAATAGTACATGGACTAAAAGAGAAAATGGTGTTTCATTCCAACACAACAAACATCTCACACACACTGATTCTGGTGAAACTTAATCATATATAATGGAGAAAATATTTTCAACCAGACAAACCTTTGCCTGGCTTTTAGGCATTCGTGAGAGCTTTGCAAAATAACAGACTTAAACACAAACCTGGAGCCGGCCTTCTTGCTTAAAGTATTATTAGCCAGCTTGCTAAGTTGTATTTTGTGTTGTTACACTTGCTTAATATTAGGCTGTTAGAAAAGGTGTCAACTTGCTAATTTTTCCCCACTACTAATGTAATCATAACAAATGCATGAGTACAGCAGTTCATATTTACAACAGCGGTGTATAAGTGACCTGTACTGTCAGGGCAAAAAGCATACTGATACCAGAAATAACTAATTCTTGCATAATGTTGCTGTTAGAGTCCTACTATTTTAAACAAGGCAATGCTGCTCTTGTTCCAACACAGATGATCTTGTGACTCCCTGGTGTTCATGACCTGCGGGTGGTAATCAACTGAGTTACTGTATGAAAGGAATTGAATTGTCAACTGTGAGGGTATTTTCAGTGTAGGACTGCAACTAACACTTGTTTCCGGTATTACTCAAACTGCTGAATACTTTCTTGTTTTTTTATGTCTATAAATGCCACAAATTATGAAAACAGTACCTATTATAAATTTCCAGATGACATCTTCATATTCACTGTTTTATCCAACCATTACTCCCAAAGATTAGAGATATTCTTTAATTTATCATTTAAACTACTTATCAAGTGTGTATTTTTTTAGTAATAAAACTGATTATATTTTAAAATATGCACCATTTATTCCATCAACTTCTTGCAACATTCTGGCTGTAGAGTTGGAATTGCGAAATCTTATTGAACAGCTTCTTCCCACAACTCATATGATCCCAAAGCTCTGCCGGGCCTACAGGGAGATGTACCATAGTCATTTTCCAGTAAGTCATGGATTTCTCCTGACATCCCCTCCCAAGCTGATCATGCTTAGAACAGCTCAAACAGGGAAGTGCATTGTCAACCTCAAACCAACTCAGCCTTCTGCAAGCACTATGAAGTGGTTTTGGTACATGCATTTTTCCTGTTGAATCACTAAACTCTCTACTTAGTCTTTAAATGAGGTAAGAGTAAGCAACTAGTGGGTCTAACAGGTGGCCCAGGTGGATGTTATCCTCAGTGGAAAATGAAAACAGATGTTAGCTCCTGGTCCCACATCTGGATAGAGCATGTCACTCCTTTCCAGAACACAGTCTTAGCCTGGGATATTAGTTTCTAGTCCTTATTTTATCCTCATGATACTCAGTTTTAACTTTACAGAAAGACATTGGAGATCACTGTCTGATTAACAGCAGAGATGCCAGGTTTATGTTACCAAATTTTCCGTTAAAAAAAAGCAGAGCTTCCAAATTTAGTACAAACTTGAGGCTTTTTAAGTGAAAGCAAGTGATTAAATTGAGTCTGAGATGGTCCAGAGGATTACTGTCACACAGATATGATATAAGATGGCAACTCCCCGAGAAAGGCCATGTAAATAAACAAATGTTGATGCATATCACGTCTCTCTGACAGACAGGACCACCCAATTTTTTTACACAGGTTGCAAGGATGAGTGCTATAAACATTAACAGTAATAAACCTAAGAACAGAATGATCACCTGCCTCACAGGGCTAAAGAGTAGAGAGGGAGCCATGCCAATAAATCACTTCATCATAAATCATAACAGAGAGAAAAACAGCTTTTGCAGTCCTTCATCTACAAAACATAGAAATGTTAGATATATCTTTTTTATAGTTAACGTTTTAGTTTTAATTAAGAGACCAGATTTCCTATATTATATTTTAATGTCAACTTATCATCTACCAGCATTAGAGAACAAGTTATAATAAGTTAAATGAATACAGACGTAGTGACTCCCTGATGCAAAAAAGAAATCAATAGGCAGAGAAGGAGGTCGATAAATTCGGATTACAACAAATGAATTGCTATATCCAAGCTTCATCTTAGAGCAAGGACTTTAAAATTTTTGAGGACTTTAACAGAATGAAAATAGAAACGGAAAAAAGACGATTGAACATAAATGGCCACAACACAGCTATCTAGTAAGATCTTGCTCTGATTTTCCACCTAAAATCTATCTGAAACAAGCACATCACAGTTTTTCCATGCCCTGCCTGAAGCATGCTTTTATTTTAACTGCAACAACTGTTCTTTTTTCCAAGAGCTACAGTAAGTATTTGAAGCACTGTTGAACTTTGACATGACACAGGAGATACTCAAACATTATAATTAAAGGATCCATACTGCTGATGGTTGGATGGCAGCAGGGCACAAATATGTTCTCACAGGCTGCAAAATACAGGTTTATAATGTGAATAATTATCCTGACATTCTGCCAGAGAGCTAATATCCAAACATAGAAACTAGTTGTTATCCTAAATATTACAGCTATTCTTGACTCTTTTTCTCATGTCTTTGCATAACAGCTCTTACAGTCTCCCATGTACAGACAAAGAGTATTAGTATTATACTATTGATAACCTATGATAACCAACTGGGTGTTCCAAGCTGGATCTGATCTAAATTAATTTATTGTTTTCCAAAGTTTGATTACGCAATATTTCTGCAACCATACACTTATGCTTCATTTATTTTATTCAGTTTCACTGTATGTTAATAAGTGTCAGTATGATGTGTTTGAGTGTGTGTGTTTGAGTGTGTGTGTGATGTGGACGAGGTGTGTTTGGAAAGAGGATGGGTGACGGTTCAGTGTTGGATCTAAGTATAGATGAAGTGTGAGAAGAAAGAGACAGTGAGTGACAGAGACACAGATTGGGCGAGAGACTGATAATCCAAAGACACAACAGTGAAACTGAGAGAAGAGGAAGTTCAGAGTGCAAAGGATGACAGTAGAGGAGAAGGGAAGTGGGTGGGGACTTAACTCGAAAATGAAAAAAAAAATCTGATGTAGAATGGAGAGATCATTAATAAGAAGTGCCAGGCCAGCACAGGTAGGAACAGACGGTCACAGAGAGAGAGGAATAACTGTTTTATACAGGTCTTTTTTAAGAATGGCTGTTGACA
Source organism: Acanthurus leucopareius (assembly GCA_029814765.1). Taxonomy (NCBI): domain Eukaryota; kingdom Metazoa; phylum Chordata; class Actinopteri; order Acanthuriformes; family Acanthuridae; genus Acanthurus; species Acanthurus leucopareius. The sequence continues at coordinate 5,060,199 of JAQMCX010000050.1, forward strand.
AAGACAGATGGAGGTTCTGATGTGTGTGGGTGTGTATGTGTAGGTGTGTTCAGGGAGTGATATCATGCCATCCTTTGGTCCTGCCTTCATATCGTAAGTGTACCAACCAATTTCTACCACAAATTACACTGAACGTTGCAGGGACATTTAGGAGAATTGCAGGTAACAGGATCCATTGAATTCACTCAGTTTACGTTGGTTTTAATGGTTGGTTGGCTGGTTTACATGCACAACTGCAACAGATGTGATTGGTTGGTGTCTGCAATGCAGCTTGTATCTTAGTGAGTGTTTTCTTTATCTGAGTGTGTAGGTGGGCACACACACACACACACACACACACACACACACACACACACACACACACACACACTCTGGAGCTAGAAATAACTGAAAAATTGTACACCTTTTTATAAACTGTGTGAATGTGTATGCGTGTGTTTATGTGTGCGTATGGTAATACATGCAAGTGTGACAGATCAGACCAGAATATCATCTCCATAGCAACAAAACTCTACATAGCTGCTAACTTTGCCCTTGTAATTTTTTTTTTATAGTCAGTAAGTTAATAATGAGTCAACCGGTGGGTCAGGATAACTTAGAAGCAGCTGTGAAATATACAGTGAAACATAACACAGCAAGCAAAGATGGTGCCTCATAATTTAAAAACCTGAGATTTCAGAGCAGACTTCAGAGCCCAAATGGTGTGAACTTATGCTGATGAAGCTCATTGCATATCAACTATTCGCTGATGAGATTAGTTTCTGTTTTAGAGACCTATTACTACAATATTTTTCTTCACAGTAGGTGGAGACTGACAGTATTCTCATGAATATGATGTTCTGCATCCGTGCAAAAGCAGAACAAAGGTTTTTTGCATGCATAATGTTTTGTAACACACTCTTGTTCATGCTTATGATTACATGTAAAGCTGCGCTCGCTCCTCCTCCTGTTCTCTCCATCTCTGTCTGTCTCTCTTGGGGTTGAGATGGGGACAGTAGGATTGATTTTTTTTTTTCTACTGTGCTCTCTGGCTGCTTTTTTCACGGCTGCTATCGACTAAGTGTGTTTTAACGATCCATTCATACAATAGCAGATACTGTACATGAACCATATCCGCCACCTCCTTCGTCTGTGTGTGTGTGTGTGTGTGTGTGTGTGTGTGTGTGTGTGTGTGTGTGTGTGTGTGCTGTCTTGGGTGTGGTTGCAAGATGCCCTGTAATAGTGACAACGGAAGCTTCACTGGAGAAAGGCATTGACCACATACACAGACACACATGTTTGTGTCTATGTGTGTGTGTGTGTTAGGGCTCTACTGGGGCAGTCTATAGGAAGGCTTAGCAACAATTTATTATTTCATCACTTCCATTATTCAGCAACTGCAACTGAGAGGGAGGCAGTGGGAGAGACCAAGAGAGAGACAGTGAGGGTGGGAGTGATGTTCGAGGAGGCGCTGTGTGTGCCTTAAGCAAATACAATGCTTCAGCATCTGGATCAGTAACACGAGCTGAATCTAATTAATTTAAATTCAGAATTACAGCAGAATGATTTAGAGTATTGTATGTTAAGAGGACTATAAAAGAAGGAAGGAAAATGGAGAGAGGAGGAAGAGATGACAGCTGAACTGAAGAGGAATATTAAAGGAGGAACAGGGATAAAGGGGCAGATGAAGGAAAGGCAGGGATGATGCCGAGGGAGGAGAAGGAGGAAGGTGCGGCAACATAGATGGGAAGGGCGAGAGAGAGAGAGAGAGAGAATCAGAGCTTGCATTCCTGGGAAATGAGGATGGTCACCATGGCAACTGCAGCTGAGAGTCACATGATGCAAAGGAGTGAGAGAGAGAGGTGAGAGAGCTAAAAAAGAGAGGCAGAGTGAAGAGAGGGAGTGAAGACCTGCAAAATCAGTCGGTAACGGTGTAAAATAATAAATAGGTGGAGAAAGAGAGAAGGGATGGAGTAAAAGTAAATTTAGTTGTGCGTTTTTACTATTCAGTTTTGTTCTTTCTGTTTTTAAAGCTGCTGGATTGCAGTGGTGTCATGTGAGGTATGTCTGGAGGAGGAATGGTAAAGGTTAGGCTGTGAGAGACACGAGGAGCAGGAAAGAAATAGAAACTGAGGAGGTGTGATTGACAAGAGGAATGAAGAAGATGATACACAGAGAAGCCCCAAAATAGAAGAAAAATTGGGAGGGGTTTGGGAGCAAAAACAAGCAAGAGAAAGAGAAATGAGAACAGATTGTTGATAGAGAATGCCAGCCAAGGTTTTTATTTTTTCTCTGAGATATCTGATGGCTGATGCTCACTGTGACGTCAACACACACACACACACACACACACACACACACCCTTAAATGAAGATTTTGCAGTCTGTTTTGTGTTGTTTCTTCTTTTCTAGTGTTTTATTCATGCACACTATTGTCTCGTGTTCCTTTAAATATTTTAATTTTATAAAAAAAGTGATTTTTATGTCACCTGTAACATCTGCAGGGCCACCAGATGAAACATCAAAACATTAATGCTTCCAAAAGTATCTTGTTAGGAACAACAAATACTAGCTAGTCGAATGTATCAAATAAAACTCATTTTTCATTAAGTTCTTTTTAAGCTCACTAAGTTCTTTTTAGTAGTTTTAACAAATTATGTCCTTATACTTTTGTCCTGCAAAATACAAATTAAATAATACTCTAAGGTAATTACAAATATATTTGCAGTACATTTAATTGAGCAACTGACCATCTCTGCTGGTGTTTCTTGTGTTTCCCTGGAAGTTAAAGCAACAAGAGTGGATAAGGGGATCTGATAATGTTAACTTGCAACAGGAAAACCTCTTGACAGATTTAATTGATCATGTAACTAATAATTTGGTCACAGTCTTCTTTGCCTCATCAGTTTATTGGTCTGTCTTATTGATGTACCCACTGTAAGTGAGCTAACTTATCAAGGTACAGTCACACTGACTGCTTGTGTTCAGGTTTGTTCTGTTATTTTTCCATAGTATATCTGTGTTTTTGTCCTAATTGTATGTTTGAGAAGACCTACAAAGATGCATTACATTGAGAAAAGGTAAATGAAGATATGCTGCGGTCTGTTATTTCTGACATATATACATTGTTTAACAGTTTCGTGTGTAGGTTATTTTCACTTAGTAGTCTACTTCATATTTGGGATTATAATTAAATTAATATGCCATACCTTGTGCCAAAACACATTACTCATTTCTTACTGAGGATGGCCCTAAATTATTCAAGCTTGTAATAAAATCATTTAAAGTCAATATTTCATGTCAGATGATTGATGCTGCTGATTAATGGCTGCACAACAAATGAGATAATTCTTACAGAGCTGGTCTTGATTGCAAAATCATCTTCCTAAGAGGTAGATATAAGATCAAATGTATCACTTTCAGGATTGTTTGCTTTCATAAATGTACGAAAAGGTCCACATGGTAAGAAGTACTCTAACTGGGTGCATTTACAGAAGCAGACTGGTCAGAATAAGATTACCATACAAATTCTTTCAGACATGATTTGTAATAGCTAAAGTCTACTATCTGAAGTTCAAAATCTGTAAATGTGTGTGAGTAAATACTGAATATACTATAATGCAAAATTAATAACGTTCATATCAGTCATGGCTGGACTTTGTGTTGAGCGCTAAAACTCTACACCAAGATTTTACTACGGTAAACCTTAAACACACTTAAGATAAGCATGTTAACACTTAAATTGTGAACATGTTATCATGCTAATATTAGCATTTAGCTTCAAGCAAAAATGTAGCCTACAGGCTGCAGAGTTGCTAGCTTGGCATTCTCAGTCTTGTTTCAATTTGACTTGTGCAGACTAAAGCTGTAACTAGAAGTAGTTCAATCCTGTGCAATAAACGTCATCGTATATCACAAGGGGCTTTGTTTTGCATGAAAGTACACTTAGTACTCTGAACTCTGAAAACTGCAAAACAACATGAAAAAGCGTGTGGTCCCCAACAGGAACAGCACGGTTCATCTTGTTCTCAAACAGCCATGGAATGTTGTTTAAAGAGGAAAGGGTTTTTTCAGATTTTTCCTTTGTGATAATAGGCCTACGTCTGTCATTACTCTCTTGTTTTTTCACGACAGCAGTTTAATTATTACATGTTGAAATCATATCAGTGTGAAATATGCTTCTATACAGCCAGATTTTAAAAATAACATTAAAAAAAAATCTTATGAAGTTGTTATTATCAAACCCAACCATATTTTTGTACAGTAGGTTCCCAAGTGGATTTCTGAACTTGTTATAAAGAAAAATATTTTAATAATTAAATACTACAGCTGTACACAACATGCATACATTTAAGGCGGTTAAACATATACAAATGGTTTTTTTTAGTCCACTAGTGTCAAAAAGTTATTTACAGACACTGTTTCAGTGTATGCACCACCCAGGTACATCAAACCAACAAATCCTAGAGGAAACTCTGCACACACACACACACACACACACATGCACACACACACATGCACACACACACATGCACACAAGTGTACACATAAGTGTACACACAAACACACACACACACACACACAAATACTGATCCTGTGTCTTCCAGGGTGTCTGTTCCAAGAGTATCCTTGGCTTGGGCTGTGGGTTTTAAGTGTATCTGTGGCCCACTGCCCAGTGCTTTAAACTGGAACACACTGTGGACACACAGACACATACACATACACACACACACACACAGACACATACACATACACACATACACACCAACAGAAAACAGACTCACTTTCTTCTTGAACTGTCCCACGTTCATACCAACACTCACACCCAGATGAACACACACTCTTATTCCATATCAGGCATTGTGTGGTTGCTGACAGAGAGGACAGAGAGGAAGCTGAAAAAAAAGCTTTACCCTGCCGGCACTGAAACACTTTACCACCAAATCAAATCCCTTAAAGTTCAGTCAGCTGCCCTTGGAGGACGACAAATGGACATAACTTTAGTTTGATGTATGAAGAGAGCATGTTCAGTGTGTATTTGTGTCTCAGCAGGCCAAACAGCAGACTATGGACTTGGGTTTAAATTGGGTTTAAAGGTGCTTCATGGACATTTCCACTACTGTTGCTCTTTTTTAAAAGACTGTACTCATCACAGTGTCAGAGGGCAAATTAATAATTTATAGCCCTTTTCATGTTTATCACACAAAAGTAAAGTTTGTCACACGATGTGTCCAAGAGTTATGCTGACCCAAAAAACTGTGAGATTCTCAAAATACATTTTTGTTTTATTTTTCTGAATTATGATGCAGATTCAAACAAAATCTGTAGGTGCAAAGAATTTTTTTTTGCCATTTTTGTGATCACATGTGTTGCTGTAAACCAATTACAGCCTGGTGTGAAGGAAAGACTGAATACATTATTACAGAAAGAAATGCAGAATCAGCAGGTGGAAATAGTGTGAACAGCCACATAAGTCCCTCTCATCCCCTTTAAAATAAGCAACAGGTGCGATTGACAGATCTGTGTCCCTGTAGCCTCTGCTAACAAAAGGCACAAACAATTGCTGTATGTCTGCATACACAGAGGGAGGTGTTCTGAACAGGTTTAAAACCCCCCTTCGATGGAAATCAAGGTTTTAATCTTAATATGTACAAACAGTTTTTCTTTGTTTGCTACAAGACATATCATGAAGTAAGCAGTACACACTATGCCTTATTATTTTACCCATGGAGCTGAAGTGTACCAATGACAGTCTCAGAAACACAGAGTCAGGAAGCCACGGTCTAATAAATCATATACCTAAGGAGCCAATGCCATCAATTTACAAGATGGGGCTCCGGTGAAATGAGGGATATCGGAGGAGAAGCCAGGTGAAGCTATTTACCGGTATTTTGCAAGCTGAGTTTCACTTTTTGAAAATGATGGCAGAAACAGGTTCATTTTTCTGCTGCAAATTTGCAGAAGGATTGATGGTGAACCTTCATTCCCAGAGGATCTGAAATGCAAAAGCTGGACTGGAACTTGCAGTGGCCTTTGCTCATAGCACTGCCACAAAAAAAAACAAAACTTAAGCTTGACTTTGTTCCATCCATTTATCCTAAAGCACAGATTGCACAAACCAACGTGTCAGTCAACAAGTGTGTTTATTTTCCTTGTGTTTTATCTGTTGACCGTGTCCAAACAATGCTGCAGTGTGCTACATAATGTTAGCTTACATGAGCCTGCGTAGTTACATGGTGATTCATGTCGAATGCTTACAGTTTAGATAGCAGAGCTGCTGGTGGGGTTTGTTTGTTTGATGAAAATTGCTATTATTGCTGTTAGATTGATTTAAGCTCACAAATATCTGTATCGAGGGGGGAAAAAATTCCAGATTGGTTGGGGTCTGACGCAAGGCTTTCAGTAGTTAATCTCTTTATTCTCTCAAATATAACATAGCAGAGAATTTGCCGATGTTTTAGTTTACAGTATTTTAGAAATGATGATTGTGATTGTGAAACAGATCATGTTGTGTAATCCTACCCCTGCAGGGACTAAATGAAATTGTGGATTAAACAGAACTGCTTAGTAAATCTAAAGGCCTGTGCCCCAACAACACTTCCATTTGTTATTACTTGAAGAGAGAAACCAAAAAAAAGGGGTGTACAGCTAAAACTAAAAGCCTCGGTAAAACCGTGCCCCAGAGGTTTCTTCTCATCTTGTCTCATGCTGAGTGTGTGAGCAGAGCCTGTGTAAATCCAGGTCTGGTGGAATAAACTATCTGATTAAACAGGATGTGAGTGTAGCTTGTGGTTGAAGGAGAAGAAAGAGGGGTAGATTTTCCAGGTGCACAGCTTTAGGTGAATAACAAAGGTCAGAGCAGGTGATGCTTATGATGCAAGCGGGTAGCTCTTGATATAATATAAATTTCTTCTTTATAGTTACGGGTGTGTAATGCCCTTTTTCACCTCTACCTGAGATGGCACTTACACGCACACATATTGTAGATGGATGAATGTGCAATTGTGCGAGGATATATGTTGGTTGTCGTTAGTTTAGGGAGATAAATGTGTGGCGGGTGTGCTGATGTGCTCTGCAGAGAGATGATTAGCTATAGATCGGAGACAATGACAGAGATGTAAAAAAGATCCTTCAGTAGGTGCCAAAGTGCCCTTTTTGGCTTTTAGTGTGGAGAGAAAGAAACAGATGCAGAGGATGTGGGAGGAAAGATTGTAATGATGATGATGATGATGATGATGACAATGATGATGATGATGGCATCAATGATTGCCTATTCAGTTTCCAGGCAGGCATTTCGAGCAAACAGATAGCTTGTCTGTCATTAGATTTGAATGACAAGAACACACACATGCACACACTAGTCAAGACTGTCAACATCAACTTCAAGTAAAACTGAGACAAAATCATTAACTTAAACACTATTTGAGTAACAAGCTTTTATTTTTATGAAAACAAACTTTTCAATGATTGCTCACCTTGAAAATATTCAGTTTATTGAATTCCTTTTTTTTATTTCACCACAGAATTATTTGTAACTGTCACAAATTTTTTTACTCTGTCAATAATTTTAAGGTTACAAGCGCTAAAAAATGCACAAAAAAATGCTAAATCGATAGCAAAAACACAAATAGAGCGTAAAAAATATTTATTCAAAACTGACTGACGGATAATACAAAGTAAAGGGGGACGGTATTTTCCTTCTCTAGTAAACTCTGTGACTAACAGGTCGCCATTGGGCTTAATCCACTGATACACAATATGATTGATAAAAATGGTTAGTAGCATTAAAAGCACAGTGTGTAGGATTAAGTGGCAGTTTGATAAGTGAGGGGAACGTGCCCTTGCCCCTCACCCCTACCCACCCACAGCCCCCAGTGGAAATGATGTCCTTGGCCGTCTTTGTCTGCCTACTGCCGACGAAAACAGTGTTGATGAAAGTGAGGAAATTGAAGCAAAACACGCTGTGAAACCAAAACAAGGAGCTTAAAGAGATTAGTCTAACAAATCAATATTTACTCCTGTTTGACAAGGACTTATTCTCAAACGTTGTAACTTTCCTATTCAGAACATTGTTTTACTTATCCATTATTTTTTGGCGAAGCATTTGTTTTAACCAAGAGCAATTATTCTTTGATGACACTCTTTTGGCAACAGCAATAACAGACAGCAATAATCAGCACCTAAAGGCAGCAAGGCAGGAAGGAATTGAAATGAACCATAAAAAACTACACTGCTGCAAATTATCACGCTTTCTTTATAAATTTCCTCCGAAAAACAAGGTTAAAAATCCGTATTATGTTTACATGTGTATGCATGTGTGTGTTCGGAGCCGCAAAGATATCAGTATGTGTGTTGATTTTATTTAGTATGAAAAAAATGTGATTCTAAAATTTGCTTTTTAGGTTGTAAGTGTGCAGGTGTAGAATTTTTCAGTTTGTAGTTTATTAGCAGGTGAAGCCGCCGAATGAGTACAAAGGTCAGGGCCTCAGTGTCCTGGCATTATTACTCGGAGCAAAAATGACCATGTTAGAGGAAAGTGCCAAGGGCATGAATCAATAACAGCACAGAGGAAAGGAAAGGAGAGAAGGGGGTTGGAGATCAGCTGCAGGATTCAGACAAGATGCTGGTAACAGCAGAATCTAAGTGAGATCTCTGCAGCTGGTTTATTCATAGCTAAGTGGCCAGCAAAACTTTCCATAAACACAGACTGACAAGTCTTGTATAAATTAAACAAAAGGAAATATAATGTTTCAAAATGAATCTCATTTCATTCAACTTTGAAATTAGACGATTGAATTTCTCCCTGAATCATCACATTGATTAAATATCATCTTTGTCTATAGCATTTAGTGTCACAATAGGAACCATATGGCCATTAGTTTGCTTATATTAAGCAGTGAATGGATGAGATACTCTGATGTTAACCAGAGCTGTCAGCTCACTGACAGGAATGTTACGATCATTTGACCTTAGCAGCTTTAGGTTTTAAGGTAGTGACTCCTCTTCCGTTATGTTGGTTACCAGGGGCTGATTTATCTGCCTCCTTGCCTGGAAAGAGCTCAGTGCAGACTAACCGTCTCTGCCCCCGGAGAAACCATAGCCAGATCACTGCTGCATGACAACAGCCTCCTCTTTGGCCTTTCTGCAACCCAAAAAAAAAGACAAAAATAACTTTACCTTAGTCAAAGTTTAACTGGTGTTGTTTCCTGTATCCTCTCAAAGGTTTGCTCACAGTAAAATCCGATGACGATAAAAATGGAATTTGGACTCAGACCGTCCATAAATTGCTGTAGCTTTCTTGTGTGTTTCTGCTTCTATACTGACTCATGGTTTGTAATGACGTGGATTTTAAGTAACGCTTTTCTAAAAAGCTTTTGGCTAAGAGAATAGATGGACAAGAGGGAGCTGAAAAAGCTCTCAGTCTTTCGTCTCTCCTCCTAATCTTATTCTTCTCCTCTATAATCTCCTGATCGCTCAGTGTAATTGATGTTACTTCTAACCTTATCTCTTTTCCTTTCATCCTCCATTCATGCTAACTCTCCACCCTCCAGGTCATTCGTTTCTTATTCTTCTGCCATATGTAATAGTTGTACATTGCACATATATCCTAAACCAGTAGCACAGTGTTTCAATTGTGTTGTACAGACTGACAGTCTCTTTGTGTTGGTTGTGTTTCTATATGATTTTATTATACCAGTGTCTCATTTGAGTGGTGATGTGATTACGACAGCTTTAGAGTCACTCAGAAGACCCTGCTGCTCCTCTTGCCTCCAGGAATACTAACATCCTGCCTCTTCCCTCATGTGTTTACTCTAGGCGGATGCTAAGATGGTGTGTGATGTGGTCAGTCGTATGGAGGACACAGAGCCTTACTCGGCCGAGCTGCTGTCCGCCATGATGCGTCTGTGGTCCGACTCAGGCATCCAGGAGTGTTTCAGCCGCGCCCGAGAGTACCAGCTCAACGATTCAGCGCAGTAGTAAGTACAGGAAGTCATTTGTTTGTCTGTTTGTGAGTGTGTTTGGACTGGGTGATTATCAAAAAGTTACCAAAATCAATCTGTGTGTATAAATGTGTGAGGTAATGTATCTGTACTCAGAACAGGCAGGTGTGCTGGCCACCAGAATGGGGAAAGTTTAGGGCAGTAAAAAATGAATGTAACAGTAAAGGAATATCATAAGTTACAGGTTTTTACCAAATAAATGCCAAGCAGTTTGCCACAAATTTAGCCTGGAGTAGTAAGTATGATGCTGGAGCTAATCCATTAAGAGCCTAATATCTTTTACTAAAACATTAAATGACTTAAACATAAAAAAAGTCATTAATAAATCTGTCCCTGGCCTGTTTTTTGGTATTTGTGACAGATTTAAAATGGAAATTATTTGCATGTTGTAGCTCACAAATAGCTAAAAGTGCTCCTGAGTTAACCCTCCATACATTGTCTTCCACAGTGGATGTTCAGATCACCATGGTAACAGGCTAAGCAGGGTATCCCACCACACAGAATCTCTTTTCAGCTCCTCACTGGTGGTTCTGAGACATTCCCAGGCCAAATGAGACATGAAATCCCTCCAGCAAGTTTCTAATTTGTGAATATGTCAAAAATTCATGACACAAAATTAATAGAGTGTCCGCTGTTTGGGCAGAGAATTTCTTACACCAGTGTGTATAATAAGATACTGTGGCATTAATTGCTGCAGAGTAAAAAAAAAGGTAATTGCCATATTGATTACAGATGATATTACCTGAGTCTGTGCACGTTAACCATTCTTGTGTATATTGCATCTAGGTGTGTGTGCAATAGGACAAAACAGGGTGTGTGTTGTGAATTTGGTAGAGTTCGTTTAGCATCCGTAGAGGTACTGCGGTGTTTATATTCTACCTATCAAGGTTTGATTTTCCTAGTCCATATCAGTACATCAATCATGAGCCTCCCTTACCTCAACCACTCATTATAAAAAAATACATCTAGCCAAACATACACAAAGTACCAGATATAGTAAAATCATTCCAAAAAAATGTTTGAACAATCCTTAAACAAATCAATGTATGTGTGTGTATATATATA
>JAQMCX010000050.1:5071274-5109596 GCA_029814765.1 Acanthurus leucopareius
TATATATATATATATATATATATATATATATATATATATCTCAATATATAGTCCATAAACATAAATCTATAAAAACTAAGTCACTTTTTTAATAATTAAGTGTAAACAATGAGTTAAGAAAGTCTCAGGCTGAGGAAGAAAAGCTGCCCAGTAATCATCTTCCTTCTTCGACTTCTGTATCACACCAATATTTATTTATAGTCTGTTCAATGCGATCATACACTAGCGATTACGACACACAGTCAATCACCATTACAAGTACTGGGTCTGATTTATGCTGAGTGCCTGTGTGTGGGTGTGGATAGAGAGAGGGAAAAAAGAGAGAGACCAGTGGGTGAGGAGGCTGGGAGGGGGAGTCATCTCCCTCAAGTGCTGTGTTTGTGTGTGTAGCCCTTGTTTAATTGTGCACTGTACATCCACTGCAAATCACACAGTGACATGAAGGAAAAATGAAGCAGAGTGACATATGGAGCCATATATCAATGTCACTGTATGTAATGGATCTACTGAACATACAGCACTCACTCATTGAATACTAGACTTTTTTTTTTTTTAATTAATATTAAGCAGGATTCAAAGCTTTGCCAGACCAATGCACCTTAACTTAAATTACCACAGGCAACGTTTTTTTTTTTTTCCTGGGAAAAGGATAAAGTACGGTCATCTGGAAATACAATTACCAGTGTTTATGTAAGTGTGTCACTGTGTGTAGTATCCATCAGCTTGCCTTTGGATTTCCACTATATAACTGGGTTCAGTTATCTGGCTGGGACTGTTTGTTTGTTAGCTTTTTTAAGAATTTTTTAAAAAGTTTGCTAAGATCAGAGGCAGCAGGATATGTCAGACAGACTAATGAGGTGAAGTAAAGCTCTGCAGAGGCAACATAAAACAGAATACATTGCTGAAGGTAGAGTTGACTGAGGAGAGCAGAGAACATGAGAAAAGACTGAAATAGAAAGGGCAGAAGAAGATATAAAGACACAAGAGGGGAAGAGATAAGGATGGGGAAGTCAGACAGACGCTTGGGCAAAGATAACACATCAAAATGTTGGAATGGTACAGACTTCGAGGGATGTCAGTGTGTCAAAAATGAGGAGGGAAAGAAAAAAATGGAGTCACTGATTTCAAATCATTGAAGAAAGACTTTCTGAAAGGAGTGCAAACAGATTCCTGTCAACATTTACATGTGGTCAATTTACTCAAACAACATCCTCTCAGTGTGTGCATGTGTGAGTGTGTGTGGGTGTGGGTGTGTGTGTGTGTGTGTGTGCGTGAATGCGTGTGTGTGTGCGTGTCCACTTGTGTGTCTGTGTTAAATGTCACATTAAAGATTGATGCACACTTCCTATTATATTGTGGCCTGTGGAGCAGAACAAACCAGCCCACCAATGAACTGATAGGACAGATATCACATGATCAGACCACACTCAGTTTGACTGTTTGTCTGTGTTAGTGTGTGTTAGTGTGTGTGTGGTGTGTGTAAAATTACACATGCATGTAATGTGTGTTTGTGTTACATAGAAAGCAGAAAACCCTAATCTGAAAAGAGAAATTACTGCCTGAAGCCACCTCTCTCTCTTTCTTTCCTTTTTTCTCTCTTTCCCTCTCTCTCTGTATGTCTCTTTCTCTCTCTCTCTCTCTCTGCAAGTGCTTGTACTGACCTATTTACCACAATACACATACACTCTGTTTATGATTTACGTCCCCTGCCTTTGTGGCACTGTACTAAACATGCGCCCAATTGGCCTCCATTTAAAAGCTAGCGCAGTCACATCCTCTATATGCACACATACGCTATGAAAGATGAAACACTTCAAATGACACTGGACACCGAGCATTGCTTTGGTGCTTTGTTTTTTTACACAGAAAGACTACAGAAATAGATGAGGTGCATGATGTCCACTAATAGCACACAGTCTGACTTGTTTACGTGTTTAGAACTAAGTGACCAACTATCATTAAGCCTCATGCAGAGTTATGATGTAAAACTACTTCAGTTGTATAAATATAGTTCATCCTGATGCTCGAGGGTTCTGTGTTACGTCCTTTACTAGCTTTACAAAGTTGTTCATTTTATCTTCTGTTGTCAACAGAGGTAACCTCATGTTTAAAAGTCAGCATAATTCTCTTAGGCAAAAATACGACAGAGATGTCAGTCAGTGCAGATTCAAGATGTGCCTTGAACTGTACCACTGTGCAACTGTGAAACCTCCTTGTTTATCTTCTTCTCTGAGCTGTGGCAGGTTTTTTCCTCTATTGATTCAAAGCTCTTTTATGTTGTGGTCAGGTTGTGTCATGTTGCATCAAATCCCTCTTTATGCAGCTTACTTTACTCTATACTCTGGTCTCTATATGAGTAACAAGTGCTGGCTGTGTCGTATTGTGCTGTTGTTATGTAGGGAAGCAGGAAATGGATTTTTCAAAATATCCAGAAAACCATTTAACTGATTTTAATGAATTAATCCATAAGATAGCTAACTATGTCCCATTTTTGTATATTAAAGAGAAGTTCAACCCTAACCTGTAGTTTATGCCCACCTAAGGGTAACAATGGAAGAATGGACTTAACCAAACTAACATCATCATCATCATTATTACAATGAAACAAACAGTTCCGACCCTTCAAATATTTGTTTATGTTTACCAGTAAAATCCATTCAGAAAAAATCACACTGATACTTGTGCTTTTACAGAGAGAGATTTTGTCTACAAATCCAATTAAATCAGAAATAAAATAAAATTCTTTGAAACACTTTAATAGGACTAAAAGCTGAAGGCTTATGGTAAACCAGTAGGCTGTTATGCTTAATAATGTATATAGATATAAAGACTTTTTTTCCTGAACATCATGCAGAAAAAGATGTTTCTGGTAATTAATCATCATGAAATTCTCAATGAAGTGTAGTAAAATGACCTGTCATGGAATTTACTCAAAGAGGAATGATTTACATGACTGATATGTTAGAATATAATTGACTGAACAGCTGTTCTTATGTTTCAAGCACCATTCTGTGAAAACAATATGCTTCGGACGGCATTTGTTTTTTATTGTTGTTTGCCTATCCTTTAATGTCAGCACAGCCTTTTCATTTTTTTTAACTGCAAAAATATTTTAGCGCCAAATCAACACAGTTTTCTTGCAGTGCAGCTGTAACATTATTAAATTCAGAGTATCTGAGGTCCAGCAGAACTTTTTTCTCCTCACATTCTCCTTGTCTTCCCCCTTCAGCTCCTCCTGTCTACATCCTCTCCAAATGCCAAGCTCTAACCCGTTTTCCTTTCTGTGAAATCGATAGTTCTTATCACTTGAACTGTGTGAGTGAGTGAGTGTGCACTGTCTGTCTGTCCTTGTGTGTACCTCAGTATCTTCCCACTCTGTCATTCTTAGAAAGTTATACTCAGTCAGCATCCATTAAAAAACTCAGAAACTATAGTCTCCATTACATTCCATCAAACTAGAGGGATGCAGGATGTTGGTGTGTGTTCTACACATCCCTCCTGCTCATTTGTCTGTACATATGATCTTTTGTCAGCCCGTGTTGGTTTATGTGTGAATGGTTGTTTTGGGTAAAAATAATTAGAATTACTAAGACTTCACCCTAAACTTGGTTTTAGAAGTGAAGCTGTCTTTCAAGGGGAATATGTAAGGGATAATACCGTTCAAGGTGGGCATTACACGATTGCAAGTCAGCAGAGGCAAAGAACATGGCTTTAAAATAACACAACGTGCACCTGCCAGCTAATCTGAACGAAGGATTCCCAGGGGCCATGGCATAAAAGTGAATATGTAATTAAGTCTCAGCTCTTTCTTCATTGTCTCCCCTGTTCTTTGCTTGATGGAAGGGTGGATTAATACCATCTGTTGGTCTAGTGATCATCCCTCAATCAGAGAGCCGCCCTGCAAGGACGGGGAGATGAAAAACTGTACTGCATTTGATTAGTTGTTTTATACTTCTACATTAAAGTAGAGGGTTATTCCAGTGCAAAAGTCAAAGGAGTCATCGTGCCCAGCAACCTACTATTTTCACTTCTAATGAAGTGGCTACTCAGCATGGTAATGCAGTCTCTATATGTATTTTACTTGCCAACTATGGCTGACGTTCTGTATTCATTTAATGAGCAGGAATCAGGGAGATAAAAGCAATAATTGGGAGACCATTAGCCTCGTGAGTATTTGTCAACTCCTTGACATAGCTTGACTTTAATACTTCAGATTTTTACCCTTAAATGCTAATATTTGCAGTTTGGGTTAGAGTAAGTAATCACTGTACATCCATTTAATGCACTGTTGTTCTCTTTTTTCTTGGTTTTTTGAAAGGAAACCTGATCCTCCAAACTCTTTAGATTTCTGAATATTCCTTTCCCATTCACTCCACTTCAGGATGTGGACAAATGTCAAGCTTGACAGGACCAACATCTGCTTTCCATAGCTAAGACAGAAGTTGATTAGTGCTAATTTACAGTCCGTGTCTTTGTTGTGTGTGTCTGTGTGCAGCTACCTAGACAGCCTAGATCGGATTGGTGCGGCAGATTACCAGCCCACAGAGCAGGACATCCTGAGGACCCGAGTGAAGACCACAGGCATCGTCGAGACACACTTTACCTTCAAAAACCTCCACTTCAGGTCAGTATCGACTCATGACAGTGACATAACATCAGATTAGTCTCCTACTGTCACCAGTATTGACTTTTAAATGACATCTTTGTCCTCCTCTCAGTCTGTGCATACTGTAGGAACTCCAGTTTGTAATTAATAAGATTAACTGCTTTAAACAAGTGTTCATATTTATGATTGTCTGCCTTTTAATGAGAACTGATTCAATTAGAGAAAGGAGCTGTGGGAATGATGACAGAGAGGAAGGGCATGGCAGGAGAGGAAAGAGAAAAGAAAGAAAAAAGGGGGGAGGAGTCTCTTCCTGACCTCTAATTTAATTGTTCTATTTCTGCCCTTCACACACACACACACACACACACACACACACACACACACACACATTCACATGCACATACACAAACTTGTTGATAGGCAATCAGTCTACAGTTAATTAACTGTAGACACAAGTAATTTTTCTGGATCAGTGCACCGTCACACTTCAACTTTGTTTCACTTTCCGTCTCAATCTTCCTCATATACATACACACAACTTATTTATTCTGTTCTCAGATACCAAGACACACACTCAATTTAAACATGCAGAAAATAGTTAGCTCTACTGACTGATGCTTTCTGCTGCGTCTCTCGCAGTTGAGTAGGTGGTGTGTTGGGTGTGTTGGGTGTGTTTTGTGGAGAAGCTCTAAATGTTGTCAGCTCAATTGCTATTACTGGCAGTCAGGCAGTGTCTGGGAGTCTCCAGTGCTCCTATACTGGGTGTAACCCATCAACCTACCTACCATTATAGCCATCACTCAAAGGACTGAGTTCATGTCAGATTGGATTTACTCCTCATTGGTAGTTTTTTTTATATTTCATCTTGTCTCAGATATTCGGTTTACGAACCTTTTTCTTCTTAATTAACTATTGTTCTTGCTCAGTTGTTGGACAGTTTCAGCTGCGCAAGACAGTGACTTGTGTTATTTGTGTTGTATAAAAGCAAAGATTTGTAGAGACCAGTCCCTCTGAATTAAACATCCCAAACAGTTTGTATTGTCTGATCTCGCAAGCATGTTTACAGATGCAAGAGACGGAACAATCTTTGTAAATATCTATATTGGACTATGTGTGGCAAAATGGTTAGTGTATTCTGATTGGCTGGTTCATGGATAGCAGCTGCAGTCATTTTGAGTGTTTTTGTCTAATTTGCTGACACAGTCCAAATTTTGCTACAAGCTGTTTTTGACCATCAAAGCCCCATATCAGCCATCAGTGGACACATGTTACAGTTTGATCTCGGACAACTGTTTTGATTAATTATCAAAGACTTCACCACATCACAGGATCATGATTTTAATCTTTGTCTCAGAAAGCCAAAAACTGCACAGCGCAAGAATGCCTGTAGACAGCCAAAGAAAAAATCTGAAAATGCCAGTATAGCACATACCAATGGTCACACTCTTTTATATTCTTACCCATAAACAGCATCACTACACCACATCAAAAGAATAAAATGAAAACTGCCAGATTTTATGAGATCCCATGTCGCTCTTAAATACTTTAGAAGGGTTCGCTGAGCTTTTCAAACACAGAAAAAGAAAATAAAAGTGTGACAGAGAGACTTTGGGAGAACACACTCAGGTACAGAAACAACAAGTAGGATAATAAAACCCAAAGTTTACAATATCAGATCACTGCATGAAAGAGAACCACTTTATGAACCAGGAAAGGAGCCAGAATAGTCACATCTAAAAGTAATTTGCTACTGCTGAAATATTGATGCAGCAGAAAAAACAGGAATCTGATGCAAACTGAGTTTATAAATGGACCTGAAAAAACTGACCACAAACTCAGAATGCTGAAGAAGCTGCCGGGCTCCTGAAGTCACCACCTCTACTCTCTGAGTGTAGACAGCTATATGCTGTATGTGCGCATAGTTTTGTCATCTGAGATTAAATGCTTTATAGCATTTAATGTGACTTGTCTAGTCAAAAGGTAACATAATATATAAGAGTCTTCATTTTTATATGTAAAATATACACATTTTGTGTGTGTCTGTCTCTCTGTCCATCAGGCTGTTTGATGTGGGAGGTCAGAGGTCGGAGAGGAAGAAGTGGATCCACTGTTTCGAGGATGTCACAGCCATCATTTTCTGTGTGGCGCTCAGTGGATACGACCAGGTGCTACATGAGGACGAGACCACGGTAAGGAGAGATGTACACGTGTGTGTTCTCCATCCCTGTCTGTCTATCTTTCTCTCACTCTAATGCTTTTTCTCCTTACTTTGCGGCCTTAGGACCCATGTATAAATATTTGTGCAGACCTTTAAAGAAGATTATGTCAGCTAGCATCAGTAATGTCATTTTACACTTTCTAGATGCGGGAAAACAGGGCATCCGACCCTTAATACATTCTGACACAGGCTATAAAACAGCTAGTGTAAAGATTAGATGCTTGTTCTATATGTAGAAACGCTGTGTAAGCTGACATTAAACATATGGTCCTTGTAAAAGCTTGAGACAGGGAGGGATAAATGTCTGTGGTGCTCTTTGATGAGCTGCCAAAGAAATTAAGGCATGAAAGTCTAAATAGGGTTATATTTGCATTTTAGATTTCATTTTTTGTGAAATGTTTTTGGTACAGCAGGTGCAGACAGACGTATCTGCTCAGTTTCCTCTCTCATTTTGCATCCATCCAAATATTCTGTGTTTTTTAAAAATATTGAAGCATCTGCAGTGGTCTGCTACACGGGTTTGCCTTCATACTTCTCCTAGGATCAGATCACAATATTAATATCAATGGTTTTTCCTTCCTGTGGTGTTCTAGGTGTGATATACTTTCCTCACCTCACCTGAACTCTGATATCATAATAGAACATATAAATAAATTAGTGTAATACCACTAAAGGCCACATTAAAAACCCTTGCTGGACTTGTTTGGTTAACGAAACTGAATTCAGCATTGCTCTATCTCCGGTGAGCACATTGTCAGATTGTGTCGGTGCATAAACAGGATGCCATTTTTCACTAAATCATTCCTCCCTGCTTAGGTACTACAAACAAAATTGCATTCTGATCAACTTGGCCATTTTTTAAATGTGGTATCTTATGCATACCAGGATGTTCTAAAGGTAAATTGTGTCAACAATCTGAAATGTACATAAACTTAGCATATGAGTTGCCTTTAAGTATAAACTTCATTAAATATACTCTTAAGGACATTCAGAGTTAAATCATATTGATAAATTAACACTGAATATACAATAAAATAGAATATGACATAAAATTTTTTATTCAATTAGTGAGCATAAAACATTATATTAAATAAAAAAACCTAATGCAGTTTTTTTTTCTACAATCTTTATATTGAAAAAACATTGTTTAACACAATTTGTTTATATTAAAAACCGTCTTTACATACGTACGGATTTAAAGAGCTCTAAGAGAAAATCTGCAAAATAGTAAAAACAAACAAATAAAAAACTGCAGGTCCTTCAGATATTTGGAGAAAAAAAGGGTTTTGTAAATATTGAGACACAGTAAAAATTGTGTCGCTCTGTGTTTCCACAACAAAAGGCCACAAACTGCTTTGTGGCTGTAAAGATGATGCCTTGTAACCTAAAACAAATAAGCTGATTTGAATGCACGGTGTTCACTGCTATTTATAAGCCTGAAGTGTATCCTCTGAGAATTCCAAGCTTGGAAATTGTGTTCAGTTGCCGCTCTATTTATGCAGATGTCGTCAAGCCTCCCTCTGAGCTGGGAGCACCAGAAGAACGTCAGATGAGGGGAGAAAATATTGATCATAAAAACGCTCACAAATAGCTCATAGCACGTATGCTGCATTACTGAGTTCATTCTGTTGGTACATGCTGTGTTTTGTTCGAGCAGCGCAGCATATCTGTCCAAACGAAGGCAATCTAAGGTTATAATGATATTTTGAGGAAAGTTTCCATTAAGGTTGATTGCAGAAAATGTCTCAGCTACAAACATAAACTTAATTACTAAGCCTCAAAGATTAAATGATAAATTTTTCTCTTTTTCTAAGGGCAAATGTTTTGTTATAACAGAGATAATTTTTTCGTGTACCTGAACAGATCAGATTGAAGTGCGGTGATAAGATATGTTTTAATGACAGCCGCTATTACTTTTTCCATAAACACAGCCCACAGCTAAAGGACAACTTCAAATAGACAAATACAACGTGATATGAGGCACAATGGGTTTACCAAAGAGGAAAATGAAACATCCCAGATTTAGATCTGTTCCGACAATTTTAATAGCTGCTCGGTTATTTATTTATTTATTTATTCATTTTTGTTTTTAATTCGTGAGACAGTGTTCAGATCAACATTATGTGTTACCATTAAAGAGCAAACATTGGTGTGGGAGTTATAATTACCAGGCAAATAACCAAATGTTTTTCACCAAGCGCCCACATTCCCTGTCAGTTCTGCTACCAGACAAACCACTGGGCATGTGGTTCAGAAATTACATGTACTGTGCACAGAAACAAATTATCTGCAATCAGACAAGAAAGATAACAACCACTCCGGTTTAATTGGAGTGATTTAAATGATACATATATTCCTTTCGGGCAGTTCGTAACTCACTGATACACCTAAATTTTAATAAGATTGCCAGCTTTTTCACATTGAACTAATCCTGTCTTAAATACATACCAACCTCTTACAAAGTACTGCATGTAGCTACATTATATTTTAGTGATTTGGTCTGCTTCAAATGCTTTATTTTACTCGAAACAGTGCTCAGTATACACACATGTAACAATATTTGAAGCTTCCAGTAGTATCTTCCAGTTTGCCAAGTCATGTGACAGTTTTGTGGTCGCTTGAGTCATGTGCAAAGTACACAGAGAAACAGGAGAGTAGCAGATGGTGATATGTATGATTATATTTTAGCATTAAGTGCAACAAATAAGTAATTTGGCATAAATTATTGATTTAACAGCACTTACAAGCAGAGCAGTTATTTTAACTCTGAGGAGAGAAACAGAGTTTTTCTTGTCAGTTCCCTTATTCAGGGTTTTTATTGCATCCACAGAATTATGACCATTTTAAAACTACAAAGAATCCAATTTAATACCTGTTTTATTACCACACTGTCCAAAGTATGAGAGTATGATTGAGAGCGATTAGGAACAATTTTGGTTAAGAATTGTAAATGATTTCATTTCATTTTCTCTATATCACAGGAGTATGTTACAGTAAGTCGTACTTAAATAAATTTTTTGAATTAATGAACCTGGATAAGTGACATTAAACAGGTTAATGGATTAACTATTAAGAAATTATTCATTTAATTAAGTTCATAGCTACTGTTGCCAGCAGTAACAGTGACAGTTGTGCAGTGAAGCTGACTGAAACTCCGAAAAAAACTCCTGCTGCACAAATCAATGTCAGAACAATCCTTTTAATTTAGAAGTGTGTGACATGTCTTGACAGCCTGAAATCAGATACAAAAACATTGCATAACTACCATTCCTGCCAACAGCAAGGCAAAATAATTTGTTTTAAAAAGATGTGAAGAGTGCCTCACTAAAAGCCCTTTTTCTCTATAAATTCTAAATTATATGCTTAAAAAACAAAAGGTACTTACTCATATATGCAAATTTCAATTTAGCAAGGAAAAATACAAAAAAAATGCATGTATAAAATAGATAAATTGAAAACAATTCTATTTGAATTAAATTCTAATTGAAACTAAATCAATGTCCTGTATAACAAAACAAATGTGCATAGATTAAAAAAAATAGTGCTATTTGAGCTGTAATAAGGATCAGTTTAGTGCATAATTTTCAAAATACAGTTTTCTGGTTTTTCCATATTTGAGCCTCTTCCATGCAACATAAGTTGGAGGGTTTTGTCAGTTTTTTCAGTTTTTTCTTTGCTTGCCAGAGACCATATCCTGTTGGAATTACTCCGTTCTGTGTCATGTTTACTCTCCTCCAAGTGTCTTTGTTCTGCCTCTATGCTGTGCTGTGTCGAAGAAGACAAAGTATGATCCAAACAACAGAAAACACAATGAAATAAACAAAAGGATATGTTATGAAATGAAAGGAGTATTTCCATTATCACATGATATACATTGTCTGACATACATACATCTCTGTGGGGACACACAAACATACACACACACACACAAAGTACAACACATACTACTTTCGCTTTGTAATTCCCTTCTTTCTATCAAAGAACTGCTTGTGTTGTGTTTTTCTTTGCCTCTCCTTGTCTTGTTTGTGTGAAACATACAGACAAACACACACTCACATACACGCAAACATGCACACACACACACACACACTTAACTCTGAAATGACACTGTCTGGATAAACTCTTGTCCTCCTGCCTCTGAACACTTTCTTTTTAGCATTAGGGGTGTGTATGTGTGGGGGTTGTCATGTAAAGGAAGTGGGACGTGGCCGGGTGGGCGGGTCCCTTGCATTTTCTGGTTCTGCTCTAAGCTCCACCCTGCAGCATCTCTGGCTCCTTCCGCTCCTCTTGTCACTCTCGCCATCGACTGTCCTCTCTAACCAATCAGCAGTCAGATCTTCTTCAGATGCTCCACACGCAGACAGGTATGAAACCTCCCGATAGGGTTGATACACTCTTTATGAGTTGAAAGCAGTGCTTCTTTCTGTTTGTGAACCAGGGATTGAGTTGTTAGTGTGTGTATCTTTCCATAGTTTTGTTTTTTGTCCATCATATGTTAAATTACATGCTGTCTGTCCGTCCAGCTGTCTCTGTATCTATCTGACTATCTGATCACTTATCCTCTAAATTAGTGTCTCTGTTCTTCCCCTCTATTATTCCATATTATGCAATGTCTCATCTCCAGTCATTTATCTACAGTTAGTTGGTTGATGGGCTCCATCAATCACCTTTTCTCCCATCTCTTGTCCTAAAATAGGCAATAAAGGATCATTGTCAGAGGGAAACTGCTTTCAACTCATTCTTAAAAAGAATTAGTCTTTTATATTTTCATCACTTGGCACTTTCATGTGCAGTTTTGATATATTTCTCTATTGATTATTTTTCTGCATGAGCACCTAACAGTAATGCCAACAGTTTGTTTTTCACCTTCCTCAGATTTCATTAAGGAGCAGTGCAGTGTATTCTGGTGTGAATTAGTCAGGGTAGACTGATTTATGAAGCACTTTTGCAAACACTGCATTCCACCAGTTCCACAGCTCAGTCTAGCCGGCCAAAAATTCCATGATCTGCTAGGATGAAGAAGTGCCTATTGATGAAAAATATAAAATACTAAAATTCATTTAATCTTAAATTTATTAATCATAGTTTTTGGCGATCGGTAAGTTTGATGCTAATCTACCAATGATTACTTATATACCTTATATGGTTTTTTAATACAGCATTTATTCTTTATATACCACATGGAGTTGTAATTTTAAAAAGTTTTCTTTGTTGTGTTCACATTTAACATTTCTGTTCAAAAAGCATTTGTTTTATCTGGCCTAAGAAAAATTTAAATTTTCTACTTCATAAAACATTTGCAAAGCTATTTATTTTGGATGTGCATTTTTTAATCTCATTACACTGCTACTTTTATAATTTATTACCTTCACATACTGTTGCTGCCTTTTGCAAAAAAATAGACAATATGTAAATCCCTGCTCAAAGAAGAGAGGGTTTTGTCTCCAAGCACATGCTGCAAAACACACACTGAATGCAGAGAGCTTCTCCTCAAAGAACTGCTGCACAGTGCCCCTAGTGGTCAAAAACTCCACCTGGTACCTTTAAGATACAATTTGCATATAGTTAGAGTTAGGAAGTGGTTTACAGCTTAAAGGCTAAAAGTGCATGGCTTTGTTTAACTTGGCTGCAACCAGCTTACTACTAATATCTACTCTTGATATGTTGATACACTCATGCGCACACACAAATACACACTTATCATGCAGAAGGAAGTTCTGTGTTTACAGACAAGGAACTCCTCAGTACCTTCTTCTTCCTCCTCATTTTTATTCAGTCAATTTTTCTTTGTATTTTACTGGTTTGTATGCAGTATGTTTGATCTTGATTTGGTTACCAGTCTGCATGTGTTCTTTGAACATGTGCATCACTTCTGTGTTCCTCCTTTGTTAAGTTTTAATTCCCTTTTTTTGTTTGTTTTGTTGGGGGTGGGGGGGTTGGGTGTCTTTAAAAGTCCATCTAACCTTTGCTAACACCTCCTCTGCAGAACCGCATGCACGAGTCTCTGAAGCTGTTTGATTCCATCTGTAACAACAAGTGGTTTAAGGAAACCTCTATCATCCTCTTCCTGAACAAGAAGGACATCTTTGAAAACAAGATCAGCAAGTCACCGCTGTCCATCTGTTTCCCTGAATACACAGGTACATACCCATACATTTGAGAGGGATGGTCTCCTGCAAGGTGCAGCCAGAAACTTCTGTTGGCCATGAACACAGCACTGCATAGAAAAGAGCCTTTAGCAGGTGCTAGTAATATCTCTCTTGAGTAAGTTCTTCAGGTTTCTAAGTTTGACATCTGGATTTGAAGGACACATGTTAGTGACCACTGGTACATCTGTGATTGCTTGACTCCAGAACAGAAAAAGCTCTGTGTCAGAGTCTAATAGGATCTCTGTGAACTGACTCAAGATCAACAAGTCAAGTGTAACTCAGGTGTTAAGGATGATCAAACAGTGTAACTGAGCATACATATTCATAAAAGTTATTGCCTGCACCAGCTATAGCTACATGCACATTACTGTGCAGCACGCTAAAATGTTCGGATCCCACGTTGAACTTCCACCATCCTAACTTTTAAACTTACTATTTTGATCAAAGAGTCATTGATGAAACATTAAAACACTAAACCAAACTCCTAAATCTATAAACCTCTCAGTAATGAGTTTACATCTTTTTGAGACTTTATGACATTTACCTTTTAAAAATATATCTCGTTAAAATGAAGTTTTTCATGTCAGTGATCTGGAAGGAATTACACATTACTTGGAATCATACATTACCTCTTATTTTTCAAAAACAAAAAAATCTCCTTTATTCCCTTCACTGGATTGTTTGGTGAAGTTGATGTTACAGTTGTAAAATAAATAACTGCATCATCAAAAGATGAAGATTTATTGCCAATGTTTCCAAATGACAATCCAGCTGTTTAAAAGGTACCAAGTCCGGGTAGATGTAACTTGCAGAGAGGCAGCTCTTCCTTAACAATTCTTCTCCTGAGGGCATTCATCAAATTACATTTTTTCAACATGCCATCCCACTAAATCTGTGATGAGCTTTCTGATTTAACTTACAGGTGTAATGGTCATGTGTATAGCTTTTGTGCCTCTTGAAGGTTTATTTTTATCTTTAGGGCTGAGCAGAAAGAAAATGATCAATGTTCTCCACCTAAGAGCTGCCAGTACTGTTTGCTTCAGCGAGGAGGAGCACAGACATCCATACTAATACTCAGTTCAATCAGTTAGGCAGAAGCAATGGAAATCTGAAGGCAACAGAAAAGAGCAGATCGGCTCACACTCTGAGAAAAAAACAGAGACGAGAGTCAAAGAATTGACAGAGTGTTGTAGATAGAAGAAAAATGAGAAATAAGACAACATGGGGGGGGTGACAGAATGTGAGAAGGATGGAGAGAAAGAGAGAAAGCAAGAGTGTGAGAAAATTAGGAAAAAAATAGACAAAGCAAGACTGCGGGAAAGCAAGATGGAGAAACCAAAACAGCACGACTGTGTGAAAGAAAGAATTAGAATTCTAAACCTGTTTCCTCTCCTCTTCTTCTCGTCTCTTCATCCTTCTCACAGACCTCGAGCCTATTCTGATGTAGTTGCATCTAAAGAGTGCAGACAAACCACAGTGCCGCTGATAGCTGATATCTGTCTCATTCCAAAAGCATTAAACAATTTAAAACTCTTTATTGAATCCACTGCATGCCAAATCCTTACATTACACGCAGAACTAACCTTTTCAGTTAGTAATGGACTTGAACTGAAAAGCCATACAGTAGATTTGGCAGTGCTGTGAAATGAATCAGTATCCAGTATGAATAATGGTGCCATTCTTTTTGCTCGAGGAGCTCATATCTGTCACACTTGCACTGTTGCTGCATAAAGACTATGATACATTGGCAATATCCAGAAACTGGCAGGCTTTGCCAACAATAACATTTTCATCACATTTCCCATCACACATTATTTGTCGGACCGAGCTCACCTCTCCATCCAGTCTAAAAAAGTTGTCCATGTGTCATTTCTTAAAGCTTGGCCAGCAGTAAGCTCAGCACTATGTGCACTTCAGCAAAATGTGTGCTGAGCTAGAGAGTCAAAGGTTATGTTTACAGAAATTATCAGAAAATAGTGCTGATATGGAAAATATGGGATTGCTCACTGATGTGAAGGTTAAGATAACAACAGCTTTCAAGCCCCCAGCTTGTTCTCACTTCATTTCTTCTCCCTCTGTCTCTCCCCATAGGTCCAGACACTTACTTGGAGGGAATAGCCTACATTAAGTGTCAGTACGAGAGCAAGAACAAGTCACCCAACAAAGAGGTCTACTCCCACGTGACCTGCGCTACAGATACCAACAACATCCAGTTTGTCTTTGATGCTGTCACTGATGTCATCATAGCAAATAACCTGCGAGGCTGTGGCCTTTACTGATGATTCTGTTGAATGTTAGCCGGTGGATGACGGGTGCTCGACTTGTATTTACCTTATGTGGGACACCACAAAGGTTCTATGGCCTATATCGGTTGATTGATCCGTTTGCTGGTTGCGACCTCTTTTAATGTATTTGTCTTCTGTAAATCCCCCTGAAGAAGAACCAACAGAAGATCCTTATAATGCTGTATTTTGTGTATGTAGTTGTACCAAAACTTCAGATCCTGTGCTAGTGTGCTGCAGAATTCTTGCAAAAACTGCACAGGCAACACTTTAGGAATGCAAATTACCTGAGACTTGTTTTGTACATACAGTAGTGCTGTGATACTTAAAGAACTAGACTAATTGCAGATTACAGTTTGAAGCCATCTTTGGGGTTTACAGGCAGCCCCCAGAGCTGGTATCATGGGACTGGGTTCTCTACCCTGAAGTATTTCTAATTATGTTAATTTCAATATGAGTTGTCTCTCCTCTTTGCCTTATTCCTACACCTAAGTCACATGCAGGGTCAATATGGATCTAAATATATAATTTTGTCATCAACCCAGTATCAATCAGAGTCAAGTTCACTCACTGTTTACGTTCTTCAGACTTTTTCAGGTGCACCAGGAATTACTGTAAACAAGATTAAGTTCAGAATTTTAAATCATCAGCAGAGAAAAGCGTCTCTATTTATACTTTTGTGCAAAGTTGCTTTTGTGCACGCTTCCATCACTGTTTTGTACATGTCGTTTCTTTCGATTTATTTTTGTTTTCTGGTGACAGGCCTGCTTAGACGTACGTGATACACTGCAGAGTGTCTGAGAGCATTGTTAACTATGGAGCTCTAAAATGACCATTATTCAGTAAATAAGTTAAATTATCGTATGAGTAATACAGAAATAATAGCTGAAAGCAAATATAGAGATATCCTTAAAACGCTCATTATTATGAAGAGTATATTATCGTCTCTTTAGTGTATTCAGTAGCAGTTTTGAGCCTTCTAAAGGGCTAGAAAAACATAATTGTTTGATATAAGAGAGAGCAGCAGGACATATAACAGAAACATTGATGTTAGAAAAATGCCGCTGGAATCAAAACGTAATTTTAAAAGAGAGCATTTTGAAAAAGCTATAATGCTTGAATGAGATAAAAAGACCCTTAATGAAATTATAATGAAGAAGAACAAATCGTGGTAATTTTATTTCTAATTGTGTAGTAAATCATCTCAAATTTATTTATTAGTTTATGCATTTTTGTGTACTGTTTTGACATGATGACTTACTTTCTTGCAATATGCCCAGTTACAATGATATACATAATACTGATCATTTTATAGGTCCATGTTAAATAGTGGGACTGATTGTTTAATATAATGATTGATCAGACAGGGCCGATCAGTAAAACAGAGTTTGTTCGTCTCATCTTATCCTCCACCAACTTCACAGAAACACAAAGACTCAAAACAGCTTCACACCAGCTTCAAAAAGGCAAAGCTTCAATCATTCAGAACTGATGGAAGAAGAGGAAGAATCAGAGTAGACTGTTGAAGGCTGTTATTGAATGTAATAAGGCCAAAGGTGAAACCACTTATAAAACATTCTGTAAAGTCATGCTGCTCCTCCTTTGCAACATTGCAAATGTAGCACCAGCACTTAAGTTGACTAGATCAGCTTGTAAAGGCCAAATAAATCCGCCTTTAAGGATTAAAACATTTCTGTAACTCTTAGTGGTCAAAAAAGTTTGACTAGGATTTCTTCATATTTCTACAATCCAGAGTCAGTGATGTAAGAATTATTTTAAACATTTTACAATCCATTTTTTAAACTTTAGGAAAAATAAAAAATATTTACCAAAAAAAAATTTTTATTTTACATTAAATACATGATCATTAGATTGTTTGGCACATCATAATTTTATTAAGCACTATTCAGCGTCAGCCATGTTTTAGCAATAGTTGCTATCATTTAATGAAACTACCCGGCAGAAGTTCATTTAGCAAAACTAAACAGTGTTTTCATTTTGCATGGGACCAGCATCATCGTGAGAGAACATTGGTGTTTTGACCTTGGTTGCATTTTGAAAGTAAATTTGTAATTGAAATTGTATTTTTGATCAAACAAGTTTCAGTCACAATTTCTTGTGTTTCCCTTTACTGTCATTGTACATATAAAATTTAAATTTACGTGGAATTTGTGAGGATGTTGCTCTTTATGCTGTTTTTGTCTGCCATCAATATTTAACCCTGCAGGCGGGTTTCACCCCTGGTCATGTTTTGGGATCAATTTTCCTCATGTTGTGTCGTGCATGGATGCCCCGTAGAATTGCAAAAAGCTACAAGAAGAAGTTTGCTGACTCAACAACACAATTCCTAGATAATGCTTTACAGAAAGCATTAATTTTATAGGGCCCTTGGGCCACCTCCATAGCATGGGTCTGCAAAGTGTAATATCCCCTATTGTCTACCACTTTGCCTCATTAAGCCAGAGGTGAGCTTTCAAAGAGTGTGTGCTGCTGAGTGCATATGGTGCTCTTCAACAAGAATGTCAGCCTCGTGACTATTGTTTTAGCCCCTGTTTTGCTTTCTGCTCCATTTGTGCTGGAGGGCAGTCGTCCCTCAGCTGCTGTGGGATCGAGGTTTAATGTAGTGCGCAGCCCAGATGATGGCTCAGGTAAAAGTGGTGCATGTGATTTAAGGATGAGTATTAGTGTGAGGGTGAGAGTGAGAGTTTGAGCCTTGGCATTACAGTAAAAGAGATGCATATATTATCATGTGCCCCTCCCTCTCTCTTTGTAATCAACAGTTTACAGCATCACATAGAACCTAAACTTTGTTCATCTGTGGGACTTTGTCAAAGTGACAGTGCTGTGTGTGTTTCCAGCCTCACTGGTGTGAGTGCTGGCTGGTAAACAAAGGTAGAGAGCCTCTCTGTTTATTTATGAGCAGGGCATTTGCTATATTTCACTCTCCCCTCGACACTCAAGCAGCGAGGGCGCGTCTCCACCCTCTGCTCCGACTCCGAGCCGACATATTTTCAAACAGGTAGATGACGTCACCAGCTCTTCCTACCACATCTGTGCCAACTTTTCCTAATTAGAGACAGAGAGCTGCCTCAGGCTGTTGATCAGCCTGCTTTGTGTGTGTGTATGTGTGTGTTTCTGTGTCTGTATCCTGTGTGTGTACTTGTGTTTGTTTACCACTGTATATAGTTTCTCACATGTGTGTCTGTTGATAGTACAGGAAAGGTCAGTGTGTGTGTGAGTCGGTGTGTCAGTGTGTGTGTGTGTGTGTGTGTGTGTGTGTGTGTGTGTGTGTGTGTCAGTGAGCATGTACATGCTTATGAACATGTGTCTGTGGTGTGTGAGGGACAACATCAGCCCATGGGTGTTGTGCTGGAGTCAGTATCTGTGGATTAATTACCCAGAGGGCACCTGTCTACCCTTTCCACACACGCAGGCCCACACATACACTCACACACACATGCACACACACACATACACACACTGAAGACACAAACACACCCGTGGGACTTCAAAATGTCACAACACCTTCCTTGTCGGTGCCAAATAATACCACCGTATCCGACCAAAGAGCCTCAGATGTTTTTTGGTTGCTTTGCAGAGCTTGAAGCTTGCTGCTGAAGGCGTTTAGTTTAAAAACTCCTCCTCTGACTTCTTGCATTTATTACAAGATGTGAAAGTGAAGTGATTTTTACTGCATTAGCTCTTTGACTGTTTGTTGCATTGCCTTTGGAGATAAAACTTGGAATATGCATAAAACATTAAAAGTGTTTGACTGAAATGATGCAAAAAGAAATCCACGTAGAAGATTTCTATAATTCACTTTTTACTTTACTTCCTCTGTCTATCAGTGGGTACAGTGCACACACAAACTTCCCTGATTCTTTGAAATACATATCATGCCCTGGTTGGTTTGTGGTTTTCATAGATGCCAAACAGATATTTCACGGTAACATCAGTGCTTGTGCACAGTGCAGCACAGAGACAGAGAAGAAGAACTATTGTGAGCAGTTTAACTTTCAGTGTAAAGTGGAATCGTGCCTTTGCACAAGTAAATTACCAAATTTTTCTTTCCACCTGAGTGCCCCATCACTGTAAAATTGCCCTAACATGTTTTTAATTTGTTGTATGAATAATTCAGTTTAGTATCACCCTCACTTGAATCAGGGCAGGACGCTGCTGGAGACACTGGTGTTATAATTAAACAGAAACACCCCTCGGCTAAAATGTGTTTTTGATACATGTATGCCCTTATTTTTGTTCCTGAAAGCCTAAAGAACAGCCAACAGTAGATATGAGATGTGGAACAATGGGCTGGTGAAATTTCCATCTTCAGTAAGTTAGTGAGCTCCAATACACTTTCAGATAAAAGGAAAAAGTCTACATTTGTGTTCGCCCTCAGGTCGGCGGTGGCTGCATACTGTTCGAGCTTTGTCTTCCAACTTCTTTGATGCCTGCATTAACCTCAGGCAACAAACAGAACGGGATGTATCCATGCATCTCTTGTACAGATCCTGCAGTGGCATAATGAATTAGTCAGAGTGATATCAGATGCATTTAAATAAATTACCCTTTAATTTATTCACAATACATAAAAACACTGTAATATATCACTACATTAGCGGGAATTGTTTTTAAAGGGCCATATGTTTTTGAATATCAAGTCAGCTGCTACAAATCCTGCACAATATACTTATTGTGCCGTAGTTTTTTCAGCCCTCTGTTTACCATAATACTAAAATCACACATCAGATACTTGAAACATGTTTTTCAGGTATAGTAATCTATTAATATGCAACTGTAAAGAGGCTGATTTTTATTGTCTGGAATATGTTATCACACGAAAATGCTGAAATTATACTGTAGTCGTGAAAACAAGCAAAACTATGCAAGTTAAATTAACACAAGTGGAAGCCTAGAAAAAAAAAATTAAAGCAGCACAGCTGAAATTATCTGCACATCTTAGCAAATATGCAGTTCCAGTCATGTGGCTCTGTCACATATAGACTCCCTGTAGGGCTGGTTGTCGAAATGCACACTGATCAAGAAAGAGAGTGGC
The DNA here is from genome assembly GCA_029814765.1 of Acanthurus leucopareius. Taxonomy (NCBI): domain Eukaryota; kingdom Metazoa; phylum Chordata; class Actinopteri; order Acanthuriformes; family Acanthuridae; genus Acanthurus; species Acanthurus leucopareius. The sequence goes on from JAQMCX010000050.1 coordinate 5,091,586, forward strand.
AAGCAAACTATCAACAAACTTACCAGCAGTCGCATTTTAGTCAAAACATCGTTAATAAAATGTGAAAGAGGAAAAAAAAAGCTAGCTGACTACCTTTTTTTTCCCAAATAGAACAGTTAGTTCACACTGGTTATTCAAGTGCTGTATTTGTAAACTCAACATCTTTCCCACCGTTTTGTGTATTTTTATGTGTGTGGAAAAGTTCAGTGTTCTGCTTAGGAAAAAAAGTGGATAGTGCAACACAGCTAATATGCCTTCATAGCTTCGTCCATATCGGTTCTCCATTTCCTCCGAGGTCAACATCATCAAGACAGCTTGCAACAGTTTCAGTTCACATGTCAAAGTTTACCAAGTTTAACTTTTTAACAATTTAAATTTTTCACATTTTCACTTTGCCCCTGTAAGGGAGTTCGTTAATTGGGTTCATTATATCTGAATGATTTTTTTGTTCTTTCTGTTTTTGTTACAAAACTTTGCCTTTTTAAATGCTGGTGTGACAAGGCCTTTAGAAATCAAAACCACAACAGCATTTTCTAAGAAAGTATTTCCAGTACTGGGTGCCCAATGTGCAATTTAAAATGACTGTGAAAATCCATCCTCCTTTTCTTTGACACAGTATAAAACCTGTGAATACAGATTGAAGGAAAATAGAGGAAAGCAGTTTGTGCATCTTACTTAGTAGAATTAGAATTAAATTTATTTCATTTATTAGAACAGACAGGAAGAACAGATGTCAAAATTTAAGTCTCACGTCACAGGATCATTTAATTTCCCTTCATTGTATTCGTCCCTCATATATAAACCTCTCTCTTTCTCCAATAGCTCTTAAGTTATTAGTGGATTGCAGGGTGGAGACAGCATTGATGTTTTCTCAAAGACCAGTTCCCAATAAACCCCAACCAGTCAGACATAACAGCAGCAGGCGAGACCAAGAGGATACTGGGTAACATAGTTTACGTCCTGCACCAGTCCCAGTGATAAATAATGGACTGCAGTGAAGAAGAGACTTGTGGGTAATGTCTGAGGCCATGCTAAAGAAGGTTTAGGGGTTAGAGTGTCTTTTTTGGTTGGCTGGCTGGCTATGATGTAAATAATACAATCAGTGGTACATTCATGTGACAAAGGTCCTACTTCATGTGGCAGCAGGTGGTGGCACAAAAGAAATGTTAGCACCTTGTGCCAGTTGAATGCTTCAGCAACATAAACAATTTCCGTCACTCCTCTGACCGAAGTGCAAACCCGGTTCGGTGCGAAATAATTCCCATGTTAGATTTAGATGAGCTTTTGTGTTTTTTCCTTGCTGACTTATTTATGCTTTAAATTTAGAAGTAGAGTTTAGCCTGTAAATGCTTTTGGGTCGTTGTAGTTGAATAAAAAAGTGCAGTTTCCACTGAACCTTCCAAATTGATCAAATGACCACTAAAGCCTCTGCAGAGTCAGAGAGACCCTGTTCTACCAATGGCCTTGGTGAGGAATCAGAAAGCTGCTGGTCATTTGACCCTAATGAACTTGTGTAAAATTAAGGACGCAGAGTAAAAACTGGTAAATGTCCCTGCACTCTCTCTGCTCTCAGCTGTTACTGCTGCAATGTTTTCAGGCTTTAATGTCAAACAAGGTCCTCCAGGGATGGAGGATAGAAAGAATATATCTGCTCTTGGCCACCGAGTTCATTACAAGTTGGTTCTGTGGGGTATTTTTGTTGTTTGGGGATATTTTCTCCACTGAAAGACCAAATGAGAGCCACTGCTTAGCGGCAGACTGTCATTTAGCAAACTAACCCAGCAGCGCAGCAGTGGAAAGAAAAGCCTGAAGAATCAGAATATTTTCAAAACTAACTCTGTAAATTAGTGTTTTATCTTATAATTATTGAAACAGTAAAAATACCAACAAAACCACAAAGATACTGGCAACTGCTTGTTGCTGGGCTGGTTTGAAATTTGTAACATATTTCCCAACCCAAGGGTACACTCCATTTAACTCTTCCGATAACACCAATCAACACCTGTCTATATTGTAAAAATCACCTTTGGCAAAATCTACCAGCCTGTTTTGTGTGTACAGTATTTGTTTAAATGTCTGAGTGGATATGTGTGTGAACGTGTGTGAGGGTGTGTGTGTGTATGAGTGTTCATGTGTTGTATTTTTGCTGAGCACTGTAAGTAAGATATATCTGCTGTATCTCCCTCACTGCTGTGATAATTTATTGAAAATTGTATTTATACAGGAGAAATGAAAATAAAGCACCACATCAAGTAACCTGATATGTGTGATGGTTTCCCTGACCCAACTCTTTTGTGCCTGTCTTCTTGTTTGTATGCATGTGTTTGCATCTGTAGAATTTTTTTTAAATTGAAAAACACTGAGGATGTTTGCAGAGTTTTTGTGTTTTCCAAAAACTGTGAATATTTATTGTAAATATTGAAAGGAAATTCCTGGAGAGTTCTCTCTTTGTAAACCTACACTGTTGCTGTTTTTTGCTGCCACTGTTTGTTTATGAGACTAAGAAATCGCTTTTTATTCAGTGTCTTTGTCGCTGCATACACTAATATGTGTGCACAGAGTTTGAGTTGCAAAGTATTTATTGTGCAGACAAAGTTGAATCCACCTGATGTCTCTCGCCTTTGTTTCTCCTTTCATTTTTACTGAAGCTTTAATTAGACAGAAAGAGGTGTGTGATGTATCATCCCTTTCTCTCTGTGTAAAAGCAGTTTTTTGCTTGTTTACATCCAGTTTGAACTCTTGACTGACCCTGACAGTAAGATTCCTCCCTCAGTCTCCCTCTTGGACTGTCACAGTGCAAAAGTTACAGATTGGTAGTAACTTTCCCTTTCCCTTTCTTTTGTCTTCTTTCTTATCATCATCCATTTATTTTCTCTACCCATTGATCCATGATCTCTTTCTTCTTTCCTTCTTTTATCTTTTCTTTCTTATCTCACTTGCTCCTTTTCACTTGCTCCCTTATTCTCATCTAATCCCATCCTTCCTTTTCTCTCTTTGCTTTCTCATTCTTTTTTCCATCTTTTTCTTTCTCCCTCTCTTCTTCCTTCCTCCTCCACAGAATCGCATGCACGAGTCTCTGATGCTGTTTGACTCGATCTGCAACAACAAGTTCTTCATCGACACTTCCATCATTCTTTTCCTCAACAAGAAGGATCTGTTCGCAGAGAAGATCAAGAAGTCTCCACTCAGCATCTGCTTCCCCGAATACACAGGTAGGAAAACTAAAAAAAAACTTTCAGTTTACCTGAGTTTACAGGTGAAAAATAGCAGCTCTCCAAACATATACCCAGTAACAACACTTGACAGGTGAACAAAATGGATTTTTTTTTAGAGAACACAAAAAAAAACCTGCGAGCCAGTGAAACTGAAAGCAATTACACTGGACAGAAAAAGAGCACAATAAACCATGAATTGACTATTCAATTCACTAGGCTCTAAAATGAGAGGAACATGTCAAAAACACAGCTGTACTATTTTAGTTTCACCCAAATTAGGAAGAAAAGAGGTCCCAAAGAGGTTGTGCTGCTTGTCTGTAGACTAGTGCAAAATAGAACCACTGTTAAATAATTTAATCTAAAAATTGCACCCCAAGGGCCGTTTTAAAGGAACAGTTTGACATTTTGAGAACGATAGTTTTTTTCCCCTCTTGTCACACATTAGAATAGAAGATTTGTGTCACTTTCATGCCTGTGTGTTGAATGTGTAGCTGGAGCCAGCATCCAGTTAGCCTCATTAACATAAAGACTTGAAACAGGGAAACAGCTAGCCTGACTCTGTCTGCAAGATAATAAAATCCGCAAAAAACCTCTAAAGCTCACTGATTGAATTGTTACATCTTTTGTGTTTAATCCGTGCAAAATTCAAGTGGAAAAACACCTGTTTCTATGGCCAAAAACTGCCCAGAACCGATACAAAGATGCTGAAAGTGAAGTGATACTATATGAGGTAGAGGTTTAGAAAGCTTACCGGTTGAAAAGAAACGATATAGAGGTATGAATGACTACCAGCTGTCTGATCTTAATGGGATTCCTAAAAGTAAAGTAGCTTTCAACAACCCCCCCCCCATGTTTCTGGTCACTGATAAATCACATCTTGATGCAACAGATTAGGTAGTTTGTTCTGCAATGTTACGCTGATGCTGTGAGCACCAGTTCTTGGCATTTCAAGTCTAATTCATTCACAGAAATGTGGAAGTGTCCGTTTGAATTATTAGGTGTTAGCAGGAGAAAAACAAATTTACCAAATGTTTGATGTGGCCTGTTTGAAAACGAATCCAACCTCAGTTTAAAAAAAAGAGTGATACACATGAAGAGTAGTTCACTGTGTTTAAAGGATGGCAGAAAAGGAGTCAGTGATAAACAGAACGAGAGAGGGAGGCAGTGGAGAGGCTAAAAAAGAAGCTGTGAGAGGGAGAATAAAAGGATACAGATTTCTCTAAATGTAGGTGAGAGTCAGGTGCAGCCGTGGCAGTGAAAAGGAGGGGATCTGGAGTCAGAGAGCAGGAGACAGTCATGGTTGGTCAGCCATGAAGAAGGAAGAGAAGGGATGGCAAGCGAAAGCTGTCTCCTGCCTTCCTCACACAAACGCAGCTCCTTCCCAGCGGATCCTATTCATTTCTGTCTCTCACACTTGACTTATTTTCTTCTAACTGTCTTGATAATCACAGTATGGTTCTTGTCTTTTCCATCCATCCTTCCTTCTCGCCTCTTAGAAAAATGTTTCTGAACCCACACTGCTTGTTCAGTGCATCAAAACTTACAAGGACAAATCAAAGATTATAAATCAGAATTAAAGAGTGAATTTTAATGGGCACTTACTGAATTAATAGGTGTTAAAACCAGCTACACCCAGACAACTTGTGGTAGTTACGTGGTAGTGTTAATGAGATCTGGTTAAGGGATCTTTGCTTCAGTACATAGTCTTAAGCATGCAAACACACACTCACACACTTACACACACACACACACATGCTAAAAATTCCTCAGGCAAAAAGGACAGGAGCAGATTCCAGTGAGAATTTTTCTGAACATAAGTCTGATATTGGTTCAATTTAAACAATTAAATGGTATAAAAAATATATCACGTTTTTTTTTACTTTCTCTTTTTTTCTCTCTCCAGGACCCAATACCTACGAGGACGCAGCAGCTTACATCCAAGCACAGTTTGAGAGCAAGAATCGCTCCCCAAATAAGGAAATCTACTGTCACATGACCTGCGCAACAGATACAGGAAACATCCAGGTGGTGTTTGACGCTGTGACCGACATCATCATCGCCAACAATCTTCGAGGGTGTGGCTTGTACTGAGCGCACCCACACACCCTGTGACGCCCCTCCTCCCTCCCCCTTTGTCCCCTCTTCTCTCTCACCCCTCCCTGTCCTCCTCCCCCCTCCCCGTTCCTGTTCTTCTGACACTGCTGCGAAAATGATGACAGTGATGACAACGTTTCTGATGATTATTTAAAGAAAAAAAGGAGATAAAAATGCAACTAGGTACATATTGATAATGAGGATAATTTAAAAAAAAATAGGCATACGTATATATATAAATATATATATATATATATACATATATATATAATGTTTTCAGTTCTTGTCTCTTCTTTTCTCACTCCGACTTCTCCCCCTGATGTTCTTTGGCCTGCTGCTGAGAAAACAAATTTGTGTTTAGTAGAAAACACGGAACCCTGCAGCCTTGAAAACTTCTCGAACAAAGTCAGTGAAAGCCTCCGTTCCCTGTCCTCCTCTCTTTATCTTTCTCAGCTATGTCTTTTAATTGTTAACAAAAACCTGTACCTTTTTTTGGAGATTTTTTTATTATTACTATGAATATGACTTCTGTTTTATTTTTGTTGATCGTGTGTATATTTATTACATAAGTATCAGTCTGTACACTGATTTTTATTCACATTTTGCCTCACCTTGACACCTTTGTTTATGTTTTTTATTTTTCCTTTTTTTTTTGCTAGAGTGGTGATTATGTAACAACAAATTTTGCAGAAATACATGCAAATGTTGATAGCACTAAAAAAGCACCAGACAGGTCGGTGAAAACCTTAAAAAAAAAAAAACTCAAGACCTGCTGAAACTGACATCACTGATTTTAACATTAATCTTTTGTTTACATTAGCCGAGATGTTTTAAAATGTTTTCTTTTTTTGTGTCTGAGTACCTTGTATTAATTCTCCATAATCAGGTTTTTCTTCGACAGGAAGTGAGGCTTCCTGTTTCCTTAACCTGGCCTTAGCCGTTAGCCAATCATTATGGCCGAGCCTGAGAGCCAATAGGAAATGTGCGAAATACCCTTTCAGTGCCATGTAACAGAGGTACTGTACTGTAGATAGCTCTGCTTTTAGAAGCAAGTACACAATGTTGTAACTCTACCTTCCACACTGTTATAAACTCTAGACCTACTAACATTCTCCATGTAAGGAAACTCACTCTTGGTTTGATAATGGTTGATTAATTTATTAATTTATTTATTGATCGATCGCCTGTCCTTCACATAACTCTCTATCTGTCTCTCTGTCTCTTTCTTCATTTACGCACCACCACCACGCACCTCCATCCATCTCTCTTTCTTTTTTGCCTTCGTTTTTGCATGGCGCTGTGGTGTCCTGATTTAAGGTTAAAGGCCCTTCCTTTTTTTCCAACCCCTTCGCCCCGTCTCACCCACCCTCCCTCTTCCTTATAAAGCCCTGACACAGATAGCATGAGATACTCCAGCCTTTGTATAAAGAGACCAGTTAACTCATTAAAGTTATTTGAAAAAAAAAAAAAAAAGCTTCACGTAGATACTGTTGAAATAAAGGTTAAAAAAAAGAATTTTAATAAAAACTGCAAAAGATGTATTTAAAAAAAATATGGAGAAAAAATTGCAAAAAAAAGAGACCTAAGAAGACGGTTGGCAGCATCAGAAGGAGTGAGATGATTGGCTCCTGAACTGGACGGGGTGGGGTCAAATAAATTATGTAAGAGTCAAAGTTTTAAAAGGATTAAAAGGTCAGGTGGGAGGCTTAGAAGAAAAAGTGTCGATTTTTGGTATTCTCAAAGTTAGATTTCAAACCATTAAAGAAAAACAAAAAAATCTACATCTATAACTACGATAATTAACAAAAACCAGTGAACATGGGTATTACTGCAACAACGACAGTGATCATTACGATCCTGTAATATTCTTAAAAACATAATCTTTCTTGTGCTTTGTAGCTACAAAACGTTCTTTTTTTAAAAAATTCTCTGTTTCTCCCTTTTTTAAAATAAAAGATGTTTTTTGCAAAGGGTTCCTGTTTGACAGCTAGCCAATTAGGACCACGACGATCTCAGACTGACCCCGTGTTGTTGTAATGCTCTGAACTGTGCCCCGACTCCCCCCTCTCCTTTTACCGTTTTGCCTGTTTCCCTGCATTAGACCAGTGTCCTCACTTTAGCTTGACTCAGAACGATTAAATATAATATTATAACAATATCTATTTTTTATTATTTCAGAACAAAAAAAAAAACAAACCACTTTTTTTGGGGAGAGCACGTTTCTCGCTGCGTCCGCTAGTTAGGGACGCCGCATGTTCACACATCGACGCTGTATAAAGTCATGCTCCTTTCTTCTTCTTCTTCTTCTTCTTCTTCTTCTTCTTCTTCTTCCTCTTCTTCTTCTTCTTCTTCTTCTTCTTCTGCTTCTCTGTCTCTTTTTCAGTTTGACACACACCTTCCAGATCTACAATGAAAAGCACAGTTCTCACGTTACACACACAAACACACACACTTGCTGGCACTCACACACACACACAGACACAAACACACATATATACAATAAGTAGATTTGGAAATTTGTTATCTATTCATACCTATCTATGTTACCCCTCATCGAACTATTTATCCATCTATCTATATAGACCTCTCTTTCTTGCCCTCTTGATTTCTAGTTTTTAAAAGAGAAAACAACTGTGTATAATGACATGATATACCTGTTTCTTTGGCATTCTGTTCCTGTTAACTTCATTACTTTTTTTTTTTACCTCCTCTATGTTCTGTTCTTTACCCAGTGAATGCTTTTTTCTGTGAAGCTTTTTTTCTCTCTCTCTCTCTCCCTCTACTCCTCTTTAGTGAATGGTTGTTATTTCATGTGGGATGTCCGTGCTGGAAAAACCAATCGAATGTAGTGTTTACATTAAAAAGCCACTGTTTTCATGACTACAAAAAATGCAAACCTCTTCTCGTCTCCGAGTCATTCAGTATCAGTGTGTCTGTGTTTTTACCTTTTATGTCTAAAGTTTTGGGATCACAAAATACTTTTCTTTTGGAGGCTGTAGAAGTTGAAGCCTGAAAATGAAATATAAGTTCTCTAAAACTTTGCTGCATCGATGCCAATGTCACAGATTCTCAATTTAGTTCAAACACCTGGTATTGCGTAGTGAGACAGCTCGCTTGCACCAAAAACACAAGACAAATGATTGCCAACAGAAATATAAAACACTTCAACAACTGGAAATAAAAGCATTGCAGTACCACATCTGAAAGAAAAAACAGCTTTAGGATTGTGTTGGTACACACCGTGACACCTAACGAGTCAGTGCTGATGATCTCTTGTAATTGCATTTTAATAAGCTCTTGCTGTTTAGAGCTGAGCATCTTCCAGTCAGCAGCAGGCAACCTGATAGTGCTGCAGTGGCAGAGGAAGGAAATTAATTATCTCAAGAGACAAAACACACAATTGAGTCTGTAAACATATGAGGCAGACCCAAGCAACTCTGCTGCTTGCCTTAATTTAATCTCCAGAAAACCCGCCACAGATAATATGACCCATTGTTTTATATCAGCTTTTGTATCATTGTGAATTTTCACCGGAAGTTTTCAAAGGGTAAATATCCCCTTTTACTTTTTAGTGACTGATTACTTTACTTTTTGATTTCTTTATTAAAAGTCACAGGCTGTTTTTAATGTCATCTGGAATGAAGGGAGACTTTAGCCCAGGAGGTTTGACTAAACTGATTAAAGTACAGTCATTGGGATTGCATCATTCCCATTAGTCCTGATAACATGATACTCATCAGTTTTATTTCTGATCAGAGAGACATTGACAAAGCAATGGTAGACACAACTTTACAACCAGTCAGCTCACAAACAACCAGACAGACTTGCGCCCATGATATCAGTGTGAATCTGGAGAGAGCTTTGTCAGTCTAAGGGGCGAACCCTTTGGTCCTGTCCGAATATAGCGAGAACCAATGGATGGATTACAATCAAATTTGGTAGAGAGACTTCTCACCACCTGACAGGTTAACCTTAACACCTTTAGGTGTAGTGTGCTTATTATCTCTTGCCTGGGTCGACTATGGTCTTAATGAAAAATGTAAAAACCAAGTCTTTGTCATAAAAAAAATCCAAGGCAGACAATCTGAACATGGATGTGGACCAACTTGTTGGATAATTAAAACATAACTTGCCAAGTAAAATAAAGGCATTTTATCTTGCACAAACCCCTCAGTTTGCCTTGGATTGTTTTTTAATGAGATTAAATTAATTCTCATTAATTTTTAATTAAGACGGTGTTACATCCATACAATGTGCTCTTCTTCAGATAGAATAATCAATGTATCCTATTGACTTTGGTATTCACTGGCTTTTCTTTTAGTGAAACCATTTACATTTTAGGATTTAAGTTCAACAACTCAGATGATTCTTGGGACTTTTCATCTCACACCATCATCAGGTCAAATTTTTGCTTTGTCAAATACTTGGGTTTATGTACAAATACCATGCATGTGTTTGGAGAGTTGGATACAGTGCTGCCACTCAGCCTCAGTGCCAGTTTATCCTAGTGGCCTCTCATCGTAATGAAATAATCTTTCAGTGGTCTAAAACAATTTTCCCAATAGACCACTATTATCCTCTTTCTGCCTGTAAAAGTGTCAATAGGACTTGTTTAACCACAAAAGACTTAATTGTTATTCTTTTCATTATTAGTTTTAATCCATGTGGGTCTCAGAGTGTGGAAGCAAACACAGAGGCTAAGAAAAAATACTTGGCTTGGGCGCATAGTGAGCAGTTTTCATTTAAATAAGTGGAAGTCAGCTTTGAGTTCTTATTCTCATCAGTCTGAACTTTTTGTGTAATGCTAGTTGGTAAACATGACAAACATAACACTAGCATGCAAAACATTGGCATGTTAGCATGTCAGCATGCTAGTGTTAGCATTTAGTTTAAAGCACTGCTGTGCCTAAATGCAGCTTTGTGCCACTCTGGCTGCAGTTTGACCACATTATCAAGTAGCTGTTTATTTGAAAATTAAAACAAAGTGCATGTGTAATGGTATGCATAACTACATGCACATACATGCATTGAAAGCCACTGATAATTGTGTGTATAATATGCATATTGTGTATGGTTGGCAAGTGCATTACCTTTTACAGGCCTGAGAAGTGTAATCTCTAAATCTTTGGTGTGGGTGAGCTGCTGACAGCAGCAGACAGACATGTCATAAAACTAGAGATTCTGTCTTAAGGGATGAAAATGGAAAAGCTGAAAAGGATTTTCATGACTGAAATATTTGTCCTTCACTCTCTCACACACACACACGCACGCACACATACAGTACATACACACAGAGACACAAACATGCTGCTTTCTGACCTCTCTCACTTGACACTTTGTAGGAGGAAACTGAAGTTATGTGACACATTTCAGAAGAACAAACACACCTTTTCTATCACACTTTTATATTTACACAAATACTGGAGCAGCCAACTTTAACTCAACACTGAAACAGAGCATTTAAGAGTTTACCTGCCTTCAGTTTTTCAAACTACTTCTTCACACATGTTCTATTAGAAATTTGGGTTTTCCTTTTATCTAGTGTTATGCTAAATACATGCATTGTCTGTGTTGAGAATTCATATAAACACAAAAAACAAACACACTCACAAACTGTTGCACACTCAGCCATGTCCTGTCTGACGCTGATATAAATCCTGCACATACTGTGCACACACTTTACCAGATAACACACACTCTGGTCTTTTAAAGGTGTATTTCAACTCTACTGTGGGTCCTGTTGACTTGAAACATCACACAGATCACACAGATCATAAAGAATCCTTGTCAGGACTGGTGGAATAATAAATGCAAGCTGAAGTGATAAGAGGGTGAAGGGGGAGAGGAGTCTTTCATCCTCACTGCTGTGGCAGTAGCTGTAAGGAAAAGGCTGGTTCACAGGGTTCAAACACAACACAGAGAGAGCAGGAGAGAGGCTAGGCAGATGGAGAGTGTCATCAGACAGCAACGGAGAAGGAAGGAGGATGGGCGCCAAGAGAGAGGGATGGAGGAGGCGTAAGAAAGGAAAGATCTGAATCTTATCTACTCAACTCACTCTAATTGCTTTCTAAAACAAATCATTCAGTCACACTCCTTCCCTCTTGCTTACTTCACTCAAGCACTGGCAGGGCTCGTCCGGCAGTTTTGAAATTGGGTGAATAATTTCATCTGTATCTGGTTTGTTTATTTGTTTGTTTGGATCACCATTAGCCACTGTATGGGGTCCACATAATTTAATACACTCTGGCAGCACAAATCAACACATCTCACATTTACCTAATGACAACCAGAGAACACATTATTATAATTATTACCTCCAACAAGGGGGTCATTTTTCCTGTCTGGTTAGTTTGTTTTTGTGTTTGTCGGCAGGAAAACTACTTTTCATTACTCAGTGGAGGGTGTAACAGAGACCAAGGAGGAACCCAGTTAATTTTGAAGAGGATCTGAATCACACTACAGTAATCTAATTATTTTTCACTTCATAACATTGCAGGATAGAACATTCATCCTTGAACAAATAAATGGTATATATCTAAAACTCCAATAGACGGTGGCAGAGTTCACCAGTGACAATATCACGATCCACGTTCACAGGTACCAGTAATTGAAAAACTTTTTAAAAAATCAGAGTCCAGCAGAGAAGAGGGGAGCAGATAATGATTTAAAATGTATCAGATTACATACTGACAGGAAAAACTTACCTGATAAGGAGTGACAGCTCATTAGACAGTTGAGTTTCAAGAATCTTCATTTCTAACTATGAGTGAACTCACCTCCTTGCTGCCAGTAAGATGTTTTTAAATCCTTGGGAAAACATCAATGAATCAGCATCAAGTAAAACAGAAGATAGCAGCAGTGACATCAGCTTCCTGCCTTCATGGAACAAACAAACAAATACAATTGCTATTTTATGCATAAAAGTCATATTTAGCATCTCCACAGTGTTGTTTCAGCAATATTAAAAAAAGAAAGATCTGTCTGCAATCAAGATCATCTGTTGTAGAGGAGAAAGAAGGCCAGACTTGTAAATATGTCAAAATTTATATTTACTTATTCTCTAAATAAACTTGCACTAATATGTTTGGTTTCGGGGAAAAAACAGGCAGGAACATCTTGTGTTTGTGCATAAATGTATTTCTGTGAGTGATTCAGTGCATACACTTTACTAGAGAGGCATTTAATAGCAAAAGGTACAAAGTAATATCTTAAATATTATGTTCATCGCCAGTCTGCAACCAATTATGATCAATGAAAAGAGATGAAGTCTTTATACGGAAAGGAATTGTTGTCAGGTTTAATTTAATATTCTTTGCATTTTTAATATCCCATTTGATTGTTAGGCTTTTACCATCATATTTAAAAAGAGTTTTTTAAGGTTCTGCTGACAGCAACACCAACAAAGAACAGCAAAGTTAGTTATATTAGCTCTTCAAGCAACAAAATGTATCATGACACATTTTTGGATGTGTTGCCTTTGTCCTCCGGCATATTGGATTTGAAATTGAACTGTATTTATGAGGTTAAAGTGCTGGCTCTCAGCTTTCATTTGAGGGTGTTTACAGCCACAGCATTGTCATGAGTTTCCAAGTCACATGGAGTCATGTCTTAACAGAAGCCTTTCCACTCCTTAAAAACTCTACTGGCACAGCCTAAAGACAGGAAGACTGAAAAAGAGTATGGCATCACATGTAACTGTGTTTTAGACTGGTGAAACAGCAAGGACTCTGGACAAGAGTCTGAATGAACGGCAGAAACAACCCCTGTTAGCTGTCAGTGAACAGAAGTCCAAAACTATTAACAGCATCAACCAAGAAAAGGTTATAGGTCATCAACACCAGAGACAATCTTTGAACAAAGACAGGGTGTTCGATTGTCCTTATAACCTGGCTATGAGACAGAAACCTCATACCAGTGGCTGGGATGTGGCCGAGTCCCCAGGAAGTCACAGTCCTGCACAACCCCCAGGTTTTTTAATTCAACTGTGTTGTGTTTAAGGTGCTATATAGATAAGCTTGAGTTGAGACAAGTTATGATCTGTTACCCAGTGTTCTCAAGAGGTACTGGTGGGTAGATTTCTTTACATGTAGACAGAGCCAGGCGCGCTGTTTCCTCCTGCTCTCAGTCCTTTAACTAAGCTAAGCTAACTGGTTACTGGCTGCAGCTTTAGACTAATAACAAAAATATGTAAGTTATGAGTCATTCTTATCGTCTGATTCTCTCCTAGACATAGACATATTTTCTCAAAATGTGAAGCCATAGTTTTACATAATCTTCACTTTTCAGATTCTTTGTTTCTTTGCACTCAATGATGTCTGAAGTCTACAAACTTCTGATATCAGCAGCCTCCTGTTGTCACACAAAATGCTCTGTTAGATCTAAACTGCAGCCACCTTCGCTTCAATTTTGTTTCTATGGCTTTAATTGACATCATATCTCCGCCTTTGCCAGTCAAGAATACAAGTTTTTCTCTAGCCATTAAACCTCTGTGGTTGGCTTATATGTGCAGCATTTTTAGGCTCATTATCCTTAAATCAGGAGATGATGGTAAGTATAAAACTGGTTTCAATTTCCACACTGTTCATCTGATTTGAAAATAAAGGTCCTTAAAGCTGTATGCCAGCACTTTAACCTTGCAGACACTGTTTCATTTCAAACCCAATGTGCTGGTATAGAGCCAACACAATAAAATCTGTCATGGTCTTATTACTTCTAACTGTATTGTCTCTATGCTCTATTTAGATAATGACTTCATAATAACTCCAATGACAAGTCCAACTGTCATATATTAAAATGGTTGAAACAAAATGGCCTTTTATGTTTTACTGTGGAAACACAGAAAAATACTTTCATGTTGGTACTCTTTTCAAGTGATGTATCATGAAATGGACCAGACTCGCTGCTTCACTGCTCTGCCATATTTCATGGGAAGTTGACTTCATCGAGACAAGTAGTTTTCTTTTTTTTAATATGAGAAAGACCACTGACTTCATGCTTTGGTAATTACTTTTATGCAGTTTTGTAAAATGATTTGTTTTAATGTTTGAAGGTGATTTTTTGTAATATTTAATTCATTATTACTGTATTTTAAATGGAGATGATCTGTGTGACTGCATTTGGATCCCCAGAGTCACAGCTAACTCTTGGTAGCTTTTGGTAGCAAACCCTGTGAATTCCGGTTAGCTTTGCATCAGTATCAGACAGGTTACATGACAATCAGCTTTGAGGCAGGTTGACCATAGGCCTTGTCTCATTTTAACTCCAAAGGTTACTCTCCTTAAGCATTAGACACAGAAAATTTCCTCAGAAGCTGATGCAAAATCTAAAAGTTAGCTTTCTTGCAAGCTTTGCTCTTTAATGCAGAAAAAATAGCTGTGTATGTTAAACTGAAAAGTTAAAGAGATTTAGGAGGAAATGAAGCAGCAGAGAGGAAGAAAGGGAGGACAGGAGGACAGAGGTGGGAGGCAGTGAGAGGAGAGATAGAGGGAGGTGAGGACAGAGATGGGAGTGTGAAGCTTATTGCCTGTCAGAGCCTTGCAATAACTTTTAGGAGGCCGCGCTGAGATCAAGCAGAATTAGCAATCATCATTCACCTTGAGATGTTTAGCCAGGAGCCTGCCAATTTAATGAGCCAGGCTCACAGCCACATCTTTAAAGCAGTGGCTGTGAACAAACACAGTACTGATAAGTTTTAATTGTTTTTTGGTTTGTTTGTTTGTTTGATTTTTGTTTATTTTCCATCAGCTTTACACAGAGCTGCCAATGCATTGATTTCAAGTCTAGGCCATAAAGTTTTATCAGGTACGATACGGGGTTGATTTAAAGAAAAATACAAAATCATCTATTGCTCTCTTCTATACTAGTTTCCACTGCAGCCATGTATATGTTATTGTTCCAATTTTTCCGTAAAAGAACAGCTGATTCTGATGGAAAATTTCATTAGCTTTATGGTAAAATAGGCTATATAAAGGTATATACACACACTTGTTAGCAATTAAAAAGTATAACAAGGTATGTTTCATTCATATGCAGATTCTGTAATGTAAACAGTGCCATAATGTTCAAAATATGAGTCTGGAAAGAAGTGCATCTGTCCCCTTGCTGTCATCATCATGGTCTATAATGCAAATCTGAATTAATTTATCACAACACACCTGTGTACCTGGATGTCATCAGCTTCCATCCACCATCTGGCTGCCTTCAGGTTATACACACAATTTACAAGCATTGTCTCCATCACCCTCTTCTCTTTTCTCTGGCTCTATTTGTGGCTTATCTGTTTTTGTCCCAGGGCTTGGTGATCTCCATCTTGTCCTCAGTGAGCTCCAAGCCCCTGCATATCTCCTCATGCCACCTGCCTGCAGAGATGTTCCCCCTCTATTCACCTACGACTCAGGTAATATGGATTGTTCTCTAGCCCGGAGAATTGATAAAAATCTGAACAAATTGCCTCTAACTGTGATTTTTAATGTCTGTTTGACTTGAAAAAACATCATATAGCTGCATAACTTGGTATCATATGAAGCTAAGGGGGCTCTGTAGAGTTTTAGAGTAAAAAAACTTTTTAAAATCAGCTTTTCTTTGGTGTTTATCTGGTCTCATGGACATGAAATAACATAAAACTAGCAGCTATTTACAAAAAAAGTATGCATGTGCTTGTGTGCAAGAAACAAGCACAAGGAGGTTCTGAACATAAAATGAGTGCCTCGTTGTAATAAGGTTGTTTCGGAGCAAATCAGGCGTTGCAGTGCAGTTTGTGCAGTGGTGCGGAAACGCATAAACAAAATGTATTTCTCATGCATTTCTGATGCCTGTTAGTGGCATGCCAGCGGAGCGTTATTGGTGTTTTTTTGTGCTTTAAAGACCTTGATACATCAAGCTGACAGTCAGCCATTGGCCAGTGTTGTGCCACTGGTAAGTGTCTGCTTCCCAAGCTTTTCAAGTGTCTCCCACACCGTTGGCTGGACGGTCATTTTCAGCAGCTTTTTGGCCAATTTAGCATGTAGACTTGGCAGCGGAGCCCGTCGGTGAGAGAAAACGCTCTGATTGTCATTTTTTATACAGAAAAACAATCTTGGTAGTCAGTGCCTTGCCTCTGGATGACTTGACTGATAAATTCCATCAACATGTGGAGCTGAAGCAGTTAAGAGCCAAGTGAAGATTTTATATTAGTGGTTATTATATCATTTTATTTCACCTCTCATCACATGTTCAGAAAAGTCCCTTGAGCCTATTGCTGTAGTATCTACAGTATGACTTCACACAAGTGGGGTTTCTCCTTGATGTTTTTCTTCCCCTCTTCTTTTTGTTTTCCAAACCCAAAATCAAAAACTGAGAGCGCCGTTGTCTTTTCTTCTTGTCAGGTATATTCTCAGTTAGAAGCATTAATATCATGTTAGGGTCTAAGTCATAAGAGAGTACTGTGAAAGTGTGTTTTATTTTTTTTAAAAAACTGCTTTATTCTTTTTCAGTGAGGAACACAGACTACCTCCAACTCTTCTTAGCCACAAGATTAGCTCAGCTTAGCATCAAGGCTGGAAACGTATGGAAGCAGCTAGCCTGGCTCCTTTCAACAGTGACAACTCTTACCAGCACCCCTAATGCTCCCTTAAATGTTTCTTTTAGTTCATGTAAAAACAAAATATGTTATGAACGTATGAGCTGTAGAAAAGGTTGGAAGCAGATGGTTTTGTCACCTTACTTTTTCACCTTGCTTCCAGGCTTTAAGCTAACCAAGCTAGGGGTAATGTTTTTTGTTATCAAATGTAAAATATCTAATGTTATTGAAAATGTTAGGCCATGCTGTTATCCATGAATAGTGATTTCTTTTCTTAGTGATGCACTGTTGGTACCGGGCCCACCCTTCCTGTGAAAAGTTAGGCTTAGCAAGTAAACACAAAAAAAACCTGACAGGATATTAGAAGAGGAAGCTCAGTTGCAGTTTCCAAGAATTTGGGTTAACATGAACATCTCCATGAATTTGTCCTGCGAATTTGACAGTGGAAGCAGAATATTACAACAATGAATGAGTAATAACTGTCTAGAGAAAGGTGAGAAATAATTGTTTTGTATGAATAAACATAAATATCTTTTTATTGGATTTCTGAATATTTCCTTTTCATTAACTCAGCTACAAAGCTGTAGAGATACAGGCAGATGAATAGTAAGATTGTGAAGTGGATGATACAAATATTTTTTCATGCCGCTCTCATTTATTCAAGAACATAAAAAGGACTGCCCTTGGCATTAAATCAAACAACTTCTTTGCTGTCTCCCCTTCACTCACTCTCTCTCCCTCTCTTTCTTTCTTGTTCTCCCCTCTTCTCCCCTCTTCTTCTGATCTGTTTTTCTGTATCTCTCTCTCAAGTGGAACAGGTGACCCACCTTGTGGTGGGATTAGGGAACTGCACCACCACACCCAGATCATGCTGCTAAATGCAGGACAAGCAGCTAAAGCAGTTTACATCAACAAACTGCCCAACAATCCTGAAAAGATTTACACAAAACCTTCTGTCACTACTTAAAGACTTCTGATCTTATGTTGCTGCATCCCTTCCTCCACCCGTTACATTGTATTCACTCCCTGTTAACTCCGTTTCCACTGTCACTTTCCAGTCTCACTTTCTCTGATAGATAGATAGATAGATAGATAGATAGATAGATAGATAGATAGATAGATAGATAGATAGATAGATAGATAGA
>JAQMCX010000050.1:5116788-5137762 GCA_029814765.1 Acanthurus leucopareius
GTGTGTGTGTGTGTGTGTGTGTGTGTGTGTGTGTGTGTGTGTGTGTGTGTGTGTGTGTGTGTGTGTGTATGTGTGTAGGTGTATTAACAAAGAAAAAAGGAGCTTGGCTACATTTCAGGGGCATGTTTATATCCGCATGTTCCTTGCATAATCAAACATTCATTCCTCATCATGTTGCAAGTGCCAATATGTCTCGGTTGCACCGTAATAAATTTTAATTGTCTGCCTCTGAGTCTGTGTGTGCGAAAAAGAAAAGACATAATAACATTTGAAATTAATTTTCCCTGAAATGTTCAGATATATTTCATAATACTACATTCCTACTACTACACTGTACGAATGTGTAGTTAGCCTTAAGCACTCAGGCCTGTGCTGTTTTGCGTCTCGAGGCCTTTTTCACAGCAGAAACTTCGACTTGTCATGGCAGGAAAAGCACAGATGACACAAAAGTCATTAACAGTGGCTCAGTTCCATTTAGTGTCTGAGTAAACTATGCTATGGCAAACTAGTTGGCAAACGCTTGATTAAGTACATATCCAGCAGTCAAAGAGCAACATTCATAGTAAGTATATAGCATAGTAAGTTTTTTGTTTTTTGGCTCTATCAACTCCTAAGGGAAATGTCTGGCTGTATAGATACTATATGCTCTGCTATGATTGGCAGCTAGTTGTGAAATTTATAGTGGGTTTTTAGAGCTTCAACGCAGAGAGCAGTTTCCTGCTGTGGCTGAAATCAACACTATAAAAGAAATGAGGCTGAAGCAAATAGTACATTTTGGGCCTGGCAGATGATTGAAAAGAAACTCACCAAAAATCTCAATAAAGTGGAGGGAAGTTGCTGATTTATGTGTTAGCTCTCTGCAGAGCGACCCCTTTCAACTGTCATTTAATGCATTCTTATTATAGCAATATTAAAAGCACTTCAGGTAGAAGTTGAGAGGGATTATTAGCAAATGTGTTAAAAGCATCAAAACTACAAAAGTAACAATTATTTATTACTGTTGAAATTATGTTATATTATTGGTCTATTGATACGGGTGTAATGATATAAGCAGAATTGTTTTTACTTGAACTATTGTTGAGTAGATTAAATATAAAAATGCACTACATTATATATAGTGATCATCTGTTTTGTATGTCATTTATGAGTCAGTAAAGTAGCTGGTAATTTTGTAGTAAGTTTCACAGCTGTCAGGTAACTGTAATGAAGTAGAAGTGTGAAGTAACATTAAAGAATAGCTTCCTGTTCATTCTAGTCTTTTTTAAAACAATGCACATACGCTTGTAAGTACACTGACAGAGTTGTTGGTCACTGTGAACATCCCTCCTGTACATGCTGTCTGTGAAGTGATCCCTGTTGTGAGTGATTTGATAAAGTAATGAATGCAAAGCCTGTTTTTAGTGCAAACATGAATTCCAAAGTTTATCTGAAGCTAATATGAGGCTTCAGCACACTAAGTTAGACAAAATAATATCATCTAAAGTTACAGCCTTTTAGGTATGAGATTCCTACTTTGCATTTTCATTCCTCCCCCTAGTCTAGCAAAGAAACCTTGTCTGAGAAAATGCAAAGAGAGAATATTACCTGTAACAGACTGAAGATTCCTATTTGATTTAACTAAATAAGATTACTTGAGCTGAGGAGGAACTTTAAAAAATGTGTTTCTATCCTTCTATCCTTTAAATAATTTGCCTTAGTTTGATCTCAGTATCTAAAATTTGTTCTTTAAGTAGCCCACACTACTTGTGTACATGTTTCCATCACTGAATGACAATGATAAAAAGAGGGCGATGAAATTTGTTTGTAGAACTGAGCACATTCCTTAAAATGTCAGTGGGCCTATAAAAAGACTGAGAGGTTACTGTGTTTTTAACTGATTTAGGAACTGAGTTCACTGTATTAGAGAACAAAGTTTTCTGTAGTAACCATACATGGGAAAGCCTCCATCTTTTTTAAATCTTCACAATTATCTCATGAGGATTGTAAGACTAGTGAAAGGTTTATTTTATCAGAGAAACAACAACACTGTCTAAACCCCCCATGCTCTTTCCCTCTTTTACTTCCCACATCAGGATCCTATAAAAAAAAAAAAAAAAAAAAAAAAATTCGGTCTGGGCGCATGCGCAGTGACAGCCCCGAGTAGCGTGTGTAGTAGTATTATTATTGTGAATGGGGGGTGGGGGGCGGTATTTTGGGTGTACAGTCACAAGAGCGACTCGACGGAGCCAGGAAGTAGACTGTTGATGCTTTCAAGTGCTTGCGGAATTGTCGTAATTCTTCATTTTGACAGCTGTGCTGGAACGACCGTCTACAGTAGACGCTAATAAGCAGAAAAAGGAGCAAAAAGAAATAGATAAGTGATTGAAACAGTTGAAATCAAATTAAACAGATCATTTGCGTTGTTACTTGTAGATTTAAACATGTTGCTACTTAGTTAATTGTTTATGCTCTTTTTAAAAAAATCTTTAAGTTAAAATTTTAATCAAAACATCAAGATAATTCACTCGCATTTTATCAGCTTCAGCACCTTAAGTAGACTATCGTTTATATATTTACCATTTGTTTTGCTGAATCATGCTTGAACAGTAACTTTTCATGATGATACATATAAAAAATGTATCAAAAATTAAGATACATGCCAAGCAGATATATCCTCCTCTTGCACTGGAACACAAAACAGTTCTGAGCGACTTAATTAATTCCTTTAGGCGTAATTAAAGCTGTCAAATTATAGGCTAAAGGCTACTTACATAATCTTTAGTGCTGTGTGCATTGTTTGTGCCCCAAATCTCTTGAATGCGCTAGTAATCGGCAGGCTTACAAGGGAGGAGCACTTGAAAGTTGCAGGTAGACTGGAGACATACACATACACATACACAGAAAAAGCGCTCGTTTGTTGCCACTTGCTTGAGATCACACGCTAAGAAAGAGAGAGAGAGAGAGAGAGAGGTGGAGAGACACTGAGGAAGAGAGAAAGAGAGAGAAAGGGGAAGGAGAGAGAGAGAGAGAGAGAGAGAGCCACACGGTCAAATTGAGCCTTATCTATCGCGGTGGGTCACTTAATAAGAGCCACTTGGAGCCAGAGGCGCAGGAGCCGCAGTCAAGAGGCAGATCATCTTCACAAGAGCAGTGGTCACAGTCACAGAGGCCAGCGGCAGAGAGCACATTGCTCCACACAGGGAAGAGAAAAGAAACACACACATACAGACACGGAAGAGAAGTGCGTGAAAGAGAAGCAGACTAAGTTGGGGGGGACAGACGGCAAGACACACAGAGAGCTTCACGTTTACTCTGCGGGGATATTTGACTTTTTTAAAAGAAGAAGCTTCTAAAAAAGTGAGTCTCACGAGGCCGGAAAGTGCTGGTGAAGATGCCGCGGGTAGTCCCGGATCAGAGGAGCAAGTTTGAGAACGAGGAGTTTTTCCGCAAGTTGAGCAGGGAGTGTGAGGTGAGTCTGTGCCGTGTTTCTACACACTGGATCCATTCTGTGAGACGGCGGAAATAAAGACAGAGAAGAAGGCTCGTTAGCGGTGAAACGCATGCTGGCGGGACGATTTGTTTTAAGCTTCACACAGCTTAGGCTTTTAAATTTAATTCAGTAACTATAGCGGGACAAATCTACAGTTGAATAAAATGATAAAATGCAAAAGAATGAGAGTTTACAAATGGCATGGCAGTAAGTTGTTTAACTTGTGTCCCCAGGCTTTTTGAAATTAGGAGCGTATCTTGTTTTTTGGTTTTTTGGTTTTTTTGGAGATTTTTTTTACTCATATTCTTCTTTAATATTTTGTTCATCCCAATATACGCTCTAAGAATAAATTTTACAAATACTTCTTCCTTAAATTTATAGATATTTTATTATTTATGATGAAGAGCAGAGACAAAGAATGATGCCTTTTGCCTTAAATCAAAATTCCTGTGGCTTCTCCTCAAATTACAGCCTACTGCTGGCAATGAGCATCACCCTTCACTGTCAAATAGCCGTATTTTAAATGTTTTTATCCCAAATCAAACCCATGAAGTACACTCAAAGTATTACATGTGAGTATATGCGTGTGTTGGGGTGTGTGTGTGTGTTGTATTAAAGGTTGGTGTTTTCTTTTCATTATAGATCAAATACACTGGGTTCAGGGACCGGCCCCACGAGGAGAGACAAGCTCGCTTTCAGAACGCCTGCAGGGATGGACGGTCAGAAGTAGTGAGTGCAAAACTAAACATATTCTCTTATTTTTTTATCCTCTTCTTGATGACCCAAAATGGATGGATAACCAGTATGCATGTGTGTGTTAATGAGGATGTGAGAAATATACATCGATTTAAACAATACAAGTACATCAACATAACATGCTTTTTCCACTAAGAGACAAATGAACTCTTGTTATGAGAACACTGAGATCAGATCACTGTGTGCAGCAGTGTATGTGCTGATGTTTTCATGAGTCCCTGTATGAGGAAGTAAACGTGTTATCAGACATTCAGACCAACCAGGCTTTAACTTCACAAACAGGCTCATGACTTCTTCCGTCTATATTCTGCAGCTGCAGTCATCATTGTCTCAGAAGCACTCATCAACGCTTTGTATCACACAGGCAATTTATGGTTACAAAAGCACCGTTAGGACTGTAATTTGGGGCCTAAAATCGGTCATCTAAAGTAAATATTACCTGTCATGTCTAATTTTGTTCAGTAAACATGTAGTGAATGAAGCAGACACAACAGTGAGACAACAGAAAAATAGAAACACCTGTAGGATGTCCAAAAAAGCAACGGTTAAATACTACTAATCTGTGTAAAAGGCCAAAAATTCCCTGATTCTTGCTTCTTAAATGTGAGGATTTGCTGCATTTCTTTGTCTGTGGATTTGCTACAAGCATTTTTCACTGTTTAAGCAATTAAGAAAATAATTTGCAGTTGAAGCAACAACCAAAACATTCATTAGTCTCTAATCCTTCATGTTATGACCTTGGTTGTTTTCGTACGTTTATTTATTTGATTGATGTCCGTGCTCTGTCATTAGCTGCGGTGTTGTGTTGGATTTCACCAAAAGGCATTTCTCCACATTTTCATGTAATGAGAAGTAGCCAGCAGATAAGTTTTTTCAGAATGTTGTAGTTTGTGGAAACGTTGTCACAGTGTTGAGTGTCGGAGCGCTGAATCTCCCCTCCGTTTCCAAACCCAGCTCTCCATGGCTGCATCTTCAAATGCATCAGATCAGATGTCCGATTTTGAGATGGGTGCCTGATGTGGACTCTTATTTTGTCTTTTTGTATTTTTGAAACAGTGTCGCAGCAGCACAGTGTAAAAGTATAAATGATTCCAAGTATAGTTGAGGATTGGGAATCAAAGTAAAAGTACACAGTATGAAGGAAACATTTTCTCTGTCAGAACTGTGGTATTGTATATTTTATTACCCTATTAATAATAGGATTTTTAATGTTGTTATAGGTGGCAGCAAATTGATCAGCAGTTTGGTGGTTTAATAAAAAATGCACCATGTTTTCTACACTGATTCTAGGTTTTTAAAATCTAAATGTCAGAGGTAACTACAGTACAGCTGTGAGGTGAATGTCCTGAATGAACTAACACGTCTACATGTGTTACTCTCTTCACACCTCTCCTGAGGTGAACTGAGTTATCTTAACAAGTGCAAAAAAAAAAAATAATAACCTGACCCTTTTTTGTTTTCATCCAAAAACACAGTGTGTAGTGTTTTTTTCTGATGATCAGTTCATACATATAAAGTGAGTGAGGACATCATAATATGTTTCAATTTGTAATTACTGTCTACTCACAGTGTCTGGTCTGTTTAAAACGTCCTATTAAATGATGTCTTCAACAAAAGGTGAAGACAGGTAAAAGGCCTTTAGGCTGTTCACACACACACACACACACACACACACACACACATACACACACACACACATGGGGCAACTTCGCTGTCTTAGTCATCTGTGAGGTATTTTTCACAACCATGTTGTCATCTCGTTTTGCCGTATTTTAGTGTGGAATGATGCGTCTGTCTGTCCTCACTGTATTTATAAGCCTCTTCTACTGTCAGAAATGATGGCCATGGTTTTAATGGTTTGATGGCAGGTGTGACATCATGTCGCCGATTTAACTATCAACCAGACGCCGCTAAAAACCCAGTGCTATTTTCATAATCAGTGTGAACACAATGAGACTCGAGCGTGCCGGCAAGGAGTACTTTCATATTGGTGAGACATGTCAAAACTGTAAACTGTGGGCAGTTTTTTAAGTGAATACTAAACTTTTGTTATTTTTAAAGTTCCCCTTTTATCAAAGATGTGTTATGATTATTATTAGTCCACTTGGATGTTTCTGTTTCACTGTGCAGAATGATGATGACACTAGAGGACGGATTTCACATTCATCTGTTAAAGAGGGAAAGTTTCTCTGTGATTTGATTCTGAAATTAAGAAACTATTGTTTAGTTATTCAGTTACATAGGAGACATCTGGTGTGAACTTTTTTTTTGGACCGTGTAGGCATATCCTTAGATTGTTATTTTTCAATGCCAGAGAAGGAGGGGATGTAATTTAAGAATTTTAAGCAAAATAATTGACTTTTTTTAGGAAAACCATGTGAATACAGTTCAACATTCCTAGAAGAGTATTTTTCAAAAACATGTCTGAGCTGATCTTTAAAAGGGGGTTTTCATGCTCATTTTCAGCTAATATTTTTATTATGGGACTCCATCAGAGTGGCTTTGTATGATGCACAATATAAAATGTATTTCTCATTTCAGCTGGCTATCCCACCTGAAATGAGTTGTCCTCTCCTGGTTTCTGTCCCTTTAAGAAATACAGCAAAGTGGCTCTGACTAATAACTCACAACAAAAACACTGCTTACCTAAACTTGATTTAATTTTAATAGAAGTGTACCTCAGTAATTTGCAGTTTCCTCCCGTCAGATTGGACAGATGACAGTGATGTTGTGTGGGATGCATACTGCCTTTTTGAAACATTAAAATCCAAAGAGGACACACTAAAGTCACGATCGCTGCATCTCTGCAGAGACGCAAGGAGTTTTTATCTCTGATAATACTACATTATGAACAACGAATCTGGGTTGAAATCCTTTGCTTTCTAGTTGATGCGTTACTGCAGATGCACTGTGTTGAAACTGCAGAGGAATTTTTGTGTGTGACTCATTAAAGAATTCTCCTATTCTTCTTCATGAATAAACCACTATTTGTTCATTGGAATGTATTTAAATTAATGTCATGGTGATGTGACTGGCTACACCCAATATTTTAGTTCAGCTGATTTCAATTTTAATACTAACATTTGATTATTTGTTTCTTTTTGTTTTCCCTTAAGTTAAACTTATACATCGGCCCATGTGCGTCTCCTGTTTTATCCTTAAAACTCTTGTTTGAAGCCTTTTTTTTAATCTATGATCTATGATATCCATGTCTGTTTATAAATATCTGTCTATGATACACTTCAGATTTCCACACAGTCAGAGCAAATATAACGTGTGAATAATCCCTGTTCCATTATATTCCAAAATCCCAGCACACCATGGAGCATCTCTCCTCCACAGGCCTGTCAGCACGGCTGGCTTTAGCCATTTTAGTGCCATGGATGAGTTCAGGATTTGCTGCCCTAAACTGTAAAGTTTACAGCCTGACATGCTGAGTTCAATGACGCAGCTAAAAAACAAGAGCAAAAACTTTTTTTTTACGAGCAACTCCACCTCAGGTTTTAGCTTCATATCAGTTGATCACCAGCACCTCCTGTCGTGTAGGTTTTTTAGCAAGTGCACCAGCTAATATTAAACTTATATGTATGGTTCCCCTTGTTTATAATTCTTCATTGAAATATTACGTGCATTCGTCAGCCTCTATTTTTTCTATGTTGTGTTATTCTGATACAAACTGACTGAGAGTTAAGTGGATGGTTGTGCCCCCATACTTTGTGTGGGTGCTGTACCTGGGACAGATGAACAATCTTCAAAATGACATCAGATTGGGGTCAAAATTATGCCAAAATTACGTCAAAGGTTATGACCAAAGAAAAACATTCAGTACAGTCTGACATTGGAGCTTTTTGCTGACAAGAATTCATCTTTCCCTATATATACTTAAGTGTTTGACACTCCATGTACTTTTGACAAGAATGCCCGACATTTTATCATTAAATATATAAGAGAAAAAATCAAAAAGCATTATATTTCACTTACAAAAATCTTTATCTTTTGAGTTCCCTGAAACTTAACTGTTAGAGTGTGATAGAGGCCCTTTGCTGTCAATATTAGGATACAAATAGTAATAACAAAATCCAAATAAATCCTTATAAATGGCATCCTCTTCTTATAGTTTTAATATTTCTGAAATATTGTATTCATAGTACCAGACGTGTCAGTTTAGAACAAACTAATATTAATAAAGAAGCTGGTTAAGTAAATAAATAAAAGGTGGGTCGAAAATAAAAGACAAATACTTTGCACTTAATTTAGCAAAAAGGTGTTTATCTGCATTATTAAATTAATGCTTTCAAGCTGCTATTAAAAATACTGATAAAATATTTTCCTTCTCATGGCCCACAGTTTCATTCCTTTTTCAGTGTAAAATAAAAATAATGCTGATGTCTTTATATATTCAGCATAACAGATAATTGAATGGTGAAAAAAGAGAAAAAATCTTAACAGTCATAAATTATTAAATTATTCAGTGTAGATAAAAATATAATATTTAAAAATTGCAGCAAAACAACATATTACATGTTAAAATGCAGTGTATGCAAACTTTTATAGTGCTTAGTATTAAATATTATTAACTCTTATTTTTACATTATTTTTACAATATATATGTCATTTAAAAATGCTAATAGGCAGAATTACAAAATGTCACGCACACACACACACAAACACACACTATATGATGTGTAACTGGACTCATGAGTGACTCTAAAATGTTCAGGATTGATCTGATAAATGGGACAATAATTCAAAGTAAATTATCTTCAGCTCAGCTCATTAGAGATGAGTCGCTCTCCAAACTGCTATTGATTTTCCTGCTGCACTCTTCTCTTCTCTGGCCCATCTCTCTCTGTCTCTGTTTCTCTCTCTCTCTGTTCACGTCCTTTAATTTAATTTCCTTTGTTCCTTTCTTCTTGGTCTTTGTTATTCTTCATCTCATATCCCCCCCCCCTCTCTCTCTCTCTGTCTGTCTGTCTGTCTGATTTTCTTTACATTCATCCCACAGTTTTTCCCAGTGTTGCCCTGTTTCCCATCATTTCTCTTCCACTTTCTAATTTCCTCCATTTCTTTTTGCCTCTCTCTCTTTTTTTCTTCCCTGCCGCTCATTTTCCCTCCATCTCCCTCCTCTCTCTCTTCCTCTCCTTCCCTCTTTTATCTCCCACAGTAGTAGGCAGCAAATGAGTATCAGATGGTTGTAATCCTACACTTCAAATACAGCAGAAATGATGACTCGAGTGTTCTTTGAGCTCTCGTTTCTGCGAGTGTGTGTACATTTATGTGTGTGTTTGGGAGACCTTTTTTTCTCTTTGTGTGTTCGCGTACGCACTCAGTCATTTTCAGCTTTCCTCTCCCTTAATTTCCCTCTCTTGCCCTCACTGTTTTTCTTCTTCTTTTTTTAGTTTTCCTCCATCATTCTCTCACTCTCTGATGAGGGACAGATTTGACAGGGTGCATAATTCATATGCTCCCAGCTCAGACGCAGCCCTAATGCCCTTAGTATTGATCTGCCTCTGCAAACACAACACATCTCACACACACAAACACACACACACAAATACAATAGACACACACACACACTTACGCATAAGAAACAGACATTTTCTAACTTGATTTTCTGCCTCTCTCTAATTCATTGCTTTTTGACTGCAACAGAGAAATGCATTTTATTGATTTTCATTTTATTTGCTTTTCTGTATGTGTGTGTACATTAGTGTGTGTGTGTGTGTGTGTATGTGCATGCTTATTGTGAAAGGAATGTCTCCCATTAGAGCAAGAAGCCATGTTACCAACATCAAAAAATGAGAAAAAGCTACAGTATGATGTGATTATATGTGTGTTAGGACAGCTGGCCGATGGTTCACTGTGTGCTTTTGTTCTGAGAGGAGAGCGGTTTGACGCAGAAGAAACAGAGGGAGAAAGGAGAAAAAGAACAACTCTAATGCAGTCCATCAAACTTAAACTCTTCCAGGCTCAAACCCAAATAAAATATTTGCACTTATTCAAAGATTCTGCTGCTTAACTTGTGCACGAACCCTCTGGAATCATTTCCATGAAATTGTGAGAACCACATTTGTTTAAACTCTAAATTTTGAAATCTTCATGATGGATAAAAAAATGGTAGAATCTGCTATACTGTAATATTTTTTTATATGAGAGTCACAGAGATATTCACTTTTATGATTTGGGTGTAAATGTGAGAGACGGACATAAAAGAATGAAGGCTACAACAAATAATCAATGAAAAGAAGATGAAGCAACAAATGTTTTGATAATATTAACCATTTTTGGTTACTAAGGAGATAAAATTACAATTTCCTGTTTACAGCCTTTCACATAGAGGAAGATAAGAAGATTTGCCGCTTTTTCTCATTTTTTTATCATAAAATGATTTTTTTTTAAATTTTTTGACTGTTTGTCATTTACAAAAAGCCTCCTCTGGCTCATTTTTCCACCTTTTTCTTGAGTTAAATCGAGAAAAAAAAATGATAGATTACTTGAAGATAAAGATTCAGTACACTCAACTCAGAAGCATCCTTGTTAAGATCCTCCCTTCCTGAAAAACACCCACACCTCAAATTTTAAACACTCTTTTTGTAAATGTGTAACCCCATTTCAGATCCGTCAGAGCTCCCTGACAACCACAGAAAACATTATCCACCTTTTTTTTAGCTGTCTATTTAATATTCCCCGTAGTAGTTAACCGACTTTAACAAGTAAAATTTATCGATTGTCATTTTAGCAATAAAATGTCATAAATGAGCTCAAATTAAAGAGGGTCATTCGTAGTGCTGAATCTAGTGCATCTGAATCTGCAGTGCATCCTCATTTAGTGCTTTAGCCTCTTCAGGTTATGATTTTATAAACATATGCTGTATTTGGGTCTCACAGCTTTCGTTAACAACCACACTGCTATATGAAACTGAGCAGGGCTTCCAGTTTACTAGTGCACATGCACAACTGTAGACTGAAAAACGCAAGAGCTGAAGTAAACAAGTAGCAGGTCAAGCAGCTCAAGAGACAGATTTTTTTTCTCTGAAATTGGTGGAGGCCAAATAAAAGAACTAAAAGTCTGGTGAATTTTGCATTTGTCTGCTGGATGTTCAGTTGTTAACTACAACATCATCAACTGTAAAAATTCCAGTGATTAATGACATGTTTGGAAGTCTATTAACAGTTGACACAGCATTATTATTTTCTAAGCTTGTCTTTTTTTTAACTTTACCGTCTCTCTCTCTCTCTCTATCTATCTCTCTCTCTCTCTTTCTTTGCAGGCCTTTGTAGCTACAGGTACCAACCTCTCTCTCCAGTTCTTCCCAGCCAACATGCACGGTGATCAGAGGCAGGTTCCCACAAGGGAGTATGTCGACTTTGAGAGAGAGACAGGAAAGGTAGGACAAGTGAAAGATATCCACACTCTTTCTCAGCCACACACACTTTTCTCTCCTTTGCCCTTCACCAACAAAAGGAGATTTTCATCTCAGACTTAGCAAAACAACTGCTGAGAGATTTTTCTAATTTCAGTATTAGTTGGATTTGAGAGCGTTTATCTGAAGTTTTCACATGACTCCACCTGATTCATCTGACTTTGCTTTCACAGATAATGATGTGAAACTTTCACAAAAACTAGCTTTTGGAGACATGTATATCTCTGTCTGCTTTATTTATTTCTGTTCCTCTTTTGTTCTGCGAAGCGAAAATGAGAGTCCAGACAGTCACACACATAGAAAAAAAGCTTCATGTGCACTGATGAATGCAAAAGTTGAGTTTTCTCCTCATGAGCATGCGTGTCTGACATCCACCATGTGCACTGAGTTCAAACCTTGACAGAGTACAGATTGATTTGTGCATCAGCTTGTACACACAAGACAGATTTAAAGGTTCAGTTTGTAATCAGCTGACTGTTGTTCACATTTGGGCCTCTAAACCACTTCATGGTGGGGTTTTTATTGCCCTGGGATGCTTTTCAAACGAATCCTGCTGTCTTGTAACATCCAGCAAACAACTCCAAAAGGTAGTGATTCCAATAACAGTGATGAAATCACTGCTGAGCCTCTCACCACACAATCAGATGATGAAAAACATATCGCTGGTGCTTCGATCAAAACCCAAATTAAACAAGTCAAAGAGTTCAGAGGATGTTAGTTTGCTGCTGTCATCAAGGTGATAACCACTGTTCGGTGCAGGGTGGAGGTGCTGCTGCTGTTGTTTTTATGTGTATGGTAATTGTCTCCCCTGGCGCTCAGCCTGGACTCTGTGTGCATTTGTGTGTGTGTGTGTCCATGTCAGAAGGCCCTCCACGGACACTGGCTAGCTGAAATGAATGCCGGCTGGCGGCTCATTAAAAATGCATTCTAGGGAATCGATGGACCTCCATGCCCTAAGGCTGACGGACTAATCTCACGCTGTTAATTATTTAACACAAGTGCCCTGATGGCTAAGAAAAGTATGCATGTGTGTGTATCCATGTGTGTGTGTGTGTGTCTACAAGTGTTGATAGGCGTCTCGAATTTGGCAAAGGAGTTTCTGATGTGTGTGTCAGACAAAGAGAAAGAGAGAGAGCATGTATGTGTATGGCAGCAACACAGAGTTTGTGGTTGCGTGTTTGTGTGAGCGTGTGTGTGTAAGATGATACCGTCTCCTTTGTCACCTCAGCGGTGCTCATAGATCTATGAAGTTTTAATGAGGCCAGGAGTCGTTGATGTAAAGCAGTTTCACAGTGGTTCTATGGGACTAGAGCCAAGCACTTACACACACACACACACACACACACATACACACAACTCAGGATCTAGATAAACCTGCTGCCATTCTGCTCTTTTCTTCCATATTCATCATTTAAACTGAGAAACACAAGTCATGATAAACCATCACAGTGACTCACAATAAGTCTCTCAGGATCGATCAGTCTTTACTTCAGGTTTCAGTCTTTGCTTGTGTGTGATATTCATATATATTCCACTTGCATTAAAAAGATCGGGCGAGCGCAGAATGTGGTTTCCTGTGTGCAGTGTGCAGCAAAAAGGAGATATTGTTTAAAAGATTGTGGACGGCTTCACTCACTTGTTCCAATGCAGAGCCTTTAATTGTGAACTGAGTGTACATTTTCTGCTGTGTTGCTCTGCCCTGATACTGGCTTTCATTTCACACACACACAAAGGAAACACAAACGCACACACACACACACACACACACACACACCCCACCCTTGGATTCCCCTAACCTCCCTGTAGAATACAACTGTCAGGCCAAGGCACAGATCTTGTGTACGTTGCAACTTCTCCTCTTAATTACTGTCACAATTAAACTACACACACACACACACATACACACATACATATGCACAAGTCTGAAAATGTTCTTTTTTTCACAATAGTTTCTGCTGCTTCCAAAATGTTCTGTAAAACTTAAAGTAGTTGAAAAAAGTCCTTTTTTGGATGAATTATTTTTATGACAGACGTATTTCTCTATAAAATGCAAAAAATGGCCAACTGCAGTACAGAGTGATATTGAACATAAATGTGAATAACGAGACAAAAATAAAAGTAATGAGGTTGGAGGGAGTGTACAGTAGAAAAGGACAGTGGCTCATGAACTATGATTCAAACTGAGGTACCAGCTCACTGTTTTTTCCCCCATTTCTTTATTTTTATTACTTTTTCCTACACACTCTCTTTTTTCCGGTGTTTGTTTTTCTTGTGGCACTGTACATCCACACTACTCCTCCGTCCATCCCTTCTTTTCTCTTTCCGTACATCCCCCACTCCCCCCTGTTTAACCTCCCCCATCTCTGCCACCCCCCACCCCTCCATTCCTCCCACTCTCCCGCCTTCGTTTCTAAACACAGACGGTGCCAAACCAAAAGGGTAGCACAGCCAGGTTAAACTTGGCGCCTGAGTACAACGTGTATTTTGTGTGTGTGTGTGTGTGTGTGTGTGCATGTGTTTGAAAGACAGGGAGAGAAAGAGTAGAAGTGCAGGCTAATGGGAGCCAGCTGTGGAGGAGGTTAATCTTAGCCTTAGCAGCTAACTTGTTAGCAAGTATCAACCCAGCGCTAGACATGAACTGCAGCATCAGCAGCTGGTTCGTAAGCAGCCTACTTTTATGTGTTAAAGAACAGAGAAATGTGTGCAATAAGAACTAAAGTGCCAAGAAATGAAAGATAAATGAGTAACAGTGCTTTAAGGGATAGATGATAGTTCAAATTATTTACATTACAACTTTCATGAGATCTTAGAAATTGGATCATTTGTCTTGTGTGTAATATTCATTAACTAAGCTGCTTTCTTTTCTAAAATTCATACTGTAGCCCCACAAACTGTTAAATGCTTTGATGCACTAATTTCTTCAACTTCAACTTAATTTTCCTTTGAACTCTTTGTGACTTTACCTCAACTCCCTGCCTTCTCTGTGGTTCCTTACATTCATACTTGTTGGTGAAATGTTTTGAATTTGCTTGTTCATTTACTCTTTAATCACTCATCAATTTGAATGTTTCCATATTTTCAAAACACTGCTTTCCTTCATCCATTCGTCAGTTTTTTGTCATCCAAAGAGTTTGGTTTGTGGTTTTCTTTGTGTGTGGAAACTACCATGTGTCTAATGTCTTTTAGGTAAAGCAGATACTGGTCTCTTTTTCCTTCCTTCCTGTCCCTCCAGCTTTCCCTAACCACCTCCTGTGTGTATGTGTGTGTGTGTGTGTTGTGTGTGTGTGATAAAGACATAGACATATATGACATGATATATAGATAGATAAATATATATGTAAAACTATATGTAGCAGTCCCTCTCATGGCTGTCTGGAACCCTCAAGTCTTCTAGCCGGCTGAACAAGATGAGCTGGAAGTGTTCTTGAGTGTGAAACATGTTCAACTGATTTACAAGACAGCTGCTCGGCATGAGTTAATGCTCATCTTCATTACACTCCCATTTAGAGCTGGGCAATATATTGATATAATATCGCAACACAAGACTAAGTATCATTTTAGATTTTGCACACCATGTGATTGTGACTGGGCATAAGTGTTGTCTTTTTCTGGTTTCAAAGGCTGCATAACATTTAAGTGATGCCAATTTTCTGAACACTTTTGACTTTTATAACCCTACTATATTGTCGCAGTATCAGTATTGTGTTTTTTGGTCAATGATCTTGTCCTTTTTTTGCATTTTACATCTCCAGTTGGGCTAAAATTTAGCCCATTTTAGTTCACATATTAGCCCATTTTTGGGTTGGTCCCATTTCTTTCTGGCCCTTAACTTGCTTTTCAGTCATGAAAAGTGTCTCTTTCTGTCTGTGTGTGTGTGTGCATATGTTTGTGGATGCATGCATGCTGGCGCACAACAGTGAGTGTGTCTGCTACACACTACCACTGCATGCTGATGAGGTGGTGGCGCCAGACTGAGTGCTAAGCCTTACACACACATATGTACATGCAAAAAACACGCAAAGAAATAAACAGTAAACAGAGAGCAAATAATGAAAAGAGATGGAGACTACTACCGGCTGTGGTTGTGAGAGTGTGTGTGTGTGTGTGTTTGGGGGGTGCTGTTAAATGTGAAGCAGATGAGAAGGCCTGTCTGTCTGTTCAATGATGGAGGAGGCTGGACTGTCAAAGCACGGCTCAAACACAAAACCCAGGACAGAACCACACATGTGTAGGACTCCATTCATTCTCAAACCATTTCCTGTATAAACACAACATCTTTATTTACTTTTATCACTTACAAAAATAATCACTCATGTTCCTCTCAGAGTGAATTAGAATAAATTTGATAATTTATTTACTTTTTATTCTTCTCCACATCAGGGCAAAAGTAGTATCTGTAAATTGCTTTGGTTTACAATCCAGGCATGCACAACTAATATCTTCAACTGTACTATGTGTTTAGCGCTATTTAGCAAAAGCTAACATGCTAACATGCTTAACTAGCATAGTAAACAATATACAGCATCAGATAAACATCAACATGTTGCTCTGCCATTGTGATCATGTTAGCATGCCAATGTTAGCATTCATCTCAAAGCACTACAGCGTGTATTTGCGATCACACATAACTGCTAGCATGGCTGCAAAATCCTGACTTGAGAAAATAGTAAACAAAGAGAGTCATTCCACACTTTTGTTTTCTTCCTCCTCTCTGTTCATAGAACCTCAGTCTTACATCAGATACCATTATTATCCCAGTGGAAAAATAGTTGATTCCAGATTAACAGGAGACAAAAGAATATTTTGCAAATATAGACATAGCTGTTAGTAGCTGTTTCAATATTTGTTTTACCTGTACAATATCTCCGCTTCACTCCTGGAATTAACCTGCATTGTAGATGTAGAGGTCAGCACAGGACTGGAAATTTGTTGACAAGACAGTTTTGGTTTTTTTTTTAGACAATGTCCATAAGCAAAAAAAAAAATCTTATCTGGCTAATAAAACCGGATAGAGAGGAGTCAAATTGTGTCTGCTATTAGAAGCTTCAGCGTAATCTATGCTAGAGTCATGACTGTACAGTATGATGGGGCAAGATGTTCAGGTTTACAGCAGATTATGATAGAATGACTGCAGAGCCTCCCACAGCTGAAGCACCTCACACAGTCTTTGGAAAACACCACATTTAATCAGTGTTTTGAGATGTCAGCCATCAACAGGACTGTAACCCCCTCCAAATCAATGTCAGCAGAATAGTTCAAGTCTCTGTTTGTCCCTCTTTGTTTTTCATAGTTCTTTTTTACATTTTGTACATTTGCATCCTCATAATGCTGACACGTTTGAACTTTGTCAGATTTTGTCTTCAAGGCATGTTTTCTATTTGCTGTGATCATAGATCTGGTCACATGTATTCACAGATCCCAATTCAAAGAAAGCTAAGAAGTTCATGCAGATCGCAGATTTCTCTCTCTCTCTCTCTCTCTCTCTCCCTCTTTCTCTCTCTTAAACACACACAGACAAAATCTTTCTTATCTGACACCTCTGTTACCCTTTAATTTAGCCATCAGCTTCAAGCCTCTAGGATTCTGTCACATGGAT
Organism: Acanthurus leucopareius; assembly: GCA_029814765.1. NCBI lineage: Eukaryota > Metazoa > Chordata > Actinopteri > Acanthuriformes > Acanthuridae > Acanthurus > Acanthurus leucopareius. Next base: position 5,134,034 of record JAQMCX010000050.1, read on the forward strand.
ATCAACATGAAGTGTGTGTGTGTGTGTGTGTGTGTGTGTGTGTGTGTGTGTGCGTGCACACGCGTGCACACGCGTGCACACGCGTGCAGTGTTTGGTGTTATGTTTCACTCTGAACGGAAGCTGTGCCACCAGTGCGTGACTTGTTAGTGACATCATCAAAGCCAGACCACTAATTGGTTCCCTCTGCTCCTTCTGCTCTGCATCCGACAGTGTGCGTCTGTGTGTGTGCGTGTGTGTGCAGTTGTGTTTCACGTCTTATACGTCCTGAGTTGATAGTCGAGTACATTTTATGAAGTTTGTTTAATTTAGATCAGTATAAATGAACTTGCCTCAGAGCCTCACTGACAGTCACTGTCCCCCTGTTAAGAGACTTTAATGCACCGCCAGACCTCTTCCCTGTACACACACACACACACACAGAGTAGTACCATCCCTTCTCCTCCCACAGGGTTTCATATATCCTGCTCCAGGCCTTAGATCAATGACCACACCCACACCCATAATGCACTGCAGCACACGCACAGACAAGGTTTTCTGTTTATATGCTCTTTGTGTGCGTTCGAGTGTTTTATGTTGGCACCGTGTCTTTGTGTGAATCTCTGTTTAAATGCATCTACACAAACAGGATACAAGCAGAAAGAGCACGCAAGTGTCTGTGTGTGTGTTTGTCTGTCCTTGTGTGTATGTGAGGTAAAAAAAAAAGACAGTCTAAAAGTTCAGATAGAAAACTGTGTGTGAGAGACATCAGTCTGGTGTGAAATCCAGCATGTGTGTGTCAGCTCTATTTCTCTATTCTTAGACCTTCTTTTCGACTAACTGTCTGCTGAGCTGGACTGAGGTATCCAAGAATTAACCTGGACTTACAGTGAATCCATGTTCTGATGAGCATAAAAATGTGAGAGGAAGTTTTTCCTGCTTCTCTGCTCTTTAATACATCACACTGTAAACTGAGATCAAGTTAGGCACGATAACCGAATATCTTTCCTTCACCGTGACCAAGTGTTCTAGGGGCTCAGATCACATCAAACCATTTATCTCCTCACTTCATGCAAGAATGTCACAATTCTTGGATTTGATAAAGGCATGAAGACTGTTTAACAAATATGGCATGGCACCTAAACATACTTTGAAGGGACTAAGGTTGATGTTTGCCAGTTTTATGTTTGGAGTTTTCATTGACATAGAAACAATTGATAATTAGATTGATAAATGGTACACTCATGCTGACTAGTTGACACATAATTCAAACCTGACTCAGCAGCTCCCAACAGCTCATTGAGGTTTATTTTGGTCATCAGTAAGATCAAGGTTTTGTTAAAAAAATATTTAAAGTTCACCCCAAGATTCTGTAAGATCTAAAAACTGCAGCAGAGCGCTTCACAAGACAAAAACGCTTTGGACTTGGCCTTGTGGTTATGTATGTGTGATCTGCTCTGTATATGTGTGAATGCTGACGTGCTTTGTAGTCACTAAGATGAGAACAGTGCCATATAAATGCCATCAATTTAACCAAATATAAAGTGCATTAAATTAATCAATTAACACAACACTTGTGAGGTAAAATGTTGCATTATATAACAGCTCTACTCTGCTCTTTTATTTGGTTCAGACCGGGTGATAAGTCTGGGTTTTCTCTAACTTTGGTGACCAGAGACTGTCGTTGCACTCTATGCACCACTGCACATCATGGGATGTACTCCTATGTAACAGCTGAATTGGTTTTGCCATTTTGATTGACAAAAGGCTCTGTTTCCTTTCTCCCTTTGCTGGAACTGGATTAAACATGGTACACTTTGGCTAAAGTTGAGTTTGGGCTTTACAGGGAGAAAGCAAACACAGGATTTATGAAGAGACAAGACAAAACGAAAACATTATTATGCGTCAGAATGAAGCACAATTATCACTTTATCTTGATTATGTCATTTTCATAACACTTGAAGCCAAATTCTTGATAGACAATAAAATTGAGTCCATTATCTAGTCTTACTCTGCAGACCGATTGTATGTATTTCTGCTAATTGTGTTGGATTTCATCCCTCAGCTTTACTGCTCTCATCAGGATGATTTCCAGTGGTAGCAAGCAGGGAAAAGCTTTGATGCACCCACAGTTTATCACCTGTCCAGCACCAAACAGCAGACTGACAATGTTATGGCTAAGGAGCCTGATATTTTCTTCAGGACTTGGTGAAGACCAAAAAAACCCAAAAAGGACTACTGCCAGTTTTTCAGACACACATCTTTGAATTAATGATAAGGTGCTTTTTATTTGCTAGATTTGTTGTAGGCAACTGTTGCCTAACACATTAGCTATAGCAAATGAATAAAATCATAATAACTTAGTGTTTCCAGTGAGCTGATTCTACTATAATCAAAAATATCAGAAGACATGATTGACTTTTTTGCGCATTAAATATTTTTGACTTTTACAAGTTTAAAGTTGAGTTCTTGATCTTCACAAATACCATCTTTGCCTCTTTTTCTCTCTATCTTTTTCTCTCCGGGTTTGTAACTCTATCTGCAGGCTGTGGTGCATTTGCATGATATTTCCATACTTATGAAAGTCACTGGAACAAACAGTGGTTTTTGGCCCTCCTGTGTGCACGGAGACACAGGACTTTGCATAGCAACGATGCACATTATGTGTCTACAGACGGGGCCGGGGCCAACTCACTCAACTCACAATAGAAATACAAACTACCAGTGAACCGGAGAACAATTATATTACAATAGAAAACAGATGACCTGACAAAGGTTTTTTAGCTTTTTAGTTCTCAAAAGACTGAAAGAGCTGAAATATGAGTCTTGATGCTTTGTTGCAGCTAGTTTGCTCTCAGTTCATGCAGGGAGAGGACTGAAAAACCCTGAATGAAAACACACACAGGCTTCCTGATTTATAGAGACTGAGACACTACGTAAAGTTTTGTATTTAAGTTTAACCGTGAGATGCTGGCAGGTCATTACCATCCTCTAACCTCTGGCTCCCACTCTTTGATGGTAAGCAAAGTGTACAGCCTTGATGGCCTGGTAATTTCTGATACTCTGAGACTGGACATGCCATTAACCCTTAAACACCCGTTAACATCTGGCTTTTATTTTCAAAGAATAAGGACCATAAGCATTCATTTTTGGGTCAAATGACTCTGCCTCAGGCACAGATACTTTTCAACTTCTGTTCAGATTTGAATGTTTTTCTTTTTTTCTCCTTTAAGGGTGTGATGCCATGACAAAAAATCTACAATTGCTGTTATAGAGGAAATTCGGACTTATTGCCGGTGTCAGTAACGATTCTTTTTCATCTCAGCCACCCTCAACCTGTGTCCGCTTTAAAAGACAGACTGAAGTGAAAGTTATGAAACAAAAAATACTGTCACAGGCCTCAGCGCTGCTTTTTAGTGTTGCCTGTTTTCCACCTTGATCATAATGGCAAATGTGACAAACCAGAGAAAAACCAAATGGCAAATGCATTTACCTGCATTTAAAAAAAACCTTCATATATGTTCCAATTTCAATGTAAAGTGGGTAAAGTGTGATGTGATGGCCTCCTCAAGTTGTTTTGCATCCTTTCATAATTACAGGGTGGCAAAACTGAGGAGGAGAGAGTGATCACGCAGTGGAGAGTACTGTGCTATTATACTGTTGCTTCAGCAGGTGGTGTGTGTGTGTGTGTGTGTGTGTGTGTGTGTGTGTGTGTGTGTGTGTGTGTGTGTGTGTGTGTGTGTGAGAGTGAG
>JAQMCX010000050.1:5137862-5149264 GCA_029814765.1 Acanthurus leucopareius
GTGTGTGTGTGTGTGTGTGTGTGTGTGTGTGTGTGTGTGTGTGTGTGTGTGTGTGTGTGTGTGTGTGTGCGTGTGCTGGTTGCTAGAAGTTTTATTCGTTGTGGGATTAGGAACAGAAGGCCAGTAACGTGCTTTATCTCCACCTGCTGCTGTCACACCTAAAACACTCGCACACACACACACACACACACACACACACACACACTGATTACTGCCTCAACTCTTCCCCTCTCATTGTCTCGTTCCCTCCCTCTGTCTCCTTCTCTCTTTGTTATCACTTTTCCATATGTTGCTCGTTCTGTGACTTTTCTCTCAGCTCAGTTTACTTTCAAATTAAATGTCTTATTTCAGGTTCAAAAGTTAAAAATAATAAAATGGCCATGTGTGAATGAGACACAGTTCATTCAATGAAAAGGAAAGGGAAGGAAAATTTGACACAAACTAGTGCTGGGCAGTCTGACAACATTCGTCAACCATTTTACATTTTGCCACACTATTTACTGTTTGCTAAGGTATCTGTTCCTTCTATGTTTAAGACAATATGTGACATTATAAATCAATGACCACACTCCTTTTTAAAGGGATTTTTGTGGCATTTATAAGTTGTATGTCATGTATCATATCAGCCAGAGAGAGGAAAATGCAGGATGGCACTGCTAAAATTGAACCCTGGCTGCTGCAGGATGGACTCAACATTGATATTTATTATGCTGCAGTGTATTGATACACAATGTAGAGCTGAACAATTAGTCAGTTAACTGATTTATTTTAAATTCAAATGTATGAATGAGGAATATTATAATAAAAACAGGACAACATTTTGAAAAATGTTTTTTTCTTTTTACAGTAATTCTATAAACATCATTTTCATGATTCTTTGTGCTTCTGTGCTTTTGTTCTGCTGCTGATATGGTCTTGATTGAAAATGAATGCAGATAGCACAAAGTGTCCAGAATTATAGAAACTTCTCTCTCTGTCTCTCTCTCTTGTTCTCTTTTCTTCTCTCATCTTGGTGGTCTCTACCATTGTAACTTCTCCTTTATTTCAACTGCCAGCAACGACAATATGACGTCCATGCTGGAGTCATGTTCAGTAACAACATTAAGCTTTTGTTGTTGGCTATAAAAGTTCTGCCACTTCTGTGTGCGTGCATGTGTGAGTGAGTGCGTGTGTGTGCGTGTGTGTGCGTGTGCGTGTGTGTGTGTGTGTGTGTGTGTGTGTGTGTGCGTGTGTGTGTGTGTGTACGTGTGTGTTAGGACGCTGTGGAAAGGGAACATGAATCACCAATGATTCATGTGATATGAACTTGAGTGCTACAATTGAAAGACAGAAAGAAAGAAAGAAGTGAGAGAGTGTGATTTTCCTGTGACTGGCTGCTGACTCACACTCGTGTTAATTGTGTGAATAACACACATCCACACAGATTTAAAGACAGACACTAGAACTCATCTTTAATCTCAATGGTCCACACACACACACACATATACACACACTCTCTGATGTCGCCTGAGTGAATAAAACTCACAGACACTCCAATAGTCATTGATATAACATTCTTCTGGATAATTGCTGCACTAAATCAGCTGATGTCTCCAGCTTAGACAGTTCAAACATACACACACACACACACGGTGCAGAAGAGATGTGAAGAATGCTATGTTTTTTAAGAGAAAAAGAAGCATCCTCAAGTGTTTTTGTTGTTTATTTGAATCATGTGTTTGTATGTGTGTGAGTGGGTGTGTTTGCACGCACGTGTGTGGGCGTCAGACTGCCCCAACTCACGAGACTTTAAACACAGATGTCCATTGTGCTCACACACCTCGTGGGCACTGATCAGCGTGTGTGTCTGTGTCTGTGTGTGTGCAGCAGTGGGCAGTTGTGATGAATAGATGGTTGGCACCAGGCTGAATGAGAGGCACTATGCCAACACATCCCTCTACATCTGCGTCACACACTGTCTGCCAACACACTCTCTCGCTTTCTCTTTCTCACTCTATCTACTGTATATCTCTCTCTCACACACACACACATAAGCACATAAGCACAGTAACTTTTAGATTAAGATCAAAAGATAGAGATGTGACGAACCAAGTGAAGAGTGTGTTGAGCTGTATCAGAGTGTGTTTGGGTGTTTGCACAGTGATTTTGGGTTAAAATGGAAGAAGATAAGTTCAAGGAGGCTGTTTTAAAGAAAACTGTGGACATAATTTACAGTCAAATTACTGCTAAAATGATATACAGTAATTCAAAAAACTGCAGCTGGTTGCTGTCGTCTTATAAATCTTGTCAAAAGTCAATTAGAGCTTCGTCAATAGAGGAAGGACTCTTTGATCCCAGGGTTGATTTAGCTGAATTATCTCAAACACTGAAATCCTTTAGCTGAACATAAAAAGTTAAACATACTAAACTTCAAGCTGTGATGTTTTGCAATATGCTTAACTCATCTGCAGTGAAAACTCATGTGATGCACAAAAGTGTGATTAAAATGTGCGAGTGCTGACTTATAATGCAAGAGAGCTGAGTGGAGTCAATATGTGCTGCAATGTGCAACGAAGGCAGTGCAGAAGAACACGAGCAGAAAACACAATTACAAGGCTGGATTTTTATTGACTGCATTTATCGTTTCATCGTGTTTGAAAACTATGAAAATGAAGTCTTTCCGCTCTATTTCAAAAAATCAGTCATGTTAAATGTTTTATGATTTTAACACAACTGTTTCAGCTCAGAGATACACACAACGTATGTCCATATTTCTTTTAGAGTTCCTGTCACAATACAACAAAATGACGACCAATCACAGAGTTCTTATCATCCGTCAGGCGGCTAATCAGTAAAACAGCACAAATCAGCGCTGCATTACTAAACTTGCTCTCAGTTACAGAGCAAGTCCAAATTTCCACTGCTTTTACCCTGCTTCCTTTTCTTATACACAGTGTGCTGCAGTGTGTGAGAGTCCCCTGTCTTCACGTGTGTGTGTGTCTGTGAGTGAGCGTCTGTGTGTGAGTGTGTGTGTGTGTGTGTGTGTGTGTGTGTGTGTGTGTGTGTGTGTGTGTGTGTGTGTGTGTGTGTGTGTGTGTGTGCATTAGTAAATGGATGTGGGGGTTGACATGGTTCTCTCTCAGAGGAAGTCTGTGGTTGGGCCGTTTCTACATATTTTCCCCTCACAGACACAGACACACACACACTCACTCACACACACCTACACACACCAACACTGACACACACCAACACTGACACACACACATACATATATACACACACACACACACACACACATAATCACACACACACAATTTTTCCCTGTCAAGCCAAATGAAGCTTTCTTTTCAAAGGACTGTTCACCACCACAGATGTGGAAGCCGTATCTCTCTCACATCACGTTCGCTCACACTCTCACTCTCAACACACACACACGCACACTTTTAAGCACACACACACTTAAACACACACACACAGAAAAACATTCACTCGAAAATAAACCCACAGTCTCTCGGAGTGCGGTCTCTCCTGCAACCCCAGTGCAGTATGGGTAGCTGTGGTAAAAGAGGTCCCTGTGAGAGGCTGTCCAAAAATAGCCTGAGTAAAAATGCAGGAACGTGGAGCTCGCCCACTGTCACAGAAAAATCCAGTCATCTGTGCGTTTGTGTGTGTTGGGCGGATTTTCATTCTGTTAATTTATTTCTTATACTTGTAAACTGGGCTAAAATTACCACCTTGAAACTTTCTGACCGCGGGAAAAGCAGATGTCTGTATGTGCTTTACTGCCTCTCATTGTCTGTTGTTTCCTTCTTCTGGTAATCGGGGTCGTGGGAAAGAGGAAGAGACACAAAGAAGGAAGAAAGAGGCAAATTTGATTTGAGGTTGCTCTTTGTCAAGTTTTTTGACACAGTTTTGACGGAAAGACTAATTCAGACAGCTTTGTTCAAAAGCCTGTCTAAACATTGTTTAGTTATGACAGTGTGTGTATGCACATTTCCTCAGTTTGATGTGATAAGAAAAAATTATGATTTCATAAATTAAATAACAATTTAAAGCAATAATATCTGAAGTTATTTAACTTGCATTATAATCTGGCCTCTGAATAAATACAAAACTTTTCAGAGCATTTTTTATGAGGAAACATTTCTTTCTGTGGTTAGAAAAACACCATGGAGAGCAGTGAAAGAGACTGAGCTGAAAGGTAGCAAGCTTTAAGATTTAAACTGTGACCTGAAAGAAGCCAGAAAAGCTTTAAGGGGGTGTGGAAATACTGTTAATTCATAATCTAACTGTTCAATAAAAATATTGATTGTAGCGGCTTAAATATGAACAGAGTCATATTTGAAGGTAAAAATACCATATGAATTCATAGCAGCTTCCAAGGGCGATCTAGGGGATGTCAAGTTAATATTGTATAAGTTTTTAGGTCACAGCACAAACATTTGGGTACAAAGTAAAGTAATATGCTGCCACGAGCTGTTTGGAGGTTGTTAATGAATGATGTGTGTATTTTGGAGCTGTTAAAAGACAAACCTGTAACTTAAATAGCTCCAGAGAAGGTTAAAATGCCACTACCTTACCTACAAAATACACATCCCCACACACACACACACATATATATATACTGTATATACACTCATACATATGCAGCAGTTACATTGCTGCCCCCATGGCACAGAGCCATAGCCATGAAATATAAACAGAGTGGAGAAAGAGACAAAGCCTGACCCTTCTCTGTCTGTCTTATAGTCTTGAGCTGTAGACTGGCATCACTGTGCTGTTCAGGGTACACCAAGAAGAGGAGGGTTATACAGTATATACAGTAAAAACACCCCCTTACTACTATTATTGCTGCTCATTCTCCCTTTAACCTGCTTTCCTTTTCACAGATGAAGATCAAATAGATTCTCAATGACAAACCAGCCATTATCATTTATGGCCTCTTATTTACTGTCCAGTTTTTTTGTGCTTTTCATTATAATGAGCCTTTTCTGGGTAGTGAGGAAACAAAAGCTGAGCAGGTCATGATATAAAAGACTACAGAATCATATTTTAGCTGTGAGTGTGTTAATGAAGTCATCTAATAAGTCACAGCGCCACGGTAATGTATTTATAATATAAATATTAACATGTACAACAATCAATATGGCAAAAAGTCAGAAAACATTTTAAGACATGTGGTGTTTACTTTGGATCGCTTTGTCCTCAATCGGTCCAACACAAATGCTTACTTTTCCATGAAAAAAAGGCCTGAGATCCAGCAGTAGCAAAAACACACATTCATAAGCAGATCTGTACACATGCTCACACACACTCATGTAGAACCACATGCACGCTCACATGCACACACACAGTGTTAAATGCACATCCGTGTGCGTGTGTGTATTTGTGTGAGTGTTGGGGGGGGTTTTACTCTCAGTTCTTGGTTGAGGAGGTTTTGACGTAGTTGGTGGTTTTTCCTCTTTTACAGCAGGAATAGTGGGGAGGGAGGAGATCTCTCAAACACAGAGCTTTTTATTATTTCTAAGAAACAGCTGACGGTTTCTGATTTAAGAATTGCAACTTCATGTATAACTTAAGGTCATCTGGAGCAGTGGCTCCTTTCTGTTGTGGCTGTTGCACAGTTGGCAAATAGTTTTCCAAAATCATTTGAAACAGAAAATCAATCTTGTTTGGTTTTTGAAAAACCAACACATCTTTTTTTTGTCTTTTGTTTTCATCTTTCAGCAGTGATGTTGTACAAATGAGAAATAAAAACTTCTACCAGCATTAATCCTACTTTTTTATCTTTTTTTCTTTCTCTCCCCTCCAGGTCCATTTAAAGGCTCCCATGATCCTGAACGGAGTGTGTGTGATTTGGAGAGGCTGGATCGACCTTCAGAGGCTGGATGGGATGGGATTCCTCGAGTATGATGATGAGAGGGCACAGGTGAAGAAGAAACACTTGCATTCAGACAGAGTAGTGTGTATGTGCAAACACAGGAAAACACTCCAGGCTGCTCTGTTTGAAGCTAGCAGCTCGAGACCACATGAGCTACTACCAGCATGACACACTTCAATCTCTGACTAGATTTTGGGAGACTGAAGGACAGAAAGTTTAACTCACTTGTCTGTTTAACTATGTGTGTGTTTGTGTTTGTGTGTGCACAGCATGAAGATGCTTTAGCCCAGGCAGCGTTTGAAGAGGCTCGACGCAGGACCAGAGACTTTGAAGATAGAGACCGATCACACAGAGAAGATCTAGAGGTGAGAGGGCCCTTTAAAAGTGTTCTTACAGAGGACTAATGCTGTTCTATCATTGAAAGAAAAGTGGCCTGTGGCTGCACAGCATAGTTCCAACTGTAACAAACCTATTTTAGTCTCATGAAGCCAGCCTAATCGTCACAAACACTGCTTTTGTTCCAAACAACAGTCATGATAAGTAATAAGAATCATTTGAGCTCAGCTATCTGTGAATTATAAGTTCTATCTTTATATTGTGGTTTACAGATTTTTGGGACTTTCCATGCATTGTTACACTTCAAGCCTGTTGCACCTCTGACCACAACCATCTTAATTGTAGGGTGTGGTCAGACATGGGCTCCAGTGCACCTGTATGAGCATTTCTGCATCACTAGAGGACAGCAAAAACTTTAAAACTGCTATTAAGTTACTTTATAAAGTAAGAACTGTAAGCAAAAAAGTAAATCATAACTCAGAAACTACGTAACTTTTTGGCCGTCAGAATAATTAAAAATATCAATTAATCGAACAATTTCTGAGGGAGAACAGACGCTATACTTTTTTTGTTTGGATTCAGGAAGCAAAGACACCAGTTTTTAAAGCAGGTATCTAATTGACTGCATGGGTCATGTGTAATCACACGTGTCATAGAAACATGTTGTATGTGTATTGTTCAGTTTGTGAAATATAAAATGATGCAGATCACAGAGAGCAAAGTGAAATTTCACGTTTGTGGGCTGGCTTTGCAGGGCTAGACTTAACCCAACTGGAAATTTGCACAGAGTCATTAAAATTTACAAATTCAAAGTTCTGTCTCTTATACACCCTGCCCTCTACTGGACTGTATGGGTAACGCTATCTTCCAAAGGCATAACGCACTCCTCCACAAAAATTTGCATGTTTATAGCCGGCCTGTCAGGACAGTGATGAGGCTGAGACATATGATTTAGGTCAGTGAACAAACATCACTGTTGAAGGAACAAAGATGGCAGGCAGCGGTGATTGTTCCTCTCATGGGGAATGGGACACAGCCGGCAAACAATATCCCGACCGGTCAACTAAACACATGCAAAATTTTTATTTAGCCAATGCTTGAAGGAGAGCATTACCCATGGAGTCAAATCGAGGGCTCTGCCCCCGATAACAGAACTAGAATTCAGGCAACCATCCAAAAAATGATTTGATTCTCTTAAAATCATAAATATCCAAGTAAAATTAAAAGTTAATTGGCAGAGATTAATGTTCAGTCTTTTAGCAAATGTGCCTCATGTTTATTCTTAATTTTACTTATCTGCTTATCAGTAAGTCCATGTTGTTTGGCGCTTGAAGACTGAACACTGTTATATTAAAGCCATGGAGTCAAATTTCCTGTAGGACTTTCTTTGCTTAGCTCTTGGGATGGCTTAGGGTCGTGTGATGTGTGGTTGTGGGCTTTAATTATTTTTTTTTTTTATAATTAGTATTTTTGCAGTTTGAATCATAGGTTTAGTGCATGATCAGTTAGAAAATAAATCTAATCTGATAATTGATTTGATTTTTATATTATTGAACTATTGAATGACTGATTCAGTTTTGTCAAGTGTCCCGAAAGCCTCAGAAGGGAAAGTAGTTTATTTACTTTGTACAGCAAATCACAGGAAAAAAAACTTAAATTTGATGAACCAAAACAACATCAGCAATTGTAAAATTGCGATTTCAAAATTTTTAAATGTCTAGGATTAAAAATTTGTTCCTAACTTTCAATTTGTATGTTGAATAACCATTGTGTACAAATCTGTGTTGCCACAATGTCTCGTACACAAATTCAGATTCAGTGATTTATGGTGACGCTGACAGTTTGAATGTTGAAACCCCCCTAATATATGTAATTACATGACACAAACTCACTTTCCCAGCAAGGCTTTGGGGAGATCGATGGCATCCTTCTTAAGCTGACGCCCTACGAATGAACCCCAAAATTGTTTATTTTTTTAGGACTCTGTGGTTTCTAAAATCTGGGACTGATGACACAGAGACAGACAGCCAGCAGAAAAGAACAGGGTCTGTGTCCTTCATTTCTCACCATCTATCACACTGTCATGCACTAAACCACCCTGTGTGTGTGTGCATGTGTGTGCGTATTTGTGTATGTGTCTACCTGTTTAATTTATATACGTGCATTCTTGTGTTTGTCAGTCGTTGTCTGTGTGTGTGTGTCCGTGACAGGCAGCTGTTTGTGTGTTTTTATTGTCACGTATGTGTATGTGTGTGTGTCTGTTGTGTTCATGAATGTGCACGCAGCTCTAATGAATTTTATGACTGACTGTTATATCTGCTCTGCTTGTTTAACACTTGGCGCCACGGACACAAACTGAAAGGTTTTAATGTTTCATGGCTAGCTTGCAAAATGACAGACACACACTCATAAACACACACATCAAGATCAAGGCTACCACAGCTTTGTAGCACATGGTCCTGCAGATATTAGAGGGACAGAAAAAGCAGAAAAGTCAGAAGAGAACAGAAGGGGTTGAGAAATATACATAAGATAAGAAGAGCAGAAAGACAGGAAAGAAAAAGAAAGAGAATTATTTATTTAAGTTCATTTTTCTGACTGATCTCATGTTTCTTGAAAAAATCATGTTCTCCATCATATAATATGTAAAATGCAGTAATTTTAGGAGAGAGATAAAATTTTTTATTTATCCTTTTTTCTTGGTTCAGACCCTTGGTTTCGCCCCCTCCACTGAGTTTAGTGGATATAGAGTGTGAGAGGTTAATAATTCTGTGTTTTTTGTTGTAAGTTGTTTTTCTCGCCAATACATTCATGAGGATATTTCACACAAGCTGTTTTTGTTCTTGCTTTTGCTGCTAGTCAAAGAAATTTTGTTTTTGCCTCCAAAAATAGTTTTTATCTTTATTACCTCTAGCTATGTGCTATTTTTTTCAAAGCATTGTTTTTCTTTGCTTCCAGTTCACTCTGACCTTTTATGATAAAGGGCTATGAATCAAAACCAAAACCACAGTATTTATTATCACAACATTACTCTGCTATTTCATGCAGAGCAAACTCAATTATGTTATTAGATCATGTATAGTATTCCAAACAAAGTAAGTTTTAATCCAAATGCAATTTTGCCAATGTTTCATCAGAAATATTGTATTTATCTTTTTCTACCAGAATGTTTGTTCATGCATTTTCCATCATTTGCTGAAAAATCCAGCCTGATTAGGTCAGCTATGCAGCTCTTCATATGCAGACTTTCAAAGTTTAAGAAAGTTTTTAAAGGGTTTTTCCTCACATGCCTAATAGCCAGACCAAACATGGGTCATTTTCAGAATTTTCAGTGACTTAAGACTTATTTCATCCTCCTTATTTCCACATTAAAACGTTTACTTGTCGGTTGCCCGTTTTACTGATATGTTTCAAATGGGCTTTCTGTTTTTTTAAGACCACACAGTGTAGAAAAACATATGGAGATATAAAGTTTCTCTGATTTTAAATATATTTTTCTTGGGGACTACTTTGAAGGCTTAATGCTGTAGGCTTTGTGTCTGTACTTGTGCTTTATTTTTATTTATGTGCAGAGCAGTAGTGACAGAAAAAGAGCAGATGATGAACAGCCTGGTGTTAAAAGTAGGAGAATTTAAATAGAGCTAACAATTGAAAACTGCCTGTTATAACTAGCAAAGAAATACTCCTGTTGTTTTGCAGAGGATAAGACAAGCCTCTGCTAAATTAGCTTAATCACACAAAGTTCATATAAACCAGGTTTCAGCTAAAAAATAGTGAAAATAGCAATCACAGTGGGATTCTGCTCTACTCCGAGCTTTTTCTTTGGGTGTCACTGACGAGCTTTGCTGAATAGCTGCACAGATTCAGCCCCTGCATTTCTGTGGTCTGAACTCCACCTCTTCTTCTGCCTTTCCTCTCTAAAATAGCTGGAAATGAAGTTATCTCTCTGTCTGAACTGCATGTACTTTAAAGTTAACTTTTACTGTCTATCAGTTACAAAAAGAACAACAGAAGTCAACTAAATTTGTGTTTTGATATATAAATTGCATAAAAGTTCAAGTAAATCAAATTATTTCACATTTGTCCCACATTGTTACACATTAAATTCTTAGTGTTTTTGCAGTCAATTGGTAAGATAATAATCAGGCACTATGATAAAAGATTTGAAAGCCATGGAAATGAAGTGTGAAGGATTTAGGCAAAGGCCTGGAATAAAGGGCATGGCGTCCAGTTGTTCTCTAGTGTAGGCGTAAATTTTTTACGCTTCCATTGTGTTTGATGATGGTTCACTACTCAGACATTACACTGCAGACCAGCTGGAGTATTAAAAAAACAGTTTAAACAACATTTCAATGTGATTTTACATATCTGAAGCACACATTAGACCTTAATTAACATGGAAGGTATGATATTCAGACTGAAGTCGCCATAAGTGGTATTCACAGTCTTAAATTTAAGCTTTTGAAAGGCAAAATCTATGAAATAATCTCTGAAACATTCCTTAAATAGTGACCAACCCACTTAAACACATTTACTTCTGCTATGGTTTCTGTTGGTTCCTGAAAATGACATCAGTGCAACTTCAAATCCATTTCTTTTTAATTGGGTTGAGTATGTTTCATTGCAGTGAAGCTCAGAAGAAAAACACTGATGACTTTTTCACTGCTGTTCTCATTGAATATAAAATGGTTTCTCCCTTGAGTTCCAAGCTTTGTCATTTTCAGCAGATATAACATTTTTCATCCAAAAGCAGTGATACCCCAGTCATTCAAGGTCAGAAGTTACCTGTCAGAATGATGGATTGTCGACCAATAGAATCGTGAGGAAATGTGCCTTTTAACTTTACCCCCCCCCACACACACACACACACACACATACACTTCTCCAAGTGCTCAGCAAAAAGAGATTTGGTGGTGAATGATGAGTTGGCACTGAAAGCATTAATATATCATTAGTATTGATCGCCATCAGATCCCCTGCTTTGACTTACATACACACACATCTATACACTCGCAGACACACACATTCAAAGACACATTCAGATCCTGAACAGGCACATATGTGCACAAACTCGCAGATACAGCAAATCTGCTCTGACTTGGTCAACAAACACTCACACACACACACACACACACACACACACACACACACACACACACTTCTCAAGTATTGAGTTGTGGTTAAGCAGCAGATCGGAAGAGCACAC
>JAQMCX010000050.1:5149364-5275204 GCA_029814765.1 Acanthurus leucopareius
ATGCGCCTTATAATGCGGTGCGCCCTATATATGAAAACAGTTTTGAAATAGGCCATTTATTGAAGGTGCGCCTTATAATCCGATGCGCCTTATAGTGCGGAAAATACGGTAAATGGTACCAAAGCAAACTGTAAAAACTCAGGTAAAAACAAAACAACTATTTACAGCATTGTCCATCGTGCCACTGCTGGAAACAGTTCTTTTTTGAGGTGAAGCAGAGAGGAACCTGACACTTCCTGCAGTACATGGCTGTCTTCACCCTTGGGATCCCAGCATCGTGGCACCTCTTGCAGTACTTCCTGATTCTTGTATCCTCACTTGCATAGCACATGGGCATGCAGGTGTTGGGGGTGGAGGGTTGGGTCGGGGTGGGTGTTGAGACTTTAGCATACTCCAGCATCTCTGTGACCAGCTGCTCCCTGAAGGTCTTCTGAGTGTGCTGCTTCATCTGGGTGGGGTTGTTCCTCAACATGAACAGCTCCTTGTGGAGGAGGAAACTGTTCACCACGGCAATGTCCAGAAAATGGTAAAAAAAAAAGTCTTATACCATTTCATGGTCTTGTGGTTGACGCTGCAGTAACCAATCAGTGCGTCAGATAAATCCACACCTCTCATGTTGCGACTGTAGTCCACTACAGCATCTGGAACAGGTATGGACTTGGTTTGCCACACACCAGCCTCTTTCACCTTTCTCCTCACCATCTGTCCACTGAAGGCCTTATGCACCGTAGAGCACATGGTCACTTCCCTGGTGTCCATCCACTTCTCAAAGAGGAGCTTGTCTCTCCAGATCCACCGCAAATCTCCTCTCATGGCTCTTTTAGGCAGGTCATTGTTTAGTGCCTGAGGAAAATCAACACAGTTCTTCTTTAATGCTCCCGCAACAGCCAATGTTCTTTTTTGCCAAATCAAGGAAGAGGGTAGGACTTGTGTAAAAGTTGTCGGTAAACACAGTGTAACCCTTGCCGAGCAGTGAAAATGGCAAAAGGTCCATCACTGCTGTGTAGTTGAGACTCTGGCCTGTGGTGGACACACTTTTGCCCGTATACACAAAAAAATTCCATGTATATGCTGTTGAAGCATCTGCCAGCACAAAGAGTTTGTAACCCCACTATGTGGGCTTACTCCTCATATAATGCTTCATGCTGATCTGAGCTTTGGTGGTTACCATGCGCTCACCGATGGAAATGTTCTGATATGGCTGGAAATACGCTCTGCAGGCATCCACTATCTCCGTGTACAGGGGCTTTATTTTAAAGAGTCTGTCGTACTCAGCAGCATTCCTCTTGCTGTCATTTTCCTCGTCCTCTTTTGGGTTGCTCAGGTGAAGCGACCACAAGATGGCCTCAAAGCGCCCCCGTGTCATCCTATTACTGGGGAAGGGGAAGTTATAAGGCCATTTCTTCCTCCAGTAGTCTGATCTGTGGCGGACTGTCACAAGGCCAGAGAAAATTGGAATTGCCAAGAAAATATAGAAGTCCCTTTCTGTAAGTACCTCCCACTTGAACTTCTTTCCAGCTTGTAGTTTCTTAGCAGCATTGGCATTTGTGTTATCTATGATTGTGTGGATGACAGAGGTGGAAAAATACAGCTGGACGAGGTCAATGGGACTCCATGACTTTGCTGTATCAAATGCTTGTGCTTCCTTCTGTCTGTCATGCCAACACTTCTCTTCCTTCCTCACTCTTAATATTGCAAACTCACCTCAAGTGCGTTTGCTTGGTTTCCTAAGCATGGCTTTTCCTTTTCGTTTAGGCTGCCACTTTTCAGCTGAACTTGATTCAGATGAGGCTGAGAGCTGAGGAAGGGGAGCAGAAGCTCGACGAGTGGAGCGTCCTCTCTGCAGCTGAGTGGTGTGACAAGGTGTCAATGGGCCTGTCTGAGGTGTTGATGGCTGCTCAGGCTGGACAAGGACTGGAGCTGAAGGACTGGATGAGCCTTCCACTGTTTTAGGTGATGATGGAGGGTCAAGTACTGGAGATGAACGTGGACTGGATGAGCCTGCCTTTGACTGATGTGTTGGCCGTGGGGCCTGGGAAGCTCCTGGATGAGTGGCATGAGATAAAGGTGGCTCATGATCGTCATCACTGTAAAACCAAATGCGGACAGAAAACAAAAATAAACAATCAGTGGTCTGGTTTTGAAAATGTAATACATGTAAACACAAAAGCAATACATAAACATGTGGTAAACACACTGTGCTTGGGAACTCAACAAACACACAAACTCACAAAGTGATGTGCGCGGGCGCGTGTGTGTGTGTGTGGGTGTGTAAAAGAGCACAATAATACATAGATTCACTGGCCTGGTTTAGAAAGTATATATACATGTGAAAACAAAAGTCCAGGGTACACTGCAAGTCAGGTAGACTGGCAATTCGACATCTTATTGATCATTCTCTATGCATATAAAACAGACCTTACATACCTTTCCGATATTGGAATGCAGTAATCCGAGCCGAGTCTCCGCTGTCTTGTGGGTTGTCAGGATGCAGAAGGTCCTCATCATCTGATGGGGAGTCAATGGGACAAACCCACTCCTCGGGGTTCTCCTCGAGTATTTCCAGAGTTTCTTCGATGGAAGAGACTTTTTTGAATCGCTGTTTTTATATTTTTAGCTCAAAAGGGCGGACATAGTTGTCACAAAGTTCAGTAAACAAACGATCGCAGTCTCCATGCGAACTCCGCGCTCTGCACTCTCGTACGTGATGATGCCTTTGCTGCAGTCACACACTATTGGATACGCACGGCGAAATTTCGGCAGTGGATTGGTCAATTTGGATGATTGATATCTCTACCGAACCGCTAGAGCCTATAGGATTGAGGGGCGGTGAATAAATTCAGGCCAACAACACCATTGGCTAATCAAAAGGAAGCGAATGCATTATGAGCCAAACTCTTTTTTTTCATAACTTTATTTAGACATGGACATACAGTTGGAAAGCATCATCTTGTGTAGACTTACATCCACTAAGTCAACACTTGCAAACACGCCCGGGGGTTGAGGGTTATCTCACAGAAAATAATGAGAAATCAAAATCAAAAATGATTTAAATAGATATCTTGTAAAGCTTACAAATGTTACTTTTGAGTTATTTCTTATCAATATTGTTACCTAAATGAATATCACAAATCCTCACAGGATATCAAATCAACAGTACAGACTCTAATTGCTAGCAATTCACGTTTTTTTTAAAAAAATTTAAGCAGAGACCAGAAGCTTTAAAGAAGACTTCTGGACTGATAACTAGAGGAACCTTCTCCTTTTAAAATAATGTTGTATCATCTGCTGACAAATAGTTCTACCAGCGATAAAAATACTCTGCAAATGACTAGATTTAATATTTTCACACAAAAGTTGGGCAGCAAGTAAAAAAAGATATGGAGATATTGGATTTCCTTGCTGAATTCCATGACTTAGCCGTGGCTGGAAACCTCCATGCATGGCATCTACTCTGTATATTTTTTATGAAACAATGTTTAATGCACTTGCCCCTGTTAAATAAACAAGTAAAAGAACAAATTTTTTATTTAATTATTTCTACATCTCACTTCAAATTTAGGTGAAGACCCATAATTGTGAGCCAATCTTGCTTTCTCCCCTTACAAAATCCCCTCTCTTATGAAAGAGAGAGTGTAAACTGTAAGCAATGCCCATAAATGGATTATATGTGCTTGTACAGAGTCTGTTCTGTTTAATTTGCTGTGCAATATGACTATATTTTTACATGATTAGTGCACTGTTTTATGCTTTTTGTTGCAGAGCTTGCCTGCAGCCAATCAGTATAGCAGAGATGAGGCAAACTTGTCTAATAGAGGTCAAGCCAGAGAGCTGGAGTCCAAAAAGCAGGCAGAGGGTCATAACGGGAAATCTCAGGACTCAGGCAGGCAGACATAATGATTGAACCACTCAAGCAGCAGCACAGTAGGTTCTTTGGCAAAGAGATGAATAGAAGTGGGGTACTGTACAATATATGCTACTGTGCTGATGGGGAATTGGGAACAGGTGAGGAAGTAAATGAAGTAGGTCACGTGAAGGTGGCTGGCAGCAACACAGGGGTCATTGCAGGCCAAGTTGGAGTGTAAGGATGTATTAACCAACAATTCTGTAGTTTAAAAACTTTAAGGAAATACATAATTAAAGAGCTAATAAGCCATATAAAAGTCATAAATAATATTCAATAATTTATTATTCATATTATGTCAGTAGTTGTAAATATTGATTAGTTATTAAACAGATTTTTGTCCAGATGCTCTGCAAACTTCATCCCGTGCTTCAGTGGTCAAAAGGTTTTTTTCAGGTAATGTAATAAATCCATTGCAGTCTACAGTGTTACTCACTTTTATAGTGTTTATGAATCAATGGAAGGTAGCCGCAGTGCCAAAAGTGTTTTTGAATTTTCCCTGTGATCAAATAGAATTATCTTTGAAAAAAAACATTGTTATTTGGCTCAGACAAAATATTTATTTTAAGTGTATTTGGATGTAAGACACTCCAGCAGGAATGGTCATAAAGCTTTATGCAGACAACAAAGCCCTAAAACACCAGAAAAATCAACACAGATTACACCACAAACAGTCAGTTTATTGTTATGAATATTAGGAGGTTTGCCACTTCGTGTTTGTGTGTGCTGTTTGGCTGGAAGAGACGTAGCCAGCGCGGACATGCTCGTGCACTGTGTTCATTCATGTACAGTACATTCAATCCGCGAACGCGCCGCTCTTATTCTGGGAGAATTACGTCATTGCAATGCCCAGGGTGCTGCAGGACACTTGCAACCATAAAGCTCACAGCAGGCTAACGTTTAGTGCAGTGTTGTGCCATTGTATCCAGGAGAAACACACTGAGCATCGACTAGTATCCTTTGCCATGAGATTTGCTGGCAACCATTTAAAAAAAAGAATAAAGTGCAACATTTTTAAAAAACACACTTAAAACAGTGTTAATAAATAAGAAATTCTCACTGAATGTGAATATATCTGTTCAAAGCTTCTATAGGTATAATAGTGAGGGAACCGTTAAATGCCATTAAGACTGTTAGTATAGTTATCTTAAAACAATAAGATATATTTCATTGGAGCTATTTTGTGCATTCAAAGGGGAGACTTCATTTCAAAGAATAAAGTGAGAAAAAAAAGCTACAGGAAGCTTTGCCTCAGCGGTCCGTTATTGTGTGAGGGGGCGGAACACTACAGGCGCGCACAGCACGACGCGCGCATCACTGCCGGCGCGTCGGCAAATAACCTCATTCTGCATACTGACTGTTATTTAGAAGGTCTTCTCTCCAATTCTACCCTCGGTTTTTTAAAAGGTGACACCAGCAGAAGTGTTATCCACACCGCCATGGCTGCGCTGTCGGGAGGAGAGATGTGCATCAAATACCTGATGTTTGCCTTCAACCTGGTATTCTGGGTGAGTTTTAAGCGAGGAAATGTATTGTTCTCGTTGAAAAAATATACATCCTGTCTGTGTCTCGTGTGTGTGTGTTTGTGTGTGTGTGTGTGTGTGTGTGTGTATGGACGGGCTTTGTGTGCATGCGCGTTAGTGTGTGAGCAGGTTACACTAGTGAATGAAATTTTATATGTCCCGGAGGCAGAATCGTAGCGAGCGCTCAGAGACAGCCTCCGTTCCTTGATCACAGTATACTCTAAGGAGGCTCTGGCCACAACTAAACACAAACTGTCCCACTGTGTGTGGAGACCAAGCGGGCAGGAAGAATAATCCCCAGTGGCCAAGTGACCCAGTTCCACCACACAGACTACACTCTGGAGTTTGCGCGCACGGCATTTTAATAATTGCGATCGGGTTTGATGGGAGGGGGGCTGTTATAGTAATAATTAAGAGTTCTGCTACGAAACGTTATTTGAACAATTGCGCATGTCAGGTAACCTACCTGTGCGTGTGTGCGTGTTTGTGTCTGTATGTGTGTGTGCGAATGACTTCTGGATATCCCATAAAGGCTACATGTTCCCTGCAGGGTGTGTCTTTTTGTGTCCATTTGTTTGTGATCTGTGTGTGTGTGTGTTTGTGTGTGGTTTCAGATGGATGTTTTGCCCTTTTATGAATGTCTATAATTTGTGCAGCTATAAATAGAGCCAATTCATTACAGGGTAGACAGGGGTTACCCACAGTGCATGTGTGTGTGAGAGAGAGCCAAAAATCAATCAGTTTTGGTTATTCAAAGGATTCAAAGATTTACTCACGTAATATATCACATAAAATCAACATTGGCTGTGATAAACAAGCATTAAGAGACTATAAAATAAAACTCATTAACAGTCTGTAGTCTGTCATTAAAAGCCAACACATAGAAAACAATCAAAACGATTTGAAGTGAAATCAAAAAGTGACAGTCTCTGGTCATGATCATCTGCAGCCACACATAACCACAATAACAACATAGTCTTCACACAGGAAAAGTGCACATGTACAGTTTCGTTTCAGTGCATCCAAAGCAGTGTTCACAACCCTTGCTTTCAATAAAAAAAGGGAAGTTTTCGTATTTGAGACAGGAGATTTGAGATTAAGTATATTTATACACAGTTAAGATGCCAGAGCAGTAAATATGCTGCTGGGCAGGTTTTTATGAAGGTTTTATGTCAACATGCCTCAACAGAGGCCTCTGTGCAGCTCCCTCTTAGATCATAAAACCTTGAATGCATGCAAAAACTGCACGCATGAGGTGGTTATAGACACAAACTGTGCGTGCATGAACATGGAGCAACAGAGAGGAGGAACACAGGCAGAAACATATATCACTTACACAGTGTATGCTAGTTTTTCAAGCTCTCTTGCCACTCCTTGAAAGAATGATCAGGTGACAATATGAAGGCGTGATATAAAGTACGCATTCATTTTTCACTACCCTTTTCCAACTGACAGCATTAGTGTGTGCTTTACTTCCTGCTGGGAATAAGTTAGGTATTAGACACTGGTAGCGTTGCATTGTACACTCGGAAGCACCATGGCTGTTGCCGGGGGAATCAAGTGTGTGAAATATGCCATGTTTATCTTCAATTTCTTCTTCTGGGTAGGTGTACCTCACTATTTTTTGTGTCTAATCATAAGTGTGTGTGTGGGCGTTTGTGAGTCTGTCTGTCAGGCTGTCTGTGTGCTTGTCTGTGTAGAGAAGTGGAGAAGCTTCCTCTAATCTGGCACTTTGTTCATACAGTGGAACTCAAAAAAAGATCAACATACAACAGAAAGTACACACAATGAAAAGCAGTTGATAGGACAGTAGAATATACACAAATACGGCTCTCCAACACACACACACACACACACACACACACACACAAACTTTGAATTACACAGGCTTCTTTCGGTTAGGGTCTTAAAGTTAAAAATTTACTGACCTATCTAGGCCGAAGAGGCTTGTTGGTACACGCCTGTATGCACATTTTCACAACATGGCTCCATGCCTGGGCATTTATAGTGTCAAGTACAGATTTTTATACTGTTTTGTTCACGTGCTTTGTAAAAAAAGCAGACTGAGCTCAGACCAGTGCTGCAGAATATACTAATTTATACTAATATGTATTCATAATAGTATGTAGCTGTGTGTTCTTTGTGCTGACATGTAGATAAATTGGGAATGTATGAACATTAAAAAAGCAAGCAAACAATTTTCTCATCTCTGTCTGATTTTGGTCATGTTTGCTAGGTACAAGCATGCACACATACTGCACACTGTTCACATTTAGATATTTATGTGTTACAGCACATTGTGCTTCCCATTAGTGTGTGTTAAGGCTATCACAGATCTGACTGGTGAGGAGGAGTTACATACGTCCCTAATGAGAGTGGAAAAACTAATTTTAACTCTCAGTGTGTTCATTAGAAAAATCTGATGCCACATTGGTTATGAAGTGTGGTGTTTGCAAAAAAATATCAGTGTTGGTTCACTGATGTGTGGTTGGACGGTAGTTGTTGCTGAAGAAATACAGAAAAGGTCTTTTGTGACTCGGCCCCATCATGAAACAATCACTACTCCTGTGAAGAACAGATACTGGCTTTGACAAAGATTTGGTTGTGATATGGGGACTGCTGAAATGTCTTTCTGGGAATGAAAACTGAACCAAAAACTGTAAGGATGAGACCTAGAGAAAGATTCCAGATGGGGCCTGTCAATGCAGGTGTGCAGTGACAACTGGAGGCAGCTGTGACAAGAGGAGTGCTAAATTCAGACAGCGGCAATCTGGTTTGGTAAAGTCATTGTCAGATAATTGAAGAGGAAAAGTTAGAAGCATACATAAATATGGAGATGGCATATTTATGAAATTTGTCTTCCTTATGAACTTTTTGTTAAACCCAGTTTTTCACTGTTGTATTATACAATTTTTCCTTTTGCTGCACAGCCAGACTGAAAAGTCTACAATGTGCTAAATACTTTTAGAGCTGTAATACCAAATTCTAATACTGTATTTTAAAATGCTTGATGCTTCAGCTTACAGGCACTGCTGTCATGGCTATAGGCCTGTGGCTAAGATTTGACCCAAAGACCAAAGGCCTGTTTGAAGGATCAGACTCTCCATATGTGTTTTACACAGGTAAGATGCTTTCACTCCTGCAGAAGGAACTTTCTCTATTATAATTTGAGGAAAGTTTAAGTAAAGTTTTGGGTAATGTGATCTCTGCAATCCACAAAGCACCTTTGTATGTTTATGTGTATGTTCATGTGTATGCATATGTGTGTGTAGGTGTGTATATCCTGATAGGAGCTGGAGCACTGATGATGGTGGTGGGTTTTCTGGGATGTTGTGGGGCCATTCAGGAGTCTCCTTGTATGCTGGGACTGGTTTGTACCCCCTTTTTTTCTCTGTCTAACTGTCCCTTATTCTATTAACTTCTTGTGTATTATTTGACATAAAATCTTAACTGTTTAACCAACTATTTTCCCCCTAACTGTTTAAGTATTTTATATGTGTTTTTTACTGATCTTTTTCAGCAGTAATTGGACTTTTAATTACACTTTTTATTTCTGACCTTCTTTAAGATACAAAAATGTCTAGCTCGATCATTGTTTATTGAACAGTATCAAGGCCACAGTCTCTAGATTCCTCTGTAGCCGTTGCCCCCCTCCCCCCCTCTCTCCTGCCCTGTCTGGCCCTAATCTTCTTGCGCTAAATCTCTCAGGAGGAGGAGGAGTCCATGTAAATAAGGTTGAACTATACTGAAATGACCTTACTTGTTCACACATGCACGCAAAGGACATGCACACACGTGCATGGAGGCGCACAGTCACACAATCAGCTGAGTTTAATTTTGTCCTTCCTCTGTACAGTTCTTCTTCTTCCTGCTTATCATATTTGCCGTTGAGGTTGCAGCTGGAATCTGGGTATTTTACAACCAAAGCAAGGTAACGTTCAAGTTCAAAGTATGTTACACTGATTGTTTTTATGTGCATAACACATTCAAACAAAGTAACAAGCACTTTACAAAGGGGCAGATGAACAAATTCAAGTCAAATCAATGAGAAAAAAAGCATCAAGAAAAAAAAATTGGAAAAAAACTACTATAAAATATTAGATGACAGATACAGCAACAAAAAAAAAGAAAAGTGAGTGAAATAATTGTATAAAAGAACAGGATTTAGGGAAATGATCTAAAAGTCAGAGCAAAGAGATGTTATTTTTGTCAGCCTCAGAGAGAAACTAAAGGCCACTGTCATTTCTTTGTTTTCCAACTTGTTGTTGTGTTGCAGGTGGTGAATGATATCACACAGTTCTACATGCAGACCTACAACAACTACGAGGAAACAGGTGATGAGCGCCTCAAAGAGACACTGCGGATGATCCATTCTGGGGTGAGCCATGTCTGCTCCATTTCTTCTTTATACTAATTTGGACTGACTCAGGTCCTGTCAAATATATATATAAAAAAGAATTTGGCAAAAAAAATCATTTTCAAGCAGACTGCAGTGTATTCCCATGGGAATTTTTTTTTATTACCTCACAAGGCTTTTCGAGAATCTCCTCCAGTGTTATGCATAATGTTTGTGATGCCTAGATATTACAACCTTTTTTCACCTCATAGTAAAAGTACAGCTTTTAGGAAATGGGCTCTTTTACTTTCTTTGTGAGAGTTAAACAAGAAGAACAATATCAATGTCACATTTGTGAATTCAGTATGAAGTAAGAGCTCAAAGGAATTTAGCCTAGTTAGCTTAGAGATAGTGTGGTATCTTCTGTAGTGATGTTGTAAAGGTGTTGATGAAAGAATCTCCGCTGACACCGACTTAATTGCGTATAATAAAGTTTATTACAAAGAAGTACAATATCAATAAGGCGTTCCAGACAACCTGAGAGAACATTCAATCCTAAAGCCAATCCGAATCTCTGACGTACAGCGAAAAAAAACATTTCACTTTTACAGTCCTGGTGGAGACATCGCCGCAGTATCAGGCATGCAACCCTACATGGATGAAACCCTTCAATTGTCAAGCACTACATGTAAAAGCTCTATCTATTCCATGAAAACAGGATTAGGCCTCAAAGCTGTAAAACCTCAACTCCAAGGCCATATTAAGTGAAAACACAAGATAGCACACAGAGAAAATGTTTCAAACCACATAAGGGCATGGTGAGAGATACCAATAGAGAAGAAGTGTTAAACCATATAAGTGTTAAACCATATAGGGCTATAGCATAATATACCACAATAGAAACCACAAATACCAGCACCTCTAAACTCACTTATTAACGTGCTTTAACCTCTTTGTCTAAATTGTTCATTGACAGTAATTTAAAAAAATTAATTTGTTCCTTAGGAGGAAGTCATGTGCAGTAACTGTTTCCTGATAAACATTTATGCTCACATCCAATATAACAACTTGACCAACAACAAGACTTCCAAAACCAAAAGTGTAGACAATATGCTGAACAATGCCTTTAAAATGCTGAAAGTTGGTGATATGTGTTTTTCCTTCTTCAAATCATCTTGTTCTCTGAAAGTATGATACTGTGTGTTACAGCTAAATTGTTGCGGAAAAGCTGGCAATGAAAAGAATATTGCAAAAGACACCTGTCCCCGTGGAGAGCCACTCGAGGTGCTCATTACTAAGGTACGACAACTGTGAATGTGTGTGTGTAGATTGAATGCCAACACAGTCAGGTACTTGAGTCTGGAGATACAGAGAGAAAGAGGAATGATTCAAAACAAGAGACCATCCAAAAGATCCAGCAGTGTCAGACATGCCTCAGCTCTGTGAGAGCTGGGCAATTACTGTAAGTCAACCACATAACGATGGGCTGATATGTGTCACAAGTTTATTGGTCTTCCCTTTGTAGACTAATTCCCTCAGCCTCCTTGCGGTGTTACTATGGCAACGATGGTTTACTGGAGCCTTCAAGCTCTCAGGCTGTCTGTTACGTGTGCCATACCACGAGCCATGTTCAGGCATAGGTTTAAAGGAAGCTAAAAGGAATCTCACTTGTGTGTTGCAGAGCTGTCCTGACGCAATTGATGAAGTGTTTGACTCCAAGCTACACATCATCGGAGGAGTGGGCATCACCATCGGCATTGTTATGGTAAAGATGAGATTGGTTTAACCGTTAACTCATATAATAATTACGTCTACAGCCCCAGAGGTTGAACACAGTGCTGATCTCTCTTTCTCTCTTATAGGTTTTTGGGATGATCTTTAGCATGCTCCTGTGCTGTGCCATTAGGAAGTCTCGGGAGGTGGTGTGACACCAACCACTGCACCCTTAAGTCTTGATTAATGTTGCATGATGTCATTCCCAGAGTCACATGACTCTCCACTGCCAATAGATACACTGCTTGTTCAAGGGGGATAACCTAAACTAGGTTGGGTGCAGATATTTCTGATTATTCAACTATACATTAGTTATAACTGTGCTGTTGACACTTAGGTCCACCCTCTTGAACCATATAGATGCAATGTGGTTATTTGGCCCAACTATAGACTGGGTGTCATCTGTGCTTCAGTGGCAATGTAGTACGGAAATGTGTAATTTTGTGGTCATTTGATTGAAATTAGTGTTTGTGAACTGCTAATTATCTAAACAAAGGATCATACTATTGTATTCTGATCACATTTCTCACCTACTGGCAAGAAGAGTCATGGACCAGGGCCATAAAAAAGGCAACCACCGCCACTTCAGCACAATACAGCAGTAGCCAATGAAATTCTACTATTCTTTTGTTTGTTTTTGTTTCTACACTGCTGAAGTCGAACCATGGTGACTAGTAGCCAACTGAATGCCGAGCTGTGAACTGTGGTGACTGTGGCTTGTTCCAGCCTGGTATTAGAGTAGCATTTTAGATCCTTCATTGTGAAATTTATTTGTTCTTTCCTTCCTTTCCCCATCTCCTAACCTTCCCTTTCTGAAAACGCCTTTGATTTTTTGTCACATTTTGTAAATGTTCTCTTTTTTTATTTGTAAAAAAATTTATACACTTAGGTGGTTATTAAGTACACATAGTTTGATGATGTATTTTATAATGTCCTTTTCATTTTACAGAGATCGGGTTGATTTATATCATATGCACTATGTTCTACAGAGACAGAAATTAATGAGAGCCAAATAAACTAAACTAACAGAGTCTATTACGGGGGGATTTTTTTTTTTTACTGCAGTCACTCACATACACAGAGCAGGAGTCAAATGAGCTGTAACTTGTCATTAGGACTATTCTCAGCAGGCCACCAAAGTCCATTAACTAAACAGCAAAATCTCCACAATTAAATTGACAAGCTATCATAATGACTCAGTCTGGCATGTTAGATTTAGTTGTGTAGGATATGGAGGGCATGGAGGGGTTAGAGGAGCTTGATAACAACATTCAGGTCCCCTTCCTTGTGCGCAGTGGAAAATGATATTTTGGATAACCTCCCCACCCTTAGGTTTTCCTTTCTTTGATATTGGCGATCATCAAGTGTGACTCATGAGGAGTTTGATCAAAACCACAAAGTCAAAAGCTACTGATTACAGTAAACAACAAACATTTACTGTGGTGACTCAAGTAAAATTCTTATGAATCATTTTTTCCCCAAAAAGAAGTGAAAATAGAGTTAGTGTTCCTCTGATAGCAGCACTGGGAAGTTCACTTTGATTTGGTCGTTGACAGCCGGGTGTTGCCCTCTCAGACACCCCACCCCCAATATGGAGATAACACTGATTATAAAAAGCAGTGTGTATATATTTGTGAAACCATGTCTCCATGCTACTCTGTGTGTATGCCTTTTATATAACAGAATGTGTGCCGGCCAAGGGAAAAGGTCAGGAAAACTGAGATAAGGGATTTAAATGCTAAAAAAAATAGGAACAATGATGAGAGCTTAAGAGGAAAGAGGCCAACATCAACACTTACTCTCTCACACTCCTTCACATTAACACACAGTAGATAAACTCTAAAATATTTGATAACAACTGCACATTCTGTACTTTATCATTTGATGTTTACTTTTGTACTCTTAGTGCCAAATCTAGTCTTAGTTCAGGACAGGATGGTACAGATCCACGGTAATATTTGATAACCTCATACATTACACACACATATTACTGCCACTGAATGTAACTCACTCTCTCTGGAATAGTAAAAATTTGCTTTGTACATATAAATTCCACAAATTTATTTTAACCTGACAAAAAAGATAATAATAATAATAATAATAATAATAATAATAATAATAATAATAATAATAATAATAATAATAAAAATACATTCCTTTAGCAATCTGCATTGAAGTACAAATTATTTCCTCCAGCTTTTGAATGAAGCCTGGAGACACAATACAATCTCAGTCATCAGCCTCGTCCTCTAAGCCTTCCCAGGAAATGTTTGCAAGTCTTTGTGTTTTTGTGTGTAAGGCAGTGTGTGTGCGCAACACTGTGTCCACCTGGAGAAGCCTTGAGACACAATGAAGCACAGCCAAAAGCAGCTGGTATTTACAGGAGACAGATTCAAGGCCAGGGTCCAACGTAAAAACTTTTGACGGCACTCTGCAACAACTCATGCCTTGCTTACTCTCCTCTAGAGGACATTCACTTTTACCCAAACCCTGTGTGAGGGTTTTACTGTGTTCTTGTTTACATACAAGGCTGACAGGGAGGGGATGGATTTGAATAAAATTCAGGAGACTAGTTTGAGTCTGCAGGAAATATCGTGGATTGTGGGAGTATATTTGTCGAGGCACGCTCAGTAGAGCATTTGCCAAAAGCAAGGAAACAGCAGGGATACCAATGTTTGTGTCATCAGAGGCTGAGCATCTGCGGCCATGTTGTAGGAGGACATGGTTTAAGAGAAACTCAAATGTCCCACCAGCAGGTATAACACAGCCTGATTGCAACAAACACTGCTGGAATGGAGGCACATTGCGGATCTGATCGTCTTCATGTAAAGATGTGCTTTTGTTTGACTGCAAGCTCCTCTTTGATGCTGTTGCTGCAGTTAAACACATGGGCTCCCAAGCTGAAAGTAGCATTCTGATGGCGTCTTGAAACACACTTGCATACTGGTCAGTTTGCCCTTCCAATAAACCACAAATGATCAGACTGCAGGGTTTGACCATGGCCCTTTCCTCTGAGTCATGGAAACCCACATGGACATACCTGTGAAAGAGAACAAAAAGATGTTAGTTTTTGTATCTATGGATACAACCAGGGAAGGAAATCAGTAATCAAAGCCATATAGATTACAGTATATTCCACAATAAATGAGCTGGTTTTCATACCTATGGGCTCCCAGCAGTATTGGTCTACAAAAGGTCAGTGTAGCAACGTGGTCTGGTTTAATCATCCAGCAGTCTGAAACAGGTGTGGCCCCACTTAGCTGGACGAAGAGAGACAGCTCGTCTTCGCTGACACACTCCACAATGCACATGTCTGCCTGTGCAGCTAAGGTCAGGACAGCATCAGACTGTTTGACTGCAGACACAAGTACAGAGACACCCAAACTCTGCAGGTTTGCAAAGACCCTCTCCAGTGACATTTCTGCCAAGGCATTAAACTGCATAATACTGATCCCCTTTCCTTGTTCTTTGCATCCGAGCTCCAGCACTTCTCCTGCACTCAGCAATGTTGGCTGCAGGTACCCGCTGAACACTACAGCTTTAACTGGCTGCTGGTCAGTCTGAGGGCAGGGCGTAGCAAAGTCCCTGTGAATGACCTGCCCCTCGATCAAACGTGAACAACCAACAGGGAAGCCTGACACAGGTGTATGCAATGCAGAAAAATTGTCATTTACAAAATGAAGTGATACAGAGGGCCTGTCATTTTTTAATTTCCAGTGTGTGAGCAGTTTACAGGTGAGGTCGCTGATGAAGTCAGAGTGGCTGTGACCCAAACGTGAATGAAAAAATGATGCCAGCAGCCTTTTTACACAGTAATGACTTTTGTGAGCTGGTAATTGTGTTTCTGAAATGAAATCTTCCCATGAAAGACAGCATCCATACGGGACCACTCCTGTAGCAATGAGACCATCCAGCTCTTCCAAAGCGAATACCAGCAGCTTGTCAGCCAAGTGTCTGGCAGTGGCAGCCTCTGCTGCTTCCCTGGAGTTATAGGTGTGAGACACACTAGACTCCTTGCAGGCCTTTCTATGAATCATCCGTAGTAATGACGCCAGCAGAATGATAAAGGTCTTGGATCCATCGCCTGTTACAGTGCTGTGTTTTAAGATACACTCCACCACTGTCCTAAAAATAAAAAGACACAAGTACATTAAAAAAAGAAAATGATACTTGACAGACCATCACAGAGACATTACAGAAGCTACTTCATTACCTGGCCAACGGATGCTCCAGTCGCAATGCTGTGAGAATGCGTGTCCCATTCCGGCTTAACATCGCCTGTCCTGTGTCTCGGGTAAACAGCACTTGTCCTCCTTCATGGCCAAAACTACGGAGGATGACTGACTCCAACACACCCACAGTCTGCAGAACTTGTTCCAGGTGAAGATGCTCCATGGGCACCATCCTCACACCCTTTAAGGCACACAGGCTGGGTATTATAAAAGGTTAGGAAAGGTTCCAACTATATAACGCAATAAATAAATGTACATTTCCTAAACAAGCAACTTACCCAGTATTTTTAATCTAAATGACTCATTCTTTTGATTATTCATCACAGACACTGTCCAAGTAAAGTGGTTATTTTTGCTCATCATGAAAAGAAACAGAAGGGAAAGAAATGGAGTCATTCAAATATCATTGGGCCAAAATTTTACAAGTGGGCACTAAAAACTACATCATTTACAATGTAACTGAACTTACATATGACTAACATTTGACACATCTAGGGAGTCAATTTTGGATCCTTAACAGCTGCATTTATCTCAAGAACCATCTTCTTAGTTTAAACTGTTAGTGAAAGACTACTGTGGTAAGACCGCGGGATTTTCAAATGCAAATTTTCAGGATGTGCATGTGTTACTTATAACAAGTCACTTCTACAATAATATCTATTTACTCCATAATGAAATACATAGATTAGTGCAATGTGTTATCTTTCAAGTATTTTCTGAACGAAAAGTTTCAGATTCAACTTTATGTTTGCTCCAGATCTATACATCGACACAGAATGCTGTGGAGATTAGATTTAACAGACCCATTGTGTATGTGCAGTGTCTTATGATATAGCCTATGGGCTTTGGCAGCAGTGGCCTTGGCCAAAAGATTAGATGATTGATAATGCTGGAGCCATTTCCTGTTATGAGAAGTGGGATCCTTCAAATGCAGGGTTCATGTGTGGGACAGTGGTTGAAGGAGTCCACCTGCGTAGAGTTGCTTTCTTTGTGTAAGATTAAACTTTTGCAAAGCCTATAAAAGTGAGGTTTTTCAGATGTACGAGGGAGATTCATATTGACTCAGAATCTTCTCTCAGGCAAACCGGGATGCCTGACTGATGCTGGACTTCTTTGTAATAAACTTGTTTTTATGCCATCAAGCCGGTGTCAGCGGAGATTCCTTCATCATCTATACAGCATTGCTACTTAAGAAGCAACATATGTAACCGTATATAAAACACAGCGCCGGGAAATGCACTGTACCAAAAATACCCACCAACCATGAGTACATCTCTAACGTCACAGCATCAAATACTCTTTTACAGTAACGTTAATGCTCTCACACAATGTTAAACGCTTCCGAACAGTTCATATCCAGCGTTTGTCACCGGAGTTCAGTCCTGAGCTGCGTATTTCTCCATAATTCTTTTATTGGTCGCCGCGTCATTAGATTTACAAATTAGCGCGTTTTACCTCTCATTCACAAATCCAATGTAACGTTAGTTTACTTAGATTAACTTAGTAACATTAACGTAGACAACGTTAGCGTACATTAGGTAGCTTGGTAGTAAACGCTAACTGAACCGCAGCAGACAGTCGAGAGCAGCCCCCGGGAGCCTTTTTTACTTTCATACTAAGTCTAGTGAAGATCGTAGCGGCCAGACAACACAAAATAACTTCCTACCTGATAAAGATTTAAATCGAGAGAACCATGGATGTATTAGTCAATAGAAATGCTTCATCGGTATCCTGGAGACGAACCTTCTTCTGTCGTATATTTAATAGATGTTATTTGGATCATAAAAGACTATTGCCACCTAGCGTGGGGAGTCATGAATTGTTTCTATCTATGTAGCTGTTCACATGAACATTTGCTTTTCTTTCCTGTCCCGTGGACATCATATGTATCCTACCACAATCTCCCTGCTTTTTACAATGATAGTGATATGAGCCGTAAAAAATACAAATGAACAATTTGCAGCACAATTTATCTCTTTTTTTTTACAAAATCTCACAAAAATACTGTGGTAAATGTGCTTGCTATACTACGCATTACTCAGAACATTCCATTTGCAGGGTTATAATAATAATCATTACAAAATTTTATAATATTTATAAGCATTTTTTAATTGTGTGACTGTGTGTGTGATGACTACTTTGTTTGACTAAACTGTCTTGACTGGAAACTTCATACTCTTTTTATACTGTTCTGAGACTCCACTTGTGAAAAAGATCCTTATCTCAATTAGACTTCCTCAATCATAAAAGGGCTTTATTTTTGACATACTTGATTGTGCCAAAAAAGACTTCCTTCCTACCAGTTTAAGATTCCAACATTGGCTCGAATAATCTGGCCTCCAGACTGTGTCACAAAAATAACAAAACAGCACAGCAGAAAACTATCTAAAATGTTTTGTCATAAGCTAAAAAATACATAGAATGTAACGTTATATTACTTTATGTCACAGAAAGACAATATGCTGAGCCCGTCCTTCTGTCTGAACACTTCTTCTGTACAGTATCGCTGTACGTCTGTGGTACCTCAAGGTGAACGGGGCGGGGCCGCAACTTGATCTCTGTGTTGCTGCAGAAACCACATCCTAAGCTTCTAAATCAGGCAACATCATCTATACATAGACAGTATGAGACAGTTCTGCAGCTACTGCCAGATGTACAGATGCACACACACACCAATGGAGCTGTCCACACTGAATGTAAATGTCCTCTGTTGCTGAACTCTCACTATGCTAACGAGCCTTTAAAAAGTCATGTCACTACACTAATGAATATGCATCGGAGGCCCGGTGAGGGTGACCTGTAGGGATGGGACAGAGGTCAGAAGAGGTGGAGCGTTCAGAGTGAGCATCACTTTTCCCACGGGACCTGAATGGACAGAACACATTCACCCAAACACATAGCACAGACACACAGAGGGAAGCAAACGCAAGATGACCGGGCTGTGATGCCACCTATCCCAACCCTGAAAGCATCCTGTCCAACCCTGCCCCTCTCTCTCCCTCTCTCTCTTTCCCTCTCTTTGATACAGCTTTCACACACCTGCACTTTTGTTCTCAGTGTCTTAGAACTATTGAGGCACAAAAACTCTCTCACCTCACTGTTTTCCTCCACCCTCTCTGGTCCTGTCATCCTTTCTCCTCCTCCTGAACCCCACTGTTGGAAATAGGAGTACCTGTGAGTCTGAACATTGCTGCTGGGGCGACTGAATACAGGTATTGTCTCTCGATCCTTTAGTTTTTCTTATTTTTTAATCAATCAAAAGCACTGATTTATATCTCTTTGAACTCTGATAAGTGAATGGTTATTGAGTGCAAATCCATTGATGCATGAGAGATAAATAAGTCTGTGCAAGTCATTCTGTTGTTTACTGGATACAGATTGAAGTTGAAAAACACAATCATCTAAGATACTTTATTGGCTTGTAGCTCCAGTTTGAGAATTTTTTTTGCTGCTGCCGCTGAAATATTTGATTCCTTTGAAGGTTGAGATAAAGAGCATTCATCTAGCAGACACTCTGTGTTTCAGATACTGTAATGAATTTGTCACCTTGGTAGATCAGGTTGGAAAAATATTTTTGCCGCACGAACAACTGAAATTAAGGGACTATATGGTTCAAATACTGAGTCATTTATTCTTACCTGAACGGCAAAAAATAGAGAGATAGGAAAACGTATACATTTAATCCTTCCATATCGCACATCAACCCTGATAAAGTAAATTAATCTGGACTAAAACATATTATGATAAATATCATATTACTGTACAGAAATATAAAAGCTGACATGCTGCTCTGATGGCCATCAATAGCTTTGAATTCTCTCCTTGTTAATCTATCAGTAGTGGCCTCTGTTTGTCTTTTCAGAAAAAAACTGGTGAATAATCCTTAAAAAAAGCTGACTTAACCTTAGATCAGTGCACAGTTGGGTGTGAGAGCACATCTGCTGAGTCAGCTGCAAACACTAAATACGTGTGATGTCTGCAGAACAGAAGACAACATATCAAAACATTTTTGCACTAAGGAGTCAAGCCTTGACAGCGAGAACCTTTTGTCTCATATATGATTTTAACCTGCATGGAGCATGACCTTCATACGGGAGTCTCACCTCCGGCAGGTGAATGTGGAACAGCGGTGGTCCACGCGTGACTCCACTCCCCCCCTTCCTCTGGTCCATCCCTCTCCCCCCTCATGTCAGCAGGTTTGGCAGAGACAACAGCTTGCATATCCTGTGTTCAAGTGTTAGTGCCACGGCAGCAGAAAAAGGAGAAGTCATTTGAACCTGATGGTCATACAGTGTCTATAAGCAGATTATTGCCTCAAAATCATCTGATCAATGGCCTTTATGGACACTCAGCTCTTGTGTGTGTGTGTCTGTTTATGGGATTTCTTTAAATGATTGTTAAAGTTTGATTTCGGTGTATTTGAAGGGCATTTACAGATGTGCCCTTTTCTGTTTTGTTGCAGGGTAATGTTCCATATATTGCACAGGTTTTTTATTTTCTTTAGGCTGAATGATGTTTTGCTGTTTTTGTGTTTCTCTGCCAGTTTTGGATCTGCTGCCATTCCTAAAACAATGACTGGGGACCGTAGAGCTGCCCCGTCTGCACTGGGCACCCCAGCTACCCCAACCCCCCTGCCAAATGCAACAACCACCCATGGCCAAAAACAATCTGGAGGTCATAATCCCAAAAAATTCATGAGTGAGCTGCGCGGCTTCCACAGTGAGTCGGACACCAACAACTCACTCTTTATTTCCAGCTTTATGCGAATCTGGTGTAACACAAATGTTTACGATGATACCAATGTACTGTGATGCTGCAGCTATCAAAAACTATATCTTAAGAAATAGGTCACATATTCAGGCACCAGGGCAGGTATAACCCTGGAGGTAATAAAGCAAGTAAGGCATCAATGTATTGAACTGTTTAAAGGATATAAATTAGATAAAATTTTGAAAATCCAGTGAAATTTCAAGAGATTTTTAGTTAAATATCTTTAGCTTATTTGAATAAAAGGTTCCAAGTTTAAATGATTCTATGCTGGAAATACTGAGCTAAAGGGGCTCAGCTGGACACTGTGCACACACCCCACAAATTATTATAAAAGTCCAAACAACTACTTACTCATAGGGGATGGATTTACTACTTTAGGTGGGTTACGTTATATAGCAAACTGCTTATTATACCATGTGCATGAAACTGGAGAATGAAAACTGCAAGTCATAAAAATGGTATTGTGTATCTATGTCACTTGATATTAGAGTCATACTGTGTATCGCTTCAGTGACACATGAAAACAAGCAGAATAAACAGGAGATGAACAAATGATAACATCTAACAAAGTATGTAATCCAGTATAACACAAAACATGGCCTGAATGTAACATTTTTTATAGAAATAGCAAGTCTTTGACAATGGCATTAATTATTGGAATATTTGGATCAAATTACAGGGTTAGTGTTTTGGTTTTTGTTTACTCCCTATGTTATTCAGAAAAAAGTCATTTAAAACAGACTAAAAGCATATGTACATTAATTATGTATCATCTATGTGTGTGTGTGTGTGTGTGTGTGTGTGATGTGGATTTACAGTGGGATCTTGGGCTGTTGCTGCCCTCTGTATCGTGAGTTTGTGTGTGCTGCTGTCATGTGCTGTGTGTGTGTGGAAGAAGTGTTTGAAAAAGAAGGACAAGGACAAAGAAAAGGACAAGAAAAAGGGAAAAGAGAAGAGCAAGGGAGATTTTGACACTGAAATGGATGGAGGTTACAACAAGGTACACACACACACACACACATACACAGTCTCCCCCTGCAGATGCATCGCCCTTGCAATGTGTTACACTGGGTCACCTAGAAGTGGTAAAACTGTCAACGCATGTCACATCTAATGGATCTTTTGCACATTATTCATGTTGTAGTGGAGGCTGAGATGAGTAGGTGCAGTATCTTCAAGGATGGGGGTCACTTTTAAACACACTGACAGTATAAAATTCCCACCGTCCCCCTCTTAAAACAATAAATAAACATTAGATGGTAATATTACCTTTGTTTAATCGCCTCTGGCTGTGTAATATTATACAATATACTGTAGGAACACAGCACAAATAGCTGCTCCACAAGTCGACCAAAAGTTCTCATTGATTACAAAGGATATATATTTCACCTGCGTGTGATGTGTGTGTGTGTGCGTCAGCCGCTGAAAGATGAAGGTAACAAGGAAACAGATCTGTCAGATGTTGAGCCCAAAGAGGAGGAGAAGCTGGGCAGGCTGCATTTCACACTGGACTACAACTTCACAGAGAATACGGTGAGACGCTGCAGTTCATGGAGGCGTGGTTTCGTCTGTCACCTGCCAGCTTTCAAACGTCACATTTTAATACTTTGCTTGTCCTTAATCACTTTCTTTTAGCTGGTAGTAGGCATCTTGCAGGCAGCTGAACTTCCTGCGATGGATGTGGGAGGTAGTTCTGACCCTTATGTTAAAGTCTATCTGCTACCGGACAAAAAGAAGAAGTTTGAGACCAAAGTCCATAGGAAGACCCTTGAACCCAACTTCAATGAGACTTTCACATTTAAGGTAAATTAAATACTTAAAACTCCAAGATCAATAAAACTGTAGTTTTACATCCTGACTAGGTGTTCACTGTCAGTATGAGACCATTTAAAAATATATATATATTTTCCTCTTGTTCTGTAGGTACTATATGCTGAGCTCGGTGGGAAGACGCTGGTGATGACTGTGTACGACTTTGACCGTTTCTCAAAACACGATGCCATTGGAGCCGTGAAGATACCGATGAGCAGTGTGGACTTCAGCCAGTCTCTGCAGGAGTGGAGGGATCTGCAGAAGGCAGAGAAGGAGGAGGTGGGAGCATGCTGGGAGGGGGATGGGGGCTGTAAAATTAAAAAGTGTTTTATGTGCTCAAGGAACAAAGTTACTGATGCTTGATGTTTCTTTAACTTTGGTAAAATTTACTACTTTTTGTTATGTATATGTGACTTTAAAGCCAGGAATACTGCACAGAAAAGTCAACCTGTTTTTATAACTCACTGGACTGCAGCTTCTCATTCAAGCTTTAATGTTTTCTTTTTAAAATGATTGTGAAATCATGTTTAAAGATCAAGTGTGTAAGATTTAGAGGGATCTTTAGGTAGGTGGTTGTAATTTGCAACCTCACTACTAGATGCCACTATATTCTAAACACTGGATGTTTAAGTTATCTTATAATTCCTAAATAACAGGCTGACTTCTTTTTCTTTGTACAGAGTGAGAAGCTTGGGGACATTTGTTTGTCCTTGAGGTACGTGCCGACTGCAGGGAAGCTGACCGTGGTGGTTTTGGAAGCCAAAAACCTGAAGAAAATGGATGTGGGTGGATTATCAGGTGACTCAAAATGCTAAATAAACAAATAAATAAATTTGTTATCCTCTCCATTTCATGTTTATTAGATTTGGGTCCAAATTCTGTGTCAGGCTCAGGTTCTATTTACTAAAGTACCAGAGTTTTTACACTAAAGATTTCACGAGAGATTTCTACACATTGGTTGTTTTCTTCCACTGATGGAGGTACTGCATCACTAACAGGTTGTTTGACTGTTCCTCAGTTATAAAACCTCTCTTTTCTCTCTATCAGACCCATATGTGAAGATCCACTTAATGCAAAATGGAAAAAGACTCAAGAAAAAGAAAACAACGATAAAGAAAAACACTTTGAACCCTTACTACAACGAGTCTTTCAGCTTTGAAGTGCCATGTGAACAGAT
This sequence comes from Acanthurus leucopareius, assembly GCA_029814765.1. Lineage (NCBI taxonomy): Eukaryota > Metazoa > Chordata > Actinopteri > Acanthuriformes > Acanthuridae > Acanthurus > Acanthurus leucopareius. Next base: position 5,172,892 of record JAQMCX010000050.1, read on the forward strand.
AGAGGTACATATCCACTATCTACACACACACACACACACACACACACACACACACACACACACACACACACACACACACACACACACACACACACACAAACACACACAAAAACAATGCACTTAATCAGAAATGTATTAATTTACTGTCTGTATTTTCATTCACAGAAAGTGCAGATAGCAGTGACGGTGTTGGACTATGATAAGATTGGAAAGAATGACGCCATTGGGAAGGTGCTGCTGGGCGGTAACAGCACTGGAAAAGAGCAATGCCACTGGTCCGACATGCTGGCCAACCCCCGGAGGCCTATAGCCCAGTGGCACAGCCTCCAACCAGAGGATGAAGTCAACGCTTTGATTTCCAACAAGAAATGAAACTGTGGCTTCAGTGGGCCATGAAACCTACAGTAATAACCTAAATTACTTCCAATTTATGTTCCTACCTCTCCATTTAAGCCACCGACTACAACTAAATGAATCTACCCAATAATACCCATTTCACTCTCGACATATTTTGAGTCACTCTATGGACTTTCCTCCCTCTGTAATTGCCTTGTATTGCCTCAACCTAAACTACTTAAGAGTTTTAATCAAAAATGTATCACTATGTACAGTGCTATTAAACCAGATGAGAATTTTTAAACCATTGGTTTTCTTTATTTATTCTGTTCAATGACACACATGCTACACCTGATCTAAATAGGATTAACTAGTTTGGGGAGGGAAAACCAAAAACAATATGGCCGCTATTAAGTCTCTCTTATTTACTTTTATAATATTCACTGTTGTCTTTTGCAAATTAACTGACCAGTCATTATAAATTTCTCATATGTTGCAACTTATGGACTCTGAATTTTTGAGCCTTCCTGACTTTGTTTTGGTAAGTCCTATAACGCCATATTCTTGTTACATAAATATATCTAAAGCACTTGTATGTGCTGTGTAACCTCCTCACAGTGCAAATAGTTTTGAAGAATGATTTCCGAGAACATTCACTTTAGTTTTATTAGATTTTTACATGTTGATGTTCAATGTCAAGTTGAATTACAACAGAACAAATAAAGAACCAAATACATATTATATATGTGTCATTTACCAATAATGCCAAGGTGACTCCTGCAAATATTTTGCTGTAAAGTGGTTTATTTTAGTACGTTTCACTGTCTGAACATTAGCTGCCTGTTTTCAGAAGAAGTCCATCTCTGGGCTGAGGCTGTGAGAGGTGAAATTCACAGAGAGAGCTGCTGCCACTTCTGGGTCCAAGTCAACACAGTGAGACTCCAGCTGGATGAGGAAAGGTGAGAGAGATGAGTAAAATTTTCAGGAATAATACAGATGTGATGTGAATGTACAGAATGTATTTGCTACCTGTTTGAGTTGGTGGGAGGACAGAGCAGCTGGGGACATCTGTGGGATTGTTTTCAGTAGAAATTGCTTGGCATTACGGAGAATCATTAAAGGCTCCATCTGAAAGTATGATTCATAGAATTTTTAATCATAATAATGTCACCGGTTTGAGTGACATTGTCATCTTCACAATACAAAACCATCATCTAAGACTCAGTCACCTGACTGTCAGAGGACTCAGTGTTTGGCTGAGGTGTGTGTCCCTCCAGAAAAAGCTTCAGTAGACTGATGTAACAGAGGATGGCCGTATGGAGGAACCCTGAACAACGAACAGCTCTTTGTTGGAGCTCACCACTCTGCTGGAGCAAAAGGCTAAAACACACACACACACACACACACATACACACACACACACTGAAATGTGTAACTGAAATTTTTTAAAAAAGAAGCTGATATAGCTAGAGTATATTTCATGTTCCTAGAGTGGCTCTGTCATGCACATCTGGTTATAAAATACTTAAACCTGACGCTCTTGAATAGATGGTTTTGTATTTATGCCCACATGAAGCAGCCATAAGCTTACTCTCTTATTGTCCAGCCATGAAAAATTAAAATCTATAGGCTGATTTATGTCATGACTGCAGGCGGTGACTGCAGTGACTGTAAAGGTGGAAATAAGGTGCTCCTTAGAACACTAACCTGTAAAAGGCCCAAGGCATCAATCGAGTGAACTCATCTGAAGTCACCATAGAAACCGGCTGGTAAACACCTTGTTCTAGAGTTGAGGAAAAGACGCTTAATGTTTAAATGTATTCAAGACAAACTCATTTAATGTCATTGCAAATATCAAATTACACTTTCAACAAATGTGATTTTGTAAGATAAACAATGTACCATTTGATTTGAAGATGAGCAGCCAGTCAGCAGAGTCCAGCAAAACAGGCAGCAGGTCCGTGCATAAGGTCCTGGTTTCCTGATGGCCCATCTTCAGAAATAATCAGGCAACAAGGTTTATATGAAGGATTTACTTCCAAAAGGAAAATGGTTTAGGCAAATAAATGGGAAAACAATTAACTTATTTCATTATGGTCTTTATTCTTGCACTTTAGTCTTATCCAGGCTCCAGTGGTTGGTGGATGAAGCCTCATGATGCTTTGAGGCTCTCTGGTTTGTGTTTGCATCAGGCCTTATATCTCTTTTGACACAGTGACATCTGGTGGCTTGTACAGCTTGTAGCAGCCATTCCAGGCTGCAGCTGAAGCCCCACAACACCTCATTGATATTGTTGTTCATAACCTTTGTTGTTCGTAACCTTTCTTACGAACAAAAGGCAGTAAATCGTAAACCTTTGTTCAGAAGAGCTTCAATAAAAACAAATGTCAATGTATAATGTGTTACACACTAAAATTATTACGTATTACGCAAAAAGCCTATATAAAATATTTTTGCTTACACAATAAAAATAGTAATAAGCACCTCTCTGGTAATGTTTTTAATTAATGTTAATAATTTTTGATACTGTGTGACATTACACAAAGTAAAGTCCCTCCTTACCTCCTTTCCATCTACCAAATGTGTACTCACAGTTTTGCATTTGTGCATCCTGTTCTTGGATTCATAATCCACGCCTATGGATTTGTTAACAGTATGTATAAATTTACACATGGCTTAATGGTTTGATGTAAACGTTTTTTGTTCAACTCTCAGAAAGAAAAATAACAAGTGTATTTTCCTGCTTGTCAGACTGTTCCTTTAATCAAGCAGCCTTGTCTGACACTCCTATAAAAAGAAGAATAAAGCAGCAGGACAGTTTGATTCCTTAATCACCAAGCCATTACTTTCTTAATGAACTCTGAGCAACAGTGTTGTTCTCCACACTAATGTGTAATAAAGAGGTACTACTTAAACAAATGAATCAGATCTTTCATGTGTGAGTGTGACTGTTGCTCAACAGGGTTTATCAGCCTTAGTTTGAATGCAACCTGTTGATTTAAGACAGTCCATCACACTCAACTTTTCAACTGTTTTGAATGCAACATCTGGGCACTTGTATTTTTTTACTCTGTATTTTGCCACACTTCACAGTGTGAATGCACTTATGCACTCAAAATATTAAGTGTAAGTACAGAAGTAGGTGATTTGGAACACACGATATGGTTTATTACCTGAGAATAGAGAAGTGCTGAAAGATAGTCCTTTACACACAGGAAAAGCAGAAAAACTAGGACCTGAAAGAAGAAATGAGACAGCAGCAGGTGAATGCATGAAAGGTCGAAAACACACCAAAGGCAACATCTGCTTGTTTACAATGCACATGTATGTCAAAATTAAATCATCCACAGCTGAAATCTGCATTTTTAGACAGCACGAACACTGAAGAGCAATACACCAACTGTAACTTAGTGCATAAATATGTTAAGTTTGTAAATGGAGATAGAAATATAAAAACCCACTGGTTGGTTATTTCTTACATTGGGGGAAGAATTACATTAATATGAGAAAATTGTTTACTCTCACCTGTCTGTGCTGTGTACCCTTCTCTGGTCGCAGCACATTCAGGGCAGCACTGAAGCCCTGGTTGTTGCACCCGCGGCCTTGCCAGGCACGGTGCAGGCTGGCAGCCAGCTGCAGTGGTGCGGCTGCAGGCACTGGTGGTGGGCCGTTCTCTAAACTAAACACAGGACAGAATTAAAAAATTACCTTGTTATGAGCCAAAGGAAACAACTAATACAAAAAGTATAAACAAAAAGACAACGATGACAGTGGAATGAGAGCCAAGGGACGTGGATGACAGAAAAGATCCAGACAGGACTGCATACTGCAATTTTTTTTTTATTCCTTACACCAACTGTCTGACATGGTGTGAGGTGGATCAGAGATTCAAAGATGCTGCTTTATGACAATCAGGTTTTACCTGCGGGCCCAGTTCTGACAGTCAGTGAGGAGCTGCAGCTGCTTTGGTAGAGGCTCTCCATCACATAGACGACGCCACACTGACAACAACACTGGACATAAACGGTCCCACCAGTACTACACACACACACAAAATGATGATTAAAATCAAGTCCACAAAACGAAAATATTGATTAGGTTTGTGTCAGTGCTAATTCCATGGTCATTTTCCCTATCCCACCAGCAAATAATATGATCATGATTATGATATTTTAAAATAATGTAGTAAGGATGTATTGATGATAACTAAATTCAATACAATTTTTAACGACACATAAAAAACCAAACCAATAAATGAGACTCTAGAAAAAGATGCTTAAAAAGTTAATTAAGTTCACTGGCTGTAAGGAAAACACACAGTACCACTGTAGAGACCAGCAGCAGAGGGCAGCGTAGACTGATCTGAGACCAGGCTTTGTTTACTTCCTCTGCTGAGCGTTCACAGCGTGCACTGGCACACAACAGGCCCTGGAGAGGAAACACAAACAGCAGACTTACTGCTGTGCTTGTGGACATACAGTAAAAAAGGATCTTTGTTTTGATTTCTCTTCAGATTTTAGAAAAGGGATTCTCACTCTCAGGAGGTGTGCTGTTAGATGGTAGGACAGCAAGCCAGCTGGAGAACAAACGTTCCTCTGTTGCGTGAACAGAGGGAGAGGAATGCAGACAAAGAAGAATGTGAGCACTCAAAGTCAATTTTACTCAAAGTGACATGTCTCACACAATTTTCCAAACTGCTGATCAAATTTGAGAGAGAAATGTCTTAAAAATTGACTAGAAAAAGAATTCAGCAGCTCACCTGATGCTGGTTGACATGTTCTATCAACCTGGTGCACTCCAGAGTTGTCCTCCCTCCTTCTGTTTTTACTTTAATGAATAACACTGCTGGGAGAACCAGCAATACTCTGCGACACACACACACACAGAAAGTTTTTTCAGTTCCTTTATATTAAATGATGGAAATGATCCTCATCAAATGTTTGTGTGTGTACCTGTTCCATTTGTTCAGAGTGTGTTGCAGGTTGAGCTCCTGGCTGACGCTCGATGTGGTTGCTTCAGAGGAGCATCTCTCAGACACCAACTCAAACAGAAAGTCATGCACATCAGCTCTGTTTCTATGGTTGCCAGACAGGTCAGCTACTTCCATCTCATATAAAAGCTCCTACACACACACACACACACAATGCACAGACATACACACGATGATTCTTATTAAACATCCTTTCTTAATATTTCTTTTTTTCATTTCCCTTTGAATGCTTAAAACCAAAACATAACACTACTACAGTGTTCCCTTGTGTCAGCTGAGCTAGAGTCACACACATGCAGTGTACACACCTGAACTCTGGACAGGATGTCTGGCAGACAGGTCCCTGTGTCTGACGCACTGTGATCTGGCCTTTCCAGGCTTTGATTGCTATTTACAGAAAATACAAAGTGGAGTTTGACTTTAACAAGCACAGAAATAACAATGTAAATTTACTTAAGCAAAGTATCAGCAAATAGCACCTAGACTTCAGTAGGTCACTTTAACCTGATGAATGAAAATCACTGAAGTTTGCCAAGAACACAGAACAATAACCTCTATGGGCATTAGTCATGCTTGACATCAATCGAAAGCCTTTTTTGGAAAGTTTCAATCAAAAAATCTGAATGAAATAAGCCAGTTATAGTCCAGGACGCAACTAAAAAAATCTAGAAAAGTAATGTCTTTTGCAAGTGTATTTATAAACATTAGCAGCACAAGTTACTCTCAACATATAGGATGTTTGTGTGAGTATGTACACCCACCCTGAGTGCTGGTCCATGACGCCATTAAGCAAATGAGAACAGAGGTTTCTCATGTCTCCTCCGCAGCCTCCCTGCTCCTCCGGTCGAGACAGGTAGAGCTCTGAGCAAGCCCACTGCTGGTACTCCTGACTGCACACAAACAGAAACACACACACACACACACACACACACACAGGAGTTACATTGGAATATTGACTTTATTTCTTTAAATTCTCTACCGGTCCCCTGCATGTGTGTCTGTGTTTGTTTTCTTGCCTTACCGTTCTGGGTCTGACAGGGCGTCCTCACTTCTCTGCACCCTGAGCTCATTTGCCAGCCACTCTGAAAACGAAAGCTTGACAAACACAACAAAGATCAAGGATTTGTTTTGTGTGTGTGTGTGTGTCAATAGGATACATTTATTATTCAATAATTCAATGATACAATGATTTAGTCATTATTCAATTTTTACAAAACAAAGTACAAAGACACTGTTAGCTCTCTGAAGCTCACTGAACATGGAATTATACTCTTTCACCATTTAACACTCATCAGGCCAAGGCTTCATTCAAATCAGGAACCATATGACCTAGTTGACCCAAGTTACCTGATACTGCGGTGAGTGTCCGAGCTGATGGAAAGCAGGGTGCCTCCACAAACACCAGGCAGTCTTCCTCCAGGTGATGTCGGGGTCCGTGGCACTGCCCCACAGGCCGGGCAGACTCTCCTCCTGGTTTTCACTCGCTGGACCACCATCAGTAATGGAAGCTCTTCTAACTTCAGGCAACAGTCTCGGGACGAGGTACAGAAGCTGAACATACACACAATTACATGGAGAGATTAATTTGTACATTAATGTGATAATGAAATAAAATAAAAACAGTGCAAACAAGTGTGCCGATGTTATGAAAGCAGGAGATGCTTTGACTAACTTTATTTGGAAGGAATTAATACATTCCTTTTCCTTCTCCACCCGTACAATGCATCAACCATTTGATTGATATCAGACATTTCTGCTTCACTGAAAATTTTGGCTGATCCCAAACTATCTGGCTTCATCTAACAAAATAGCTGATGAGTGCAGGCTGGAATTCACAAATAAGATCAGAGTTGTCATCATCCATTTAGAAGAAGATTAAAGACAATATGACAAAAGGGCCAGCATGGTTTGATATGCTCATTCACTCTCTTTAAAAATAACACACAGGCTGTTTCTACTGATGCTTTTACAAGAAATTCATTGTTTTACAAGAAAATGGTGTGTGAGTATTTCCCTGTAGCCTTCTATGACATGTCTGGTGTGAGTCTTATTAAGTTCTTATATATCACAAGTCATACAGAGAAATACCTTCTTATAGAAGCTGCTAAGGATGTAGTCCTGCTGCTCTTGCTGAGGCAGTGAGTCTCCTCTGCACATCCCATAACACACAGCTGCCACACAAAACCTGGACAGCAACGAGAACAGCAGTGGTGGAATGTAACTAAGTACAAGACCTATGTTACTATACATATTTGTGTATCTGTACAGTGCTCAAGTAGATTTAGTTGTGGATACTTTTGACTTTTACTCCAAAATGCATTACAGCAAGAGTCTTCACTCTATATTACACAATATTTCTACACTGTGTTGCATTAAACGCTACAGTCACATCACTGTTTTTTTTCTTTCTCATTGTAACCATATTTTTAAAAGTAATTAATGATGAGAGGGGAATTGGTCCATTGAACCAACCAGAGTGGTTATGATGTTATTTGACCCTCACCTAATGACAGCAATAACTCCAGCAGAAGCTGAAGATTTATCACCGAAATGGGTACAGAAGAGGCCACAACTGTGACTTTAGTTAAGTTGAAGTAGGTCATTCTGTGAGGAACAAATATCTGTTTGAATTACAACCTGTATAAAAGTGGGATAGCTCATTCTGTCGGGCAAAAATCAAAGTAGGTCACCCTGTCATGTACAAATATCTGACGGTATGTATTACTACCTGGACTACCTTCAAGTACTTACTATTATTTAACTAGTAAAGTTAATTTTTGTCTGTTTGTTGTTACTTTTATTTAACTTAAGTATTTGAACACTGAGGAACAGCCCGGCCGCACACAACTTATTATACAAATTATCTACAGCAGGTCTATTTTGACTCGGCTAAAGTTTGACTAAAGTTTGTAACCTCACCTAACACAGAAGAGCATGTCAGTGTATGTGCTGCAGACCAGTGCTGAGCTGAGAGCTTCTCCCACAGGTACCGGTTTAGGCAGAATGGGTGGGATCAGCTGAACTAGAGGACCACGGGATATGGAGGCATGGAGGTGGACCACAAATGCTGCCAGACCAAGTAAGTGGGCAGCACCCAACGATGACGCCTTTTTGACAAAAGAGTTTTGTAAAACTGGGCAGTGAATGAACTGATATGAGTGGCGTGGAGAATAAAGAGATCAATTGTTTCCTTTTCAGATGAAAAATAAAAACATAAAAAACAGGCAAGAGGTGAAAAAGACAGAGTATATAAACACAAAGTGAAAGACAGACAAAGACAGGAGTGTATACGAATATGGATTTTATGTACCTGGTTGTGAAGTAGGTCCCAAAGTCTGTGTACTAAACTGGAGAGGAGCAGTGTGTTACCAAGCAGCACACTGACAAACCTGGAGGCCCAAAGACTTTGTCTGGAGAGACAAAAAAGTATCCAGTAAATCGAATGAAACAACAACAACAACAAACCCTAAAAACACACTGAATTTCTGGTGTTTTTCTGAAAGCTGGATTAATAAACTTCATGGTCCTCTCAGATCACCTGCTGTATGTCGATAAATAGATGTGTATGGCCATTAAATATCCTTCCAAAAAAATTGTCAACAGTCAAATTCCTTGTTAGACTTTCAAGTAAGTTGCACTACTCACTTGTTGGGAGGGTTTGCTCGGGATGCGCCTATCAGGCACTGGCAGAAGTTCCTCAGGATCATGTTGATGACCTGAAGACATGAGGGAGAGATTCCTTGAATAACACATATAATATCTGACATTTGTTCTGCCAACAACCAACAGATACAGCACATTAGCCATAAATCACATATAGACAAAGAAGAAAATTACTTCAATCCGTGCATACTTTGACATGGAGCTCAGAAGACGGACGGGGGTTCAGGTGAAGATTGATGACTGTCGGTCCAATCAGCTTATCAGGATGGCAAGGGAAAATGACACTCAGAGTGTGCGAGACCCTGGACAGCTGAGCTGACATCTCTGAGGACACATGACCAACATGACAAGTAGAGAAATGAGCTGTGGCTGTGGGTTTTCTACATGACTGAACAGACAGGGGAAGAAACTGAAGATCAAATATAATCGAGAATTCACTTCACTTTGCATCTTGGAAATTCTTATATATTTCTTGACTAATTGGGTTTAGGAATACGCATGAAATATCTGCCATGTCTGCATACCTCCGTCATTTCCCTCCACAAGCAGCTCTGTGAACTCCTGCAGCTGAATCTTCAGGACCTCAAGAGGATCATCATTTGTGTCCAAACACACTGTGCTCCCTGAAAACACAACACAGCACAGATGCAGGCATCCCTCACAATTACATGGCTGTCATACAACATTATATGTATCTTTGCCAGCATTTGGAGATTTTCATGCTCACTGCAGTCACGCATATTGCATATTATTACTGACTCTCCCTAGAGTGTTTTACAAAATACATTTACTCATTTTCAGTTATTGTCATCTCTGTATTACTCAGCCCTCTACTCTACATCAGGAAGCAAAAATCTGATCTTCTCAGGTTCAAAAATGCACCATTTTTTACACAATTGTTTTTAATAGTTACATCATTAGATATTAGATGAATGTATTTGAAAAACAAAGCACATTTGAAATAAAGAAAGAAGGAAATAATTGATTGTTATCGTTGTCAGGATACAACGAAGGAGTGTTATACAGAATACTCACCATCCTGCTGCCTCTGTTTCCGGCAGGACTCTACATAAGATGAATACTGTGCAGCAGGGATCTTATCTGCTCTGAATACAGACAAACAACTGTGATTACTTCATGTATTGCCAATTTAAAAACAGATTAACATTACTGGTTAAGTATAACATAAAAAGTCCAGTGGTTATACTTAACAGGCCCACAAAAACTAACTATATGAGGACAAGCAATTATGCTAAATTTAAAATTTGGTAAGAGAGAACATTTTGGGGCACAATGGACTCCTTACAGGAAAAAAGATCTGTAAACTCAGGGCTATGTAGTTGGTGTTGAGGGAAGTAATAACAGTTAACACTGAATCTTAAGAGCTATAATTAGTATTTTACAAGCATCTGGTAATTACTCACTTTTTTAAAGCTTCAATGAAACTCATCCAAGCATCAGCTTTCACAGGCAGCTGCAATTGAAAGGACCTTGAATTCATGCACGTCATGTGAAGATTTTTTTAACAAAATAGCCAAAGAATTTCATATTAGTGAATGTGTAAAGATTAAAAGCAAGGTGAAGGGGCTCACCACTCTCGGTGTCAGCAGAGCAGGGAGGAATTTTGTCAAGAAATACGGCCTCCGGAAAATACTGAGAGGAAAAAGGCATCAATGATCCGTTCATGTTTCCCTCTAAAACTATTTTTATAGCTACGTGAGACTCATATCCTTATATAACCCTCATGTGCTGTGATGCAGCTGATAACTTAGCTTAATACCTGGCCTCCATGACTGTAGCAGATATTCTTCCTGTGCTTTCAAACAGAGACACTGCTTTCTCCACATCCTGGACAGCCTGGCACTGGAGAGGCAAACACATGCACATTATACTGCTATATTGTAACGATAAAAATAGCTCAAAAGACAATTTTATGAAAATTAAAACTTTGTTTTCTATGAATACGTTACATTTTGCTCAAAAGAAAGACAAAGTGACATAACTAAGGCTTGGTAAGAAACAGCAAATATTTTTATTGGCTTCGAACAAAACATGTCTGTAGCATCTAATGTAAGAATCGTTAAAGCTCAACGTTGGCTTTGATTGTCTGTTAGTTTATTACTATAATTTAGTGCATCGACAATCTCTAAACCAGGCAATGAGGTGTCAAGAATCTCTCTGCATCTTTAAGTAAATTAAAGAGCTTCATCAAAATATGTCTGCTCTTTCCTGACATTACTCCTTGGTTGGAGTGCTGAGGCACTGATGAGTCATCAACAGGTGTCGTTACACAAACAAACCACTGGGTGTCCCTGTTACCTGCACTGATGCTCCACTTCCACCAGAAATATCCTCATATAAGCCCATATCCTCCACTGATTCCTGCATGTAGACACACACACACACAGACACACACACATTGTAGTGGGTAAAACATCACAAAACAAACTTGAGAGGACCTTCTAGTTCAGATTCTATTGGATTTTAAGAAAAATACTCTTATGGACACAAATCATAGCCATGTGAGCACTATTTTTTGTTAGACTCCCTGTAAAATCATTTCATTATGAAAAATTCAAGATAGAGCAGTAATGACGCAGGGAAAGCTTTGATTTTTTTACTGCAGCTCTTACTTTGAGGTCAGCCAGTCTGGTCTTGGCTAGAGAGACGTACTCCATCAGGAGGCTGCGGTGTTTCACAGGTACATATGGAGGGTGCAGGATGTGAATCTGCCAGGTGAGAATGACAGAGAGGTGTTAAAAATCCCAGCTGTCTCATTTCTCTGTGTTGTCAGTGCTCTCTTACAGCTTCATCTGTAACTGTATCTTTCAGATACTGATTTTGTGCCAGTTTTGAGTCTAGTACAGACTGCAGATCAGAAGTGGAAGAAGTACTCGGATCTTTTACTAAAAGAAAAAATACCAACACAACTGTCTTAACATTATAAGCCCTGCATTTTAAATACTACTTGAGTAAGAGTACATGAGTATTTGCAGATGAATTGTATTGTATGAAAGTAAAAAAATCATTATACAGTAAAATGTCCAATGACTGACATTCAAAGCACTATTTCCATACTGTTTGGTTTATGACTCCTTAAAATCTGATGATGTCTTACTGGGGCCTCTTGTCATCTTAACCAAGTCTGCAGGGTGTTAATGATACCACTCTAAAAATCCAGATGGTTTCATATAACTGCTAAAATAATAATTGCTTGAGGTTCACAGAGCTCAAATTATTCAAAATTTAACAGAAAAGGCAAAAGAAAATTGTGTAGCCGAACATTTTTTCTCCCTTCCTGACAACATGAGTCATGACTCAAGTATAAAGCAGCATAAAACAGTTATATAAAATAAAGTATCAGTTCTATAACTAAAAATGTAACACAAGTGCAATACTTGAGTAAATTTACTTTGTTACTTTCCACAGACTGTATAATGGATATGAACTCATGATTTAATCTGTAGTAATGGTAGTTATGGTATGTTATACTGCATACATCACACATAATATGAACTTGCATGCGTTTTCCATTCATCTCTATTTCCTAAATCCTGCTACTATTCACAGTTTGAGCATCCAGTTTGCCCATTGCCCTTTAATGATTTATCTAATGCAAAAAGCACTATAGCAAAAAGAACTTATATCTTAAATTCGTTATCGATAATGATTCAACTCAGAGACGTATGCAGAATATCACCTTGAGGTACTGCGGGGGTTCAAATGGCACCAGGTCAGAAAGGAACTTCAGCAGAAACACCAGAGATTTCTTACTGTTTGCATGGTAGCCACTGCCTCCACCGAAAGATATCTGAAAAGGCAGAAAAGAATAATGCAAGGAAGAAAAATGAACTTGAAGGGCATTAAGAATTATTAGACAATGAACTTTTGTCAATGGCAAGAAAAAACTGACACAATGCACTATTTTTTTTTAACAATCTTCAAGTGTAAAACACTTACTGAAAATTTAATAATAATTAGTCAAGAAAAGTACATCAAATGCTGGATTAAATAAATGTACAAATTAGAATTAATCAAAATCAGGTTAACAAATGAATTACACCTGTTCAAAGCCAAAGCAAAATTCACCTCTGATACAGTTGGTAGATGCAGAGTGTTTATCAAACAACTGCATCACTTTACATTACAATGGGTGTCCGCAGATGGTACTTTTGTATTTTCATTAGTGTCATTAAAGGCTATTTGTGTCCTATGGTCTAGAGCCTATTTTATCATGACAACAAGTAAGTTTGTCCACACAGGTTAGGTGGTTGACACACATAAAAAATAGCTGCTGCTCTAAGAAAAAATGTTAGGATGCTTAATATCAGTGTCATCAAAACACATCAATAAGCTATCAGCTGGTGTTTAAGCTGCTATGAAACCTTGAACCAGTCACTGTAGGAAGGGAAAATGCCGGGTCCCTCCAGCGCACCCTGGCGAGCCAACAGGAAGGCCGTTATCATGTTCTCCAGGTCATAGCCTTCAAATGCAGAGTTCAGCAGTCTGGACAGAAGCTCTGACAGATGCCAAGAAATGCAACAGACATGACAAGCTTTTATCACTCCATTCAATATGGCTGCAAGTCCACCTTTCAACTGTCTGGTGGAAAAAATCTGATTAATGTTCAATTGTGCCAATTGTTACAGGCATGGAAAAAACTGGTTGCTTGTTTGATAGTTTACCTCTCAGGCTGGACTGGGCGCAGGGGTTGTAAACCAGCAGAGTGGAGAGGAAGCACAGGACATGCTTCCAGTTAACCTCATGGGTTTCCAAAACCTGCTGCAGGTGAGAGAGCAGCTGCTCCACACTGAAGATCACAGCAAGCTTTTAGAAAAAACACAGCATATCATTACAGATAAATGAATACTCTCAGCTCTATGTTAGTCTGGTCTGAAGGCTGCACATCTAAAGCTGGAACTAATTTGACTGCTGTCTGCAGTTTAAAACACAGAAATGCCAGTGACTTTGTGTGCAGCAGAGAAGTGAGGCTGGTTGCTACTGAAATGATGTGCGGTTTTACTCAATTATAAAATAACATAATAACATAACCCACACATGCAGAGTCAGTTAAGTCAGAATCGACAGATGGCTGTAAAATCCAAAGGCAAGAGTGACGGACTGAAAGCAGAGAATATTTCATGAGAAGCGAGACATTGTTTAACACACATTCACCCTGTAGATATTTTAATCCTGGCAAACTTCACTACATGTCAGTGTTCACAAACTCAGTTCTGTGGGCCATATGAAACATTTACCTTACAGAAAAGAGAGGTCACCAGTCGGCTGGTTTTTGCAAAAGTGCACTCATTCTGCTGAGAGATGGCATCTGATACTGAGGACATATGATTAGTCGTTACATGTCAGCTTTTCAGACATTTTTTTTTTCATCATGATGAAAGGCAAACTCACTGTATGATACTTATTTCAAAGTCTTTCCAAAGCAGATGAGTGTGTGTGTTGTGATGAAAGCAAATTTTAAGTATAATCATTATCAAGCAGGAACAGCATCAAGCAGCATCAAAGGGGTTGCTAACTTGTTTTTACCTGTTAATTGAGGCTTGTAAGTGAGAGCCTGTGTGAGGGAGTGTGTGAAGAAACACCGAAGGGCATCTGCAGACACTGAAACTCCACACAATGAAGCGTCAAATATCTGAATCCTGCACAAAACACAGAGCAGAGGAGTAAGAAACACATACATGTTCTATAATATAATGTTCTTAATGATGAAGAGGGTTACAAATGTTACACTGATATGTTCACCGCAGATAAAATATGTGAACTGAGACTGAGTTTATACTTTGAGTGGCTGCTTTCTTAGACTACCAACATGTATAAATGAACAGCTTTGTGCTGCAGGCAGAGTCAACTGGCTGTGAGTCAGTGTGTGAGGCATGCACACCGAGCTGTGAGAGCCAGTCACACTGATTTGAGCAGCCTGATCGCAGGTGCCAGGTGCTCTGCTTCAGTAATTCAGGACCAGACAAGCACCAGGAATGTTCACACTCCAATGTCAAAGTTTACTGTGAACAAAGTGCATGACCCACTCTCCCACCTGAGCCACAGACGCCTCTTTCTAGTCAGATTTATTTTTTTCTTTGGTTCTTTAGTCTTCTCAACTGGAAAGATTTAATTTTTTAATGTGTTCTGATAAGTTATTTGAACGTCACCATGGGCTTTAAAAAGCTATGATTGGGAAAGATTGCAATATTCCCGACTTCAATATTTTATGGATCAAATTTAATGAAAAAAAATAGCAGATTATCCAATGATGAAAACAAAAGTTAGTTGTTAGTTGTAGTCCTGAACTACAGTGGAATGGAAAGAGTCATTTTCCAAGTGTACAACACTATGTACACTGTAAATAGTGCAGCCTGCATAACTTACAGTCATTTTTATTTATCCCTTTTAGTGATTTTAAGGCACTCATACTGAATACTACATTTTCTACAGTGTCTGCAATTGATATTTTATACAAATACATGAGCTCCCTGTATATTGCTTCCTGTCTGTGTGTGTTCTCTGTCATGTCTGGCATTAACATTTACACTCAGGTCTCACTCTTTAAAGAGAGCTTAATGTCAAAAAGAAAATCGGATTCCATCAAGGTTAAAAAGATGAAAATAAAAAGCCACAGAACCACAGCTCCGCTCCTGCTTCAGTAGTCTGCTGCATCAGACTCTTTTCCACGGCATCCAGAAACCCTGAAAAATACAGAACAAAAAACATTAAAACAGTAAAAAAGCAAGACAGAAAAAGAAAACACTCAAATAAAGCCCAGACATCTTAGAGGTTAAAGATGTAGAAAATAGCTTCAGGGTCCAGAGGTGTGAATCAAAGTGCTCCACTGAATATTTCATCAACACAGGACAGGGTGAGTGGGACAGAGACATGTAGACTCACAGAAGAGCATGTCATCTAGCACAGAGCAACAGAGCAGGGAGATCCTCCTGTCTGCAGCTGCTGGCTCATGGCTCCGCTCAAAGCCAGTTCCCACCAAGACTCCAACCACAGCTAAGACACAAAAGACATCTGTTAGCATTACTTTAGCAGCATGTCATTTGGTGAAAATTTTATGATGTGTACCATCAGTGTATTTTTTTGGTAGATTGGGTGGTTGCAGTTAAGACACCAAACTCTGAAAAAGCCAGTGATGTGCTCTTCCAACGGCTGTTTTTGTGTTGAAATTCCCTCACAGATTTAAGCGCAAAACAGCCTGAAGTATTGCAATAAGCCTTTTATTGATGAGTGACTGAGCCAAAAACAACTACACAAGTGAGAGAAACATGTTTACTTACTTGACAGAACTTTCTGTCGAATTTCTTTTGTCTCATCTTCCCCATATGAAGGTGTCCATCTGCACAATGACTTTAACTGAGACACCAACCACAGCCGCACTTCTCCATCACTGAATGGACAAAAAGCAAAAAATGGGCAAAAATTAGTCACAAGTTAAAGATAATTTCCTGCAGCAAAATAAAATCAGCCGTGCCTTTAACTTTTACTGTCCTTACATTCTGAGTGACTTAGATATGGCTCTGCATGGAGCTTTTATTTGAGTCCTTTGGGAACTAAACTCAGTGCTCAATTTAAAGATGGCTCATTCAACATCCACAGAGGGGCACTGTAACAACAAAACTCAGCTAAGAGTCTGTCTTTTGTCACGAGTTCAGCCATTTCAAGGGTTCATGGTTCATTTATTTGTCAAACTACAACACAAGGTTGCACATGAAATGCAATTTTCATATAAAAAATACATTTTATGATAAAATTTGAAGAATAATAATGAATAATAATGTATTATAATTATATGGGGGTGACTTTGGTAAGTCACCTGAAGGCCTGTGGAAGGAAACATGTAGGTGCATTTTTTTATCTTTGCCATGCACTAGCCACAAAAACAAAGGCTTTTTTATTTGCTTTTCATCTAAAGTGCCTGTTACACTCTTTTTTGGCTTCATACCTCATAAACCCCTTCACCAAAGAGCACCTTTTGTATTTCGTATACATATTTTTCATGTAAATTTCCAAACGACACACTCATATTAATTATATCAATATTTCAATGTTATAAATTTAGTGGCATTTAAGTTTCACCAATAAGTGTTTAAACTTGGCTTATTTTTAAATTTATGTATCTAACCCTAGTTACAAGATTTAAATTCTCATTTGCAGAAGTAGAAACACTGGTTTTATGTTGTGATCTTTTTCTGAACTACTTCTCTGCCTTTTTTTCTTCTTTAGTCAACAGCCACATGATGTTAATTACTCTATGTTCTAGACAAGCTCCCCAGCTGCCGACCAACCCTGACGGCAAACTCGAGTGAACACACAAAATTTGCCTAAGACTGAAAAAAAAGAGAAGGAAAAACAAATAATATTTCTTACCTTTCTAAAATGTACTTCAGAGTGAGGACTTTGTAAAAATGAAGATGGTAAACCACCTCCAGCTTGGGTTTCCTCTGTTAAAACACCACAATAAATATTGCATATACTAAATTTATTCCATTATGTGAGACAGTCAAGCTGAGTTTTCTTTATTGTGGCATTACGTAAAATAGAATCAGGGTAAAAAATTTAGTTCATTTTAATTAATTCACTAGACCGCATATAATGCAATTACAATTTGTACAAAACCTCATGAGAAAAAGCCCCTTCGGGCAAAGTGGAATTTGTGAAACTGGCTATATGAATAAAATTGACTCGACTTGACTTGTGAAGCAAAAACCTTGTTAGGCCTCAAATACAGAGCATGAACTCTAACATGCACGCCTGCACACACAAACCTGATCTCTTCTGTACTCCTGCCAGAGCAGTTTAGGACAGAGGGCTCCCTGTGACAGTAGTTCTTTGGCGGACTCTAGCAGGGCACACAGCTGGACCTAGAGAGGATAGCAGTAGGATGTAGGGATTTCATATTTGTCATGCTCTTTGTATTCTGAATCCTGCAGCAATGAAAGACAAACTCAGGGTGGAGACCTCTGTGCCACTGTAGCTGAACAATTTAAAACCACTGATATAATGAAGCAACCATTTTTAACATGCAGATCTGGTGAAACACTAAAGTTGTGACTCTGGGAATAATAACTAGAAAACACTAAGTCACTGTATGTACAACACATCACAATGCACTGAGTCTATAAACTAAAACACATCCATCACACTACAGACGGTAAACTAAAGGTGGAGTTGACCTACCAAATAGAAATAAATTTAGCACATTTTACGTGTATGACAAAAACTATTTTTAGTATGTATACTGTCTGAGTCAGTGCACAGCGCCTCATTTCGTCACTTTTCCCTGTGTTAACACACTACATACTAAAACCCGCTTGTAGTTGGTGTGTTATTTGAGGATTTTGAACACACCAAACATCTGTAAACAGAGGCGAACAAATATACAGAGACAACTTAAGCAGGATTTATCTTCAGAAAGCAATAATTATAACCTACTATTAAACTTACACTGATACTGAAGACTGAAGATGCTAAGAATTGAATATGTGTTTGCCTTTGTTACATTTCCTCTTATATTTACTGCACAACTTTAGGGGTAGAATCCAGGACAGCATAACACGTTGTGTCTTACTGTCTGACACTCACCCGCTGAGAGATTGTGAGCAGCCCTCTTCCCTTGTCCTCTTCTTCCTCAACATCCTTGGTTGCAGTGATCTCCATCAGTCTTTCCAGCACAATCTTCACAGCCGGCACCACCACTGGGACACCGAGCTGCGAGGCCTGGCGCCTTAGCTCACACACTATCCACAGACAATACAATACATGCTGTAGTTCATACTACTTACTTCTTGTCACAGTAAGGTTGTTATTTTGTGGCACTGCCATTGTGAGCAGGGATCATTTCTATAAGTCAAAATCGATAAAATGAACCAGTCTGTACACACAAAACCATTGAGAATGTGAGACATCCTTGCTCACAACTTCAGAACCACATTCTTATTTCTTCATTGTTTTGCAATATGTACTGAATGTGCATAGCAGCGGTTATCTCTGGTTCAGAGTGAGTCACATGACCTGGCATATCAACTTTTTCACCTATAACAAAATTGAGCCATTAGACAGAGGAGATTTCAGAAAGTCTGCATCAAACACTTACCCAGCAGTGACCCTGCAATGACAGATGAAATGCCTTCAGACTCTGTCTGTTTCTGCTCTCCATTCTGAAGGCCAAAAACTTTGTGCAGATCTGGATTCTACAAACAAGTGTACAAAATATAGCTAAGATGAATCAATAGCTTATTAGTGACAGGTCATTGACTATTGGTTTTAAATATCTCTCCACTATCAGTTTCAGCACCACTATCAGAAAATAACATGAAGCAGGTCTTCTAAATCTTCTAAATGTTGAGGTGTATCATACATGCACATTATGTCAAGACAAACTTCTTCCAAATGTCTTTTTGACAGGTTTTTGCTCATCTCCACCCAAGTTCATTAAATGCAGCATTATGGCCACAGTAAACACTTCAAATCTTTACATCCAATCTAATGTATGATTTGCAGTTTTTAACCTATTTAGAGGCACTTTTTTTAAAAAAAAAAAAGAAAAGTTATTACATCATTGATAGTCATGACAAAGTCAGTTGTAGCACCTCTCTTACTAAGTCAATAGATGGATAATTAAAAATATATCATTATTATAACGTTAAATGTTTGTTTATCAGCTGTGCATTCCTGTAGCTTTTGCTTCGTCCTGCGTTGTGCTCACTCACCCCGACCTCTCTGAGCAGACTGCTGGGGTTGTGCTGCTGTTCCAACAGCTGGATCGTTGCCTCAAACAGCCGCTGCCCATCTTCCTGCTTCGGCCTCTTCACCACACGCCCAGCTAGAAAAACAACAGCAAGAATAACACATAATTCACATTTTTTTAAAAAACACTACAAAAGTCAGACAGTAACTTAAGTTATTATCGTCAGTCAGTTGTAACCTAAAATGCAGACATAATTACACAAATGGGAAGAACAGACCTGGATTATTTAATTTAGGGAGTGCGCTTTCATTTCAGTCTGTATTTTCTCAATTTTTAAGTTGACAATCTATTAATAATAACCTAAATCGACCCAGCTTGTGACTTACCCAGGAGACTTGATAGAGTCCTTTTCTGAGAAACCGATTCACTCGTTGCACTTAGTGACATTTCACTTTGGCTCTGTGTTTAAACGCGCTTCGAGAGAAAGCCAACGTTTTGAAATTATTTTATTGCCAGGGTTTCTAAACATATAACAGCGCTAAATAACTGCATAAATTCTCTGTGTTGTCCTGTCAAACCGCAGCAGATCTGTTTTGGTTAGCTCTCCTCCATGTTTCCTCTCGCGCTCTCTCTTTCATTGGTCAGTCTAGAGCCAATCAGAGTAGACTATAGTTCAATCACGTGACTGCAGGAGACCTATCCGGCTTAGTGGCTATTGTACTTAAAGTGGGAATTCCCTTGAACTTTGGCTGTTGTCGGGACCCTACGCAAGTGAAATAACTCGAAATGATCTCAGTGATACTCTTATAGGATGCGCTGGAACATTCTTTATGACAAGAAAATGGATAATACCACCCCCTAATTTCTACGAACCTTATTTCAAAACATAAATAGGCAGATATCTTGTATGTCATTAGGAGCATAAAATTGGCAATTAGGCTCTTTACTGTTTGCCATCTCTTCTCTCTCACATGCCTTTCTTGTCTCTGCTGTTACTTTATAAATAATGCCAAAAAAAAAAACATAATGCAAAAAATACCAATCTTACACTACGTTTTCAGTACCAAACTGCCGATAGAGAAAGTCAGGACTAACTGCTGAAAAGTTGAACATTTAGCAGCTAAAGAACAGATCATTTCCTCTAGGAAATGCTGGTGATCTGGAACAGAACTAAAAGCAGAGCTGACTTTGGATATTTGTCTGTACAAAACAAACACGACTTGTAATGAATGACAAATGTTAGTCTGGTAATGCTGGATGTGTTAATGGACAACTGTATGCTACCAGTTTTACTAGATCAAATTTCAACATCACATGTTTGTGTTGTGCTCAAAGTGGGTTTCTGTTGTCCCTTCATTTGTTACAACGAAAAAACATCTTGTTAAACTGTTAATAAATGGATGTGTGTCCACGTGCTTTCCTTCTCTTCAGATGAGTTCAGAGGTCAAGTCTGATAAACTTATCGGTCAAAGAGAAAAAGTATTACGCAACCTAGCAGCTCAGTAACTGCCCTTATTGAATTCAATAATGTTTTAATCTTTTGACTGTTGATCCTTGATAAAAATCATAGTAAAATTTTTTGAGGGGAGGTTGTACCCCATTTTCCAAGGATTTATTTCTATGAACACTATGTCCATGAACACCAAAAAGAAATCTAAATATGTATGAATGCATTTAGTCGTATGTTGTTACTCGTCACTAATTCCTGTATGAACATATTACAGAACTGTACAGAACTGTATACTCTGTATATTACAGAGTACAGTAATCAGGTTGTTGGGCATGTGGGGACAGGAGTAACTTATGTAAGCCTTCTCTTTTTCATAATAGAGATCAGACTTACTTTATAATGCCTGAAGGAGTCTCATTGCACTGCAAAAAGCAGCAACAGAGTGGTTTTTAAAAATTGAAGCTATCAGCAAGGTGTTGATGTAAAAGATAAAAAAAAACATCAACATATTAATAAGATTCACCAATCTTTTAGCAAATAAGATTTTGATTCAGTGAGTGCTACGGGTCTAAGCATGATGTATAATTTAACTGCAATTGTTCATGCTGTATAAGCAGGTTTAGCAAGTATTGTCTATTTTCAGTGTTCAACTTGTGCCACACCTTGCCAAACCATATTGAGTGACCATGACTGTACAGCAGCAGGCTCCGTCTTGCCCTTGGTGGGTTGGAGTGAAGATCATTCCCCACAGTATACAGTTTGATCCTCTCCCATATTATCTGGACTTCCCGGCTTTACTGCGGCAAGCAGCAGGAAAACCATCTCATGGGAGCCGGTGAAAGGAACTCATGAAAACTTAATGCAATGTGTCCTCATGAATTTTTAAGGGCCTTCTCTTCCTATTGTGCCTCTAATGTGCAGGATAGTAAACAGGGGTGCTGATGTATTCTACCAAGCTGAGGGCACAACAGCAAAGCAGAGCATCATTACCTGTCAGCGTCATCATGAACAGCATAGCACAGTGACACCTGGGGACACAAACATTCAGTTACAATGAAGGAAATGTTTTGATGGAGGATTGACTGGGTCTGCACCTCAACAGGATTTCCTGTGTGAGTACATATATGTGTGTGTGAAAACATTTGAGAAGTGAGAACACATGATTTGATCAAATTGAAAACCTTATTATGGTTCCAAAAGAACAGGGAGAGTTTAAACTGCGAAACCAAAAACATTGCAGTTAATATGGAATAAGATGAAAGAAAATTACTTCATTATGAAAAACAAACAAATATAATTAAATTTATTTTTAAGTGAATCTGCACTGCCCTTTCTTTTTTTAGATTTCTCTAAATAATAATTCTTTTAATATTTTTTTCAATCATATAACACATTTGAGCTTGTTTATATTGTCACAATTAAAATTTTTCAATAGATTTTTTCTCGAGGGGACGGTAATAAGGTCATGTATTAAAATGATAAAGACTATTTTGAAACTCACTTTACCCCCATGTTATGTACAAAAACCCTATTCAGTTTCCACTGATTGCATAAATGTTCTTAGATAAATTTACTCTAATGCAGGTCAGGGAACAGCTCTGCCCATAACACATGCCTCTAGCGACAAATATCAATAGTAATCCTATATAAAGAAGATGTGTTTCAACATCCAAGAAAGAGGGAGGTGGTCATGACCCAGAGAGATTATGTTTCTATTCTTACAGTCATTATTCCCTTGCGAGAAACACAGAGATCTGGACTTTCCCTTCTTTATATGGAGGCCAAAGGAGTTGAAATGCACCAGCACTGACTGAGCCACACAACAACTTCAGCTAAGCCTGGAGGCTTTACAGCTGTGCTGGGAGTACGGTGAAATCTGCTGGGCCATAATAGCAAGTCAGAGCTCTCTTGTTTTCCACTACAAAATGTTCACAGAACCTGTTATGCAAAGCACATTTACATGCTGTTCTTAATAACTGAACAGGATGCAGTCTTCACATAAAAAAATACTTGTATACAAAACTTCCTCTTTCATTTACCAGAGCTGGGAGCTGTTTCTTAAGCAGGAAAGGGATAGTTACTGTGTAAATGCTTGATAGTGCACAAATCATTTGAATTTTGTATCTGCTGTTAACTTTAGTAGTTAAAGAATGCAGAGCCATTCAGTTCCTGTCATGAACTGCAGTGTGCTGTTAACAAAGGTAGGCTGATAAAAACTGGACCTTGTTCTGCTGTACTAGTTACTAAACTTCAGGAATAACCCACAGATTTATTGCCAATACTGACCTTTTACCTGGTGTGTTTTTCAAACAGACTTTTTTGAGGTTTCCTTCATCGTTATTTAATTTCCTCCTTTTAATTTACTCTCTTTGATTCCTGTTTTAATTTCTTCCTTCAATTCTTTACCAAATTCCTCTCTTGTGTAAGCATGTTTTCTCTCTTAACACAACTAGTATCTAGCACAAAGGTGACTCACTTGGTTTCATTTTCCCAGGTTTCAGTTATTTGCCACTGACACTCTTCCACTAATTAAAACCCAGGATGTCTGTAGTGCTGAAAATAGTACAACAAAAAACTAAAAAACAAACAAAAAAAACATTTCAAAACTCAGCAGCGACACATCTTCTTAGCAACAATGTTCTCAGTACTCTAAATAATCCAAAGAACTTACTGTAAACACTGAGAGCACTTTATACCAAATAAATAGCTTCCTGGAAAACCTCTTAATGTGTTCTGAGGATTGTAGACAACTTGTCTGGAAGTCATTTTACTGTTTAGCTTAACATTTTTTTTCACTTGTCTTTATTACTTGCAGCAGCACAATCTAAATTCCATTAACCTCTATTGTGCTGGGCAACATGCAGATACTTAAAAGCATTCAGATATTTTGCTTAAGAATAAGACTATTACCTTACTGTTAAAATACTGTACTATATGTAAAAGTTTTAGGAGTAAACATACTTCAAAATTGGCTACGTCAGAGTTAGACTGTTGTATATTAAAGCACTGGGTTATCATGACCAATAAATTAAGTAAATAGCTTCCGAAGGTTGGAAAGAGGTTGTTCAAGGTTGAGCTGATTGAAGCTAATTTACAGATTGTTGGGTGGTTTCAATTACTGAAGAACAGAACCTTGTATTTTCAATGTTTGTTAGAAAGTCTGTAAATATTTATCTGCAATGTAACTTTAAATATTGTGGGCTAAAAACATCTGCATTTTACTCCTAAATGTTACTCCTAAAGTAGCATGAAATTAAAATATTCAACTAACAAACAAGTACCTTGCAACATGTGATTTCACTTAAGTGTCTGTTTGTGGTTTTTGTTTGTCATTCTGGTTTCAAATTCCCCTTTTCATTAGCGTGTGACCGTTGTTTCAGAGGCTTTTTCTACCTGACAGTTACAAAGGGTGAATGAACTCTGGCCACATCTGGCATGAAATTGTGACATTGACTGATGTTAAGTATGATAATAAAACTGTTTTAATCTAAAAATATCAGAAGTATGACAAGCAAAAATGTTCCACATGGGAATTTCCACTCAATCCGTAAAGCTGTTCTATAAACACACTAAATGCAGCACATCCAGTAATCCACCATCTGCCTGTAAAAATGAAACCAAACAGTCATTTAGGGCAAAGAGCCACATGTCCATATTCTGGTAAAATGCTGCCTGGTCACAGTTTTGCTACAACAAACAGCCTGTGAGTTCTCTAGCAACACCAACCTGTTAGATAAGTTTCTTGGCACACATACTCTCGACAAACTGAAGCCTGCTTGAACAATGTTTTTTATTTACTTTTTCTTCATTTCTCCTCTTTAGTATTCAAGTACATGGATTTACAGATCCAGGAAACACAATCTGTAGCAAATACTTTCAAAACAACATCATGTTCCTGTTTGATTTACAAACGATTCCACTTAAGCCCCCAAAATACTCCCTCAGGCTAAGACACATGGACCTCTTGTAAACATGATGCAAATCAATCTTTGCTTTTGATTACAAAAAGTAATCTGGTACAAAAATATCTTTTCTTTAATAGGTTTTTCTCTCTTTAGGAATATTTACAATAAGTACCTCACAGTATAATCTGATTTTAAAAAGTACATACTGTAAAATAAACACAAAAAGGGTCTCAGAGGGGTAAAAGGCCTTTGGTTTTCATGAAAAAATACAATAAAAACAACAAAACACAAAAAGTCCATTCATTGCCCTGTGTACAACAACAGTGCTTACTGGATTGGTGATTGTTGGGTGTCTTTTAGCAAAGACTGTGGGACACCAAATTTCCACAGGTTTGAAAGGGTTCATTCTTCAAAAAGTTCAGAACAAAAAAAACTGTGGCTACAATCAGGCATCACTCCTGGGCACGGCAGACCCACACAATCTCCGCTGGGCAAAATAACCCAGAACGATGAGCAGCATCTCCGTGGTGCTGCTGAGGGCCACTATGAAGGGTGCCTGGGACGCAAAATCGGCCTCTGCGCGGCGAAAGGACAGCTGCATGACGGCGAGAGCCAGCAGGCTGTTCTGAACGCCCACCTCAATGCTGACCGTCTTCCTCTGCGGAGGGGGGAGGCCCGCAAGCTTGGCCAGGATTGCCCCCACCAACAGCCCCAGCAAAGGCACGGTCACCCCAACAGCCACTATATGTGGCTTGACGTTGGCCAGGATGGATGCGCCCATTTGGTAGGCCATGAAGATGCCACCCACAATCAGAACAAAGCTGAAAGGTCTTATGAGCATCAGGAGAACACGTGTCAGGGCGGGCAAGCGCAGCTTTATCAGCATACCCAGTGAGATGGGGATGGCGATGAACAGGAGAGTGCCGAAGATCTTCACAAATGGCACATGAAGGGCAGCATGCACTCCTAGAAGCCAACCATACAGAGCTGATAACAAAGGCATGGCTGCTGCCGCCACCACAGTAGAGACCAGGGTCATGGAGATCGCCAAGGTGACGTCTCCTCCAAGCAGCAGGCTGTACAGGTAGCCACCCCCACCACCTGGGGCAGAGCAGGTGATGACCAGGCCCAGGGAGAGCGGTTTGGGCAGGGAGGCCAGCTGGGACACACAGTAGGCATACAACGGCATCACTAGGAACTGACCCAGCACCCCAAGGAGCAGTGGCACCGGGCTCCTCAACAGGCCCCGCAGCACCTCCACCTCCACCTTGCACCCGAAGGCACACTTGTTGATGAAGATGAGGGGGAGCAAGGCAAACAACACAGGGTTCTCTGAGAAATGGGACAGGCCACCCGACTGAATGAGCCGGGTGGCCGGGTCATCGTTACCAGGCGCCACCCTGATGGAGTAATCAGTTCTCTCCTCAATCAAAACCGGAACCAGGTCTTGGTCGAGGTCCAGCAGCTGGATCTGGAGCTGAGCCCTGCCTGCAAATCCAGACCGGATGCTGATTGTGTAGCTCTGGGCTGGTCCTGCGTGGCCGCTATCCGTGACATTAAGAATGGAGAGGACCTCCGGGTCCAGGGAGCGGACTTTCACCGTCTGCTTCCAGCTCTGGCGGCCCTTCCTGCTGGCCACGGCGCTCCGGTACTGGCTGGAGATTACAATCACGCCGTTGGTGTTTTCGGGAAACTCAAATTCCTGCGATGACCCGTCACCGATTCTGATATACCTGCTGCTGCTGTCGGCCGGCGGGTTGGTGTCGTTGCTGCTATCGACAGTTAGATTTCCGGTAGCCCACGCCCGGTCCGCTCCGGTAATAAGGAAGAGACAACAGAATGTAAATAGCGTCCTCATCTTATTGACGGACAGGGGGCGGAGAGGCGCCGCAGAGACACGCTTCTCCCCAACCAGCGGCCTCTCCAGACGGTTACACCGCCACCCGGTTCCACATAAGCGATAAACTTCTCATTCTAGTCTCCGGTAGAAAACGGCAGCGTCGGCAGCCGGCTTCACATCTCGTCTGGTGCCCATTTTCTCGCTGCCTTTATACCGGAACCTAAACATCACCCCGCCCTGTCCTGTCTGAGCCAAGCTCCACAGCAGCGGCCCCAGCGCACAGAAAACACACAAACAAACAAATAAACAAACAAATAGGTCCCTCACGGATTTTGCCTACTGATACCCGTTCCGAGAAACAAAAGCCTCGGTTTCTCTTCCGTTTTTATCGTCTCCCCAGCTCATGAAAATCAAGAGCATCATAGCTCTGCTGCCGTTTACTTGCTGTTCAGAGATTTTGGTCAATGTAGTCGCGTTTAAAGTCCAACTTCCGGTTATCAATTACCGAAGTAAAATCCTCTTATTTTTATTAAAGAAAGCTTAAGGAATTAAAGCTGTACTAACAACTTGGAAAAGTGTTATTTCTTTCAAGTTTCCCTGAGAAATTGCAAAATATATTTTAAAAGCCTTTCGTAACTAAAGGCTTTTGTCTAAGCTCTGTGGATTGTCAGTTGTGCGCTAGTAAATTTGTTTGTTTAGCCCAACTTGCACACTTGATCTAACAGGACCAATTATTAGCTCAATGCAGTTATTACGCAAATGCAAACTGATTTGTTCACATGGAAACAATAAGTCTCTACCTTTGTTCAAACTGGTATCAAAACTCGTTTGAACTAATTCCAACTCAGATGCTTATTTTAAAAGTAAAGTCCACCACTTCCTCTCTCTTCCGACTAACTGTAATCACCTTGACATGAGCCTTATTTAATCCAATTGGAGCGGTCCAAAGAGGCATTTCTCCCCACCCCTCAGCCAATAAACAGGGACGGTCACATGGGAGGGGGAACACCGTGATTTCTACAGAGATAGGATTTTAATTTTCAGGGCATTTGGTCTCCTGATTTAAGTAAAATGGCAGAAATTCAAGAAAAAAAAAGACATAATAATAATAAATAGATAAATAACCAGACAATAAAGCTTGTTGCCATCCTAACCACAGGGCTGTTTGGAGTTCTTGTCGATAAGACTCACACTTTTAGTACGTTTCCTTCTTTCACTTCTACATTTTCTTTCTTACTGTTTCTTGCAAACATGAACATTGGTATGTCCTCCTTATTGCTTACTGTCACGGTTTATAATTTTCTAATGTCCTGATTCCTGTAGTATCTTGTGACAGGGATCCATTATGTTTAGGAAAGTCAACACAATCACACACTGAGCCGTGTCCAGTTTCAAACCCTACTGCCAAGTAGGCTATTGCTTATTTGTCTTACACTAACAGCAGACATAACTGGGAAACCTAACACTGCCACCCATCGCGGGAACATGGCATTAAAGGGGAACTCCTTTCTGCCAGCATGACCCTGTGAACACTCTTTTTATAGTAACAGGCGTCTGCTGGGAAACACTCAGATATATAACAACGAAATTTCAATTCATAACCTCCAGTTTTCTTCCCAGGTCACTGGTCTTGTGCCTTCAAGTGGGGACACCACTCAGACTTATACTAAATATTAACTGCCACAGCTCACAGTCAGTCCTGGAACAGCTTGTTCATCATCTATTGTGTTTTCATGAGTTGTGCGTCCTCTTTCTGTCACCATGGCTAAGTCAAGGCTTACAGAATAAGAAAAGGTGGGGCGTTCACAGTGGAAACACTCAGTGCATGCCAAGACAACCTGCTGGGGTGATCGCTCCGGCCTGTGCTTTGACATTTCATGGAGCGACAGCCAGTTGTTATAAAGCTGCCAGGCACGCACATTTCCTGTCTTGCATTTGTGCCTCTCTGGTACCCCAGGCTGTCTAATTATTTACCCATGGTATTTACCTCATGACTGTTTTTCAAAAACAGAGAAGCAGGGAGACATAAGCAGGCAGAGACAGAGAAAGAGTGAAAAGAAATGCAAATAAAAGCCCCTCAGTTAACTCTCACCACCGCTCATCTTGACACTTTGGCTTTTAATAATTTCAGTGAGAAATTACAGGAATATTTGCTGTTCATGCTGCAGCTTTGACTGTTTACCCAGAGAGCACAGCAGCCTGCATTTGCATTTGTGTGTAAAAACACGATGTCTTTGTGAATATTCATGAACCAACTGAGAGCAGCATTTATGATGAGCCTTGTGCCGTGTTTCAAATGAGATCATAAATAGCCATGATGACTAATCCATAAGCATTGTCCTGAAATGCCAATTTAGCATGAGGTTATGCTCTGCAAGATGCCTGAAAACTAGGCTACAGCATGAACAGGGTTGTAGCCGGAATTCATCTATGGCAGCTAACTTGCTAAAAATGTCAATGCTTAGGAGATGTAATGTTTTATATGTTTACTTCCTCAGTTTAGCAATGTTATAGCATGCAACATTTACTGATTAACAATAAGCACAAGGTAGCCTACAGCTGAGGCTGATGGGAGTATCATCAACTTTGTATGTCTGTGCATAAAGTCAAAATATTGGTTAAAACTGGATTTTGACCAGCTGATGATCAGATAAAAAGGTTTAGAATCACAAAATTGGTTAAAGACTTATTCTGACTGGGGCTTGAATGTGTGTAGCAAAGTTTTAAGCAATTCGTGAACAGTTGTTAAGAAAGTTTACACAAAACTACAAATATGAGCCTTGTGATAGCATTAGAAGACAAGTCAGATAACAAAGAAAGTCATTAAGATTTATCATCTTGGAACCATGAATGTCTGTATCTTGTGCCAATTCGCTAAGTAGATGTCAGATTTCAGCATTTTTCAGAATAAGTAAAACCTTTGACCTTTCAGGTCAAGTTAGGTTTACCAAAGTTAGTGGGTTTCATTTCCTGGGGAAGTCTGGACTTAAGTGATGGGCTGACTTACCACAGACCAACTCTGTCATCTATAAAAATATTGATAAGCAAACCTTTAAAGAGGATCTGATCAATCTTCATGTAGACACCCTCTCAGGTTGTTAAATGCCCTCAAATGGCCGGATACATTTCCAAGCATTTCCACAAAATCCACAGTGCCAGCTACGCCCTGATCAGAGTGCCTATTTTGTATATGGACTAAAAGTAGTAGCACTCAGCAGTTCCTATTGTAGTGTGGTTTTGTAGCCTGACTGCTACTACAGTAAATGTACTGGAGGAAATAGGTTAGGCTTAACCAAAAGCACCGGTCACACTCTGCCATCTCTTTCTTTGAGTGATAAAGTTGTGTTTTCTAAAGAAGTTTTTTTTTTACAATTGTTAAAGATTATTTTCATCCAACAGATTGCTTATTTGAGAAATTCTTTCTGTGGAATGATGTTTTAAGACATTTACAATAATATTGTATCATGCATTTTGTTTTGTGGGAATTTCAATTATAGAATTTTGTGTATTTATGTGATGTTTATTATCATGTTGTCAGTCGTGTCTATCTGCTTAGCAAAGTAACTTTACAAGGTGTGGTTGCAATGAAGTTAACCCAACTTTACTTAATGCATTTAAAGCATGTTGTCTTTAAAAAATCTGAACTGTAATTTTGCTTTAAGGATTCTGACCCGTAGTAGGCAGAACAGTATTGGAGCAGATATCATAAGGAGCAATATACAAACAAATACATTTTTAGATGAATTAGCTTTCCTGAAGTAACACTTACGTCCTTTTTACTGTTGGAGAGGTACATTTGAAGCAATTCACACCTTTGATTTTATGCTTTTGGTGCCATCTTCTGTTGCTTCAATTTTAATGTAAACATGACACAGCATTGTCAACGCCCAATGCACAAATTTACCAAGAGACAGTATCAGAGGGCAAGATTTTATTTTCACAAGATTAATATACAAAACAAGAGTGTTGCAAAGTCTGCTGAACTTTTGAGTACAAATAAAACTTCCCTGTGTTAAAATGAGACAACTAACGGAAAACAGTATCAATGGGTGAAGCTGCTTTGCCACAGATGGAGGTATGGCCTCAGCATGATCTACCTGATGATGTTTACACTGAATCCACAAAGAAGAAAGCCTCAAAATCAGTCAAAGTACTTAGCAGGCTGCTCAATACAGAGCTATGATCTCAAATAAACTAAAAGAAAAAACATCACCTGCTCCGTATACAAACAATCTCCCAGCACATCTCCCATATTCACCTGAAACATTAGCTAACATTAAAGGCAAATTATGAGTAGCCGTGGATTCTTGTTCAATTAAGCCAAAACAAGCTTTAGCATAAACATCCATGCTCTTAACTGATGCCTTCTGCTTAAACTGTTCGACTTGGTACTGAGACAGTTGAGCTGATCGCTTCATTTAGAGACCGAAAAACTTCCAACAATATTGGAGTGAGGTTTCATTGTTGCTGGGGGAGAGTTTCAATACCTTGAGCCCAACACCCCAAACCAAAAAAAGAGATCAAGCAACCAGAGCTCACACTAATCGACGCCAGTGTTGAGGTGAAACTGGCTATAACACAAACATCTCAGGCTTGTCTGGCAAACAGAGGAACGGAAAATTCCTTGTCCTGACCAATGCCTGGTGTGTTTTGATTTGCCGCTGTTCGCTCTCTAAACTACCGTGCTTCAGGCACTGGCGGGGGAAGCAACTATGTAAGCACCTGCATCCCAAATAAGGCGTTCAAAGCAAAAGTCTGTATACAGGCAGGATAAATAATCAATAACAAATCTAAATAAAAGCTAACTAGAACACAAAAGCTTGTTTTTGACACTGAGAAACAAAAGGATTGATGATTGTCCTTTGTTGTATACAGTGTTATAACAATGACATGACGTCAGTGATACTTGCATGAATCTGATGAAGGAAAGAGACTAAGTGTTATCAACATGTTGCTAGCTATGGGAAAAAATATATTTTCCCATAAATGAGTGTGTCTCCTTCTTCCCAGCAGAAACATCCATTTGAACATTGAAAAATCACAGAGCCTCCCCCAAAAATTAAAAACAACATGTAGATATACTTTCACCCACCCTACAGCCCATAAGAGCCAGGGATGCCCAGCTTGCTTATAATAACTATAACTGCTTCTTTAAATTGTTTGTCTTCATTGTACATTATACAGATTGTAAAAAGGGTTTCCTTTTTTACACAAGGCATACATCCAAGAGCATGTGATATGAGAACAAGAGAGTGAAGCCACAGGAGGAGGAGGAGGAGGAGGAGGAGGAGGTAGTGGTGGTGAAGAAAGAGAGATAAGAGAAGATAAGAGAAAAAGAAGAGCAAAAGGTAAAGTGATATCAAATGGGGAATTAGAGGGGAAGATAGAAAAATGAAAAGATGGATCAAAATGGGAAGGTGAACCAGACAGAGATTCATGCCTTCTCAGGTGGTATTTCTGTGTGTGAGTGTGTGTGTGTGTGTGAGTGTATTTATAGAGCAGGGGGATGGTAATCAATAGGCTCATCAAGTCCTCTTGGTAGGAACAGTTCAATAAAAAACACACAGCTCCCGTCGCAGTCATTAAGCTCCTGCGTCCACACAGCTGTAAGCTCCGTCTCTTCTCCTGGAGGAGGCCTCATTGCCGCAGAGCAGCCAACCTGAACGTGGGAGAAAAGTGGGACAGCTGAATTGTTTGGAGCTTTTCTGAAATGACATACAAGCTTTAATGTGCAGTGCACTAAATTACCTCTCCCAAATGTCAGGTTAATGAACTAACTGAAGGAGGGTGGGGAGTAGGGTGGGGTGGGGTGGAGTGGAGGGTAAATACACTTCCTGTAGTCACCGAATCAAACAAAAATCTACTTTGTGTGTAAAAAATACCATATACACCCGAATCTAAATGACGGCACGAATTTGTAGACAGTGTGCACAGATAAAATATGTTTAAATATAAATAATGTGAGACGGCATAAATATATCAATTGTCATAGTTTTTGAATTACAGTTTCATACACAGATAATCCCTCAATGTCTAATTTTTTCAACCAATTGAATAATGTGACAGATGTTGTGATCACTTCATCATGTCACACATTTAGGCTTAAAATCATTATACATCCACAGCAAGCTGTTCCTGACTAATTTATGTTAACTTTTAAGCTTTCAGCTGTCAGCCTGCTACAGCATGAAGCAAGAACAGACTCTTTCAACCCAGCAACACCTTTTCCTGCCAGAAATCTGTCAATTACCGAGATAAGAACAACAGCTTTTTTTTTAACACCTGCTTAATGAGCAGCTCAAAGGATGGCACATAAAAGCTGATCCCTGTTTTGTGTCCCAATTATGTTTTTCTAGATAGAAAGACAGAAAACAACAAAGCACTTCACTGAAAATCAACATCAGTCCTAATGTTTCAAGCAGCTGCTCTTGTGCTGCCAAAGAGACAAAACTAATGCTGAATATTATTATTTCCTCTATCAATTTATTTGTTGACTATTTTTGATGAACTGCTTGATATGTTAAACGTAAGAAAAGAGTAAAAATAACCATCAAAATATTTACAATGTGAATATTGGAAGATCATGTTTCTTCATATTTCTTGTGATCTTTCATTTCTTTAGGTCAATGATCAGGCAGAAAGAGAGAAAAGCATGTTTGCTTGATCATTGACTTAAATATTTAATCTGTAATCAAAACAGATCTTGATTAACGCTCTGTATAACCAACTAACCAACCCATTAATCTATTTTTTTATGACTAATCTTAGTAAGACTATGACCAAACAGTCTGGCTTGTAAATAGCTATAAGAGACTAATAACCTTTGTTACCAACTAGGAGGAGGCAGCCCTTCTAGTAAACCCTATTTTTTCTGCATATGTAACTGTAATCAAACCACAGTTCATCTGCCTGTTCTGATAACTCATATTACATGACAATGCAGTATCTCTCTTCTTTCTTTGAGCTTCTCCATTTCAGCTGAACATTGTGTTCCCTTCATGTTATGTATGACTTGGCAACAGAAATTGCAAATAACTGCTCTGTGTGCAGGTAAGTAGCTTACTGTACTCAAGGCTCATACAGATATTAGACGATAAAACTCCAGGACTTTCAAGTACTTTCTTTCAAGACAACTTTTGATTTCAAGGATTTCACTCAAAAAATGGTTTGTTTTAGTGTTGTTTTTTAAATATATGTAAAGCAAGAGAGAACTTGATTCAATGAATTGACCAACAGACTTACAAGGCTTGATGAGGTTAAGCATTTGCTGTAGCCATTTCACAAAATTTATGAGGTTTCTCTTTAGTCAACAGCTCAGACAGAAATAGTGCAATTTTAGAGTAAGTCAAGGTTTGTTCAAACCAGTTTAAACGGATAACAGGTTCACAAACATTCTACAGCATATTTATGTAGACATACAGAAGACATCAACTGAGTAGGTGGTCCATTAATTTAGTGAAGGCCACATTTGTAAAAGAGAATAAAAGAAAAAAGTAAAAGAAAGTAAAAAGAATTTTGCCATATGTCTCTCAGACTGACTCTGAATTTGGTCTGAGTGATCAGACCTCGAAACAAACTGTGGACACATTGGGTGGATTTACAACAGTATTTTCCCTAGTTTACTAATTAAGAAGGAGGGGGGTGTCTCGGCTTGATGATGACTGGCCACGAGCAGTTAAATGCCTCTGCTCACTTTTTTAAGAAACCACTCAGAACACATGTTATTACCTGACGCAAACAGCCTCATCGCTGTTGTCTCTGACCTGTGACCCAGTACAGGGTGGCACTTGTTGTTATCTCATGCTTGGTAGAAACACTGGTTCTTACCGTCGAGACAGCTGATCCTCCTTGTCTTGGCTGCGTGCGCTCTCTGCACCCACTGAGGTGGCACCTGCAGGCAGCTGGCTGAGCTGGTCCATCACCTCCAGGCCATTCTCCTCTGCTATTTGGTGGATCAGGTCATCCACCTGCTCCTGGGGCGTGGTCAGTGTCATTGCCGAGCCCATGGAGTCCTCCATCACCTGATGTAGAAAAAGAGGAATGGATTACATGAAAGCACAATAAACACTTGGCCAAAACATGTATAAAAATAGATACATTATACAACAACAAATGCAACCAGCGACTCACTGAGGTGTGGACATCCAGGTTCTGGACTTGGCTCTCAAACTTATCCATGACTGCAGAGACCTTTTGGAGATCCATGGAAGACAAAGCTTTGTCCAGGGCCTTGGTAACCTGGCCCATGTTTTTGGTCACCTGATAGAAAAAAAACGCATTGTAATATTGTCTCATTCTAGAAGGACAAAAAGTCTCATGGTCTTCATACCCAAGCTTATTAAAACAGAGGGAATGCTGTGATGTGGTAATGTGAAAATTTGATGCTTTACAACATTCTGAATGTAGAGTGAAACTGTATATAATCTGAGGCAGCATATGTCAGTGAGCTGAGTGAACACAGTTACTTACTCCCTTCATGGTGACAGCAGTCTGGACTTTAGAAGCCACTGCATCAACTCGGGATGCCATGCGCAGAAAATTAAGGCCTTCATTTTTCTTCCGGATAGCGTTCTCTGCATAAACTCTGGCACAATCCACATTTTTCTGCTGCAGTGCCTGGTGATGTGACAAACACCCTTTAACACTCTAACTTTGCATCTGCCAATTCACTTTTAGAATACCCTGTTATAATATACATGTATATTTATAAACATGTGTAAACATGCTATGACTGACAAACTGAAACATCACTGCATTATGTGTTGACAAGCAGAGATCCATTGATTTGTATTTATATGGTCCACTCTCCTTCACAAGCAAATAAAAACCGAACATGAACATACTGTACTGGGAGCATGTGTTATTGGTGAGATACAACCCAGTTCCAAAAAAGTTGGGACACTGTGTCAAACATAAATGAAATCAGAATGTTCATCTGCAAACTAACTGTGTTGATATTTTAAACAAATGTCAATGAGCATTCCACAACTTTCCCAGTCTTTCATTGCCCCTCTTTCAACTTATTGAAATATGTTGTTGGCAAATACACAGTAAGCATATGTATATTTACAAAATGTAGCTGATGTGGTAAAACTTCTAATATATTGTCTTTGCACTGATTTCAAATAAGTGAGAAAAACATCTTGGCTACAATTTTACAGTGTGCTCAATTGGTTTTACACAATGGCCAACTATGTTAGGATTCTGGGTTATGAGGTACAAAACAATAAAATAACTGATCACAAAAAATACAGATATGAAATGGCAGGCTCTTCATATTTATGAAGCTGTAACCAGCCAGGGCTTGCCATTTATTATAGAAAATTATTTATCACAGTTAATTTAAATTACCAAAATTGGTCCTTTTTTTATTAATTACAAATTATACTGCCAGATAGGATCAAGTCAGTACTTTTTTAAAACAGTATTGTTTGTTAGCTTACTTTATTTCTATTTGTTTAAAATCATGTCTAATATTCTTATTGTTATTTTTTTCAGATTTCTTTCTCTAAAGATAACACGATGTACCTTTACTTCATGTAATTAATAATAGTGTTCATAATCCTTTCAACAGTAGGAAAAACAAACAAGAGCATTTCAAGTGCATGTGAGCTGGTAATAAATGAGAAGCGAGGGCTATTATGACTCAACCGGGAAATATCTTAAGCCAGTGAGATAATATGAGCTAGTTCTAACTCCATTGTTCCATTAGAGAATTCATCTGCATATCTCCTCTGTATTCTCCAAACCAAACATGCATTTCAAACAAGAACAGAGATGAATTTACAGTAGAAATATTCAATAAGCCATCAACAGGGAATATGTCCCATCAACCAAGACTCCTCTTCAGTGCCTACAACAACTACTAAGTTGTATTGCCCCCTGCTGACTGATGTGTTTTACTGTCCTTGTCATTGGCCAGCAGAATGTACATAAATGATCTAATTACAAAAAAAAACCTCTCTGAGTATATCTTTACATTTTATACTTTCATACTAAACCCTCAATCAGCTGGTTAAAAAAGGGGTTTCATTTTTAGGTCATACAAGTTTCTAAAGTAGGTTCAAACTTATTTACTTGTCTGCTTATCACCGCTTGCTAATACATTTTATTTTGTGTGTGTATGTATGTGTGTGTGTGAGTTTGCGTGTTTAAGTAGAAAAGAAGGACAATGTGGTTTGCCAGCTTAACTGGCTGGAAACTTTGTGGGGTACAGTCGGCGACCACCAGAGGTGAACTACTTAACTGAAAATAATTTTGGTCATAAACTACACTTTCAGAATGAATGTTAACTAAAGTATTTAATTCACTCTAGCTAACACTAACACAGTTAGAAGAGTAACAAAGAGAAATTAAATCATCTACAAAATTTCAAGAATAAAAGTTTTTTTTTTTAACTCAGTAGGCAAAAATAAAAGGCAAGTTTTTGTCTTTTTAAACAGACTGACTACATGTCATGGAAAAAGTGAACGGCTTTCTGTAGGTTTTTTTCAAATCCATGATTTAACACACTGTATTAACTATCAATGTATTCGTCTATGCTTTGACTTGTCTGATAACCCTTTACTGTCATTTGTCAATTCTGTGGCAGCAACTAAAATCTGGAAAAATAATTACTTGCATAGACCGAAACAACAACAAACATCATCATTACAGGCCAGTTGCAAAGAGCACATGGCCCATTTTAGAACTGTCAAATGAAATAAGAAAAAATAAAATGATGGCAGTGAGATGCTCTTAGCGCAGATATCAGTTTGGATGCTTCACATTTTTTCACTTTGGCTGAACAAAGACCAACTAGTGAACCACAGAGAATACTGCTTGTTAGACCACTCAAAAGACAACCTTAAAAAAAAATCCTTAATGCTGAGGTTTTACCTTTTCCATCCATGTTTCACCTCACTTACAGACTTGCATCAAATGAAGTTTTGCCTTTGGACTTTTTTTTAATTAGCGAGGAAAATGATGAATTAAGAGAGAAAGTATGACATGCAACAAATGTCCGTTTTTACCAGACAGAAAATTTTGGAAGATTGAGATTACAGTGTGGTATGCAGCAAAACCATTCAGCCGCCACAATGTTCTAGTGGCTCAGCCATAAGCTGAGGGTTTTTTTGCCTACCTTTTTGACCTTGGCCTGCTCCTTTTCAGCATCTTTCTCTGCCTTCTTAGCTAGTCTCTCAAGCTGCTTGGAAGTGAACTGATGACCACAGAAAAAGATGTACATAAAATTAATATATAAAATACCTACAAGTTATATCAAGTTAAAATGGAATAAACAATTTCTCAAATACATACCTTCAGCTGGAAGAGTGTGTCTGTGGAGAGACAGAAAGAGAAAAAGGCAAAGGTGAGTTTGGCAGAGTGTAGTGTTCATTTTGTACACTGTCACAATAGATTGCCCGTTACACTAACTCTTTTATACTAACTCTTCAAAACAAACAATTTATGATGAAACTTCACAATAAAACAAGTTTGTTGGTAAAGTGCTTAAAGACGTTCGAACAGTGTTTGAAACTGTAGAAGCTGATGTACCATGAACTCTTACAAAGAAAAGTGCTGTCAAAACAAAACAAAACAAACAAACAAACAAACAAAAAAACAATCTAAATTTTACTTTAACAATTTTTAACAGGTTCAAGAATATTTATAATTAATAGACTGTTACAGCCTTCCAGTATTATGAAAACATTAAGCACTTTCTACGGTAAATGTTGTTCAATATTTATGGTTCAATTTAAATGTCCCTAAAAACATAATGAAAAGGGGGCAATAAATATAACCTCAAAAAATGTTGGGTTTTCTTTCCATTTAAATGCTTTTAGCCAATATATCACAGTTAAAATCTCCATGTATTTGTACAAGTGCAAATCTAAGAAAAATGTCTGTCAACGTTTGTCAAGGCAACACTAATCCGAATTCTGAATCGAGTGAGACATTCCTGATGCAACAGTCATCAGCTCAGAAAAGACGCAGCGATAGACTGCGTTAACATTTTAAACCAAACAAAGACCAAATGAATAGACCGTCTGAAAAATAAAGTTACATAAGATAAACCAAAGAACTGATAATCAAAACAGGTTTGACAGCCAACCTAGCTAGCTACCACCCAAGCTAGCAAGCTAATGTTAGCTCCCTTTTATTGATTGGTGGCAGATTTATAGCTAAAGCAAAGGCAGAGTCTATAAAGATGGACTGTTAAACGACGACATACCCTCCATGTCAAGACGAAAATGATTCCAAGTGATCCTAGAGAAAATATTTTTCAGCTCCTCTACTAGCTAGTCTTGATTTGTTTTGGTCTAACCGTGTATCTGACAACGCACTTCCTGGTCCATGAGAAAACACGTGATCATGACCCCCACCCTTTAATTCGTCATGATACCTTGACGGTTGACAAACATCTGAGTGGTGCACTACTACCACCATCTGGTAAGGAGTGTGGTTTAAGAAAAATAAAATACCCATCAGCATCTAACTATTTAACCTCAGTCAGATTAGCCGTCCTCAGATAATAAAACAAAAGAAAGATAACATTTGTCTTCTGAGTTATTTATAAAAACTTAACATAAACAATAAAACATTTTAATATAATATAATATAATATAATATAATTAGACTGCAGTTTGTGAGATTGGATTGTAGGCCTATGAATGACATTTTGAGGTCAGTGAAGGGGGCAGCACACAACTTTCTTATCCAGTAAAGAGAAAATGTTGTCAGTGACTCAAACTGTAGTTATTGTTGTGCTTTGACCCAGGTGGAAAATTGCACCAATACATACAGTAAGTACACAAAATATTCTTTGTTGTTAATTTAACAGTAATCCTTGAATTTTTGTTGACAAAAGAAATTGAGATATCAACTGTAGTTGTTAAGATTGGAGACATCACTTATTTTTGTAAGGACACTTTTCTCTGAGTGGAAATTATGCCTGTTAAAAAGGTTTGATTAAAAATATGCGCTAAATGTTATTTTGTTTTTGCTTTCCCTGTTTTGTCCTGTGGTGGATTTGTGTGATGTCCACGTTAAGTTCTCTGATGTTGATTTCGAGAAACCTAAAACTGTTCACTTGCTCCTCCTCAGCTTGACTGGTGTAGACAGGAGTGTGTGTCTTTACCTCCTTTTTTTTCTAAAATCAACATACTCCTTGGCTTTGCTAACACATTAGTAGGTTCTCTATACATGATTTAGCAAGACTAACTTTAAAGTGGAGTTCTCCCCATGTCAGGGGTTGCAGTAGGAGGGTAGGGAGTAGGTAAGGAGCCATTGGCCAGTTTGCCTCTGGCCCATGTTGGTTTCAAGTTGCAGATCACTGTATCCCACATCACACATCAGGAAAGCTTCATGTCTGCATCTTGCTGAGTTGTAATATGATGTGATGCATTGACAAAGTCTGTCCACAGACAGGCAGACAGACAGGCAGACAGACAGACAGACAGACAGACAGACAGACAGACAGACAGACAGACAGACAGACAGACAGACATAAATAACTGACAAGGAACTTAAAAATGCTTCCTCTGTAGTTTCTGCCACAGTAAGTCTCTCCAGGAGCAAGTTTTAACAGGATGACGTACAAATACACACACACAGTGAAAACAACATCAGCTTTGCTGTCCTGACTGAATTCACCCCCTGTTTCCCCTTTAAATCTTTCTTGCTACTGCTGCAAGTAACTGCACTGGATTAGTGTCTGCCTCTCAGAGTGACGGAGACAGAAAGGGAGGGGCAAAGACAGAGAAAGGCAGATTGGCAGAAGCCTCAGACATAGCACAATTACAGACTCTAAATGTGCTGTATGATAGGCCTAGCAAAATGTGAGCTTTATGTGTATAGATATGTAAGGACTGTACAACAGCTGACTGGAGCCAAATGGGGTCTGGAGCAAGCCAGAAGGAGGATTCAGGTAGGGATGAACTAAACATGTCCTCAAATGAACCTTGAATGAAATGATTCTGTGGATGGACAAAAAATCTAAATTACTAATCTGTAAACAGTGATATTTACAGACTAGATTGAAATATTGTTGATTTAGAATAAATTGTATTTGAACCAGATTCTTCAGTACTCTGTATGTTTCTCCAGACAAATGCTGAGGATGTTACAGATGTAAATGGAATTTTTTTGTGTCTGTTGACCAAACATCATGATAACTTTGGAAGTTGTAGAATCATATGTTCAATTTAGCATTTAATTTGTGTCATTGTCATACATGTGACAGGATGTGTCCTCTGAGATGAGAGTATAAATGACCACTTGTCTTTACATTACTTTACTTTGTAAG
Source organism: Acanthurus leucopareius (assembly GCA_029814765.1). Lineage (NCBI taxonomy): Eukaryota > Metazoa > Chordata > Actinopteri > Acanthuriformes > Acanthuridae > Acanthurus > Acanthurus leucopareius. The sequence goes on from JAQMCX010000050.1 coordinate 5,214,071, forward strand.
AAGCCAAAAACCAAAAAGTGTTTGACATTTCACAATCTATCAAAATACTTGGCAAATTATTTAATTTAATCAACTGATCAATTAATTAACTAATCATTCCAGGTCTTATGCTGATAATCATTGGTATAAACCATGCAAACAACGTAGCTACACAATAACAGTTTGTACTATGCCTTGGCTCTCTCAACTACCAAGATACAATTGAGTTTATCTGTGTAAAAATTTCTTGTGCTTTTACATCAAGGCAGTTAAATATATGATGAATTGTTAATGATCAATGTTAATAACGATAATTGTTTCTCCATGTAGTACTAGTATGAGGTAGACACAGCCCTATAACACTCTCAGGAAATTAGCACAATCCAATTTAAAAGGTGCTGTTGCTCATCATACTAAACAGAAATACACCTAAGAAGGTACACAGACACTGATGGAAATCCTCTATCAAACAGGCAAATCTCACTTGATCTGCAGGCTGATGGCACTCTTGTGTTAACTTGGATGTATGTGAGGACTAAATCTAAGAGACAGGAATCAAAATAACGCCTGGAAAACATGTGTCATTAATAACGAGTACCTTTCATAAATGTAATGTCTTCGGACCTATTACCCAAAATCTTGCCTGAAACATAAAAGCAGGTTGTTGGCTGTACAAAGCCACAATGGTTCCTAGAATACATGAGTATATCTGACTAACATTCAGTGTCAGTCAGTATGTATCCTCTACCTCTGATATTTCACAGTTATTTTTATCCGTCTCACAGAGATTGCCCCTCCGTCACAGTCCAACACTGAGTCACATTCGACTAACTCCCCATCGCGTCCACCTGTCATCCTCATCACAGCTCCATCACGGGAGGACATCTATGCCTCATCATCCAGCATGACTATAGCTGATGCCGTCAAAGAGCGGAGGCCTTCTTCTACACCATTTGTAGTGGGCAGGAAACTAGCAAAAAAAAAGTGACTCGACATGTCCTGCAACAGGAGGTAAACTGGTGACAGAAGCTCTGACACTACAGAGAGAACAGGAAGAAGCATTAAAATCCTGTAGGAGGAGAATCAGTTAAAAAGCATTTTAACCGGAATAATTATGTTTACAGAGAAATTAGGAGCAAAGGATTCAAGGTTCAGTATGTACGATTTAGTGACATCTAGGGGGGAGGTAGCAGATTGCAACAAACTGTATATCTCCCTCTCACCATCCCTTTTAAATTCTGTAAGAGAGGTGATTGGTTATACCCCTGCAAACATTAGCTGTGATGCTAACTGGGACTACTAACTATACAGACCTGGAAATAGAGACTCAGCCATGGCAGCTTTTGTTTACTGAGTGTAGACAATAGCACTGTGGATCCTGACCTGAATATATAATATATAATATTCTGATGGTTTAAAAAAATCTGTATTTTATGTGAACTTTATGGAAGTGTAATATTAAATTGCTAAAGTAGCTGTTAAGGTACACTAATACTATTGTTACTATTTTCATGCCTGCTACCAAATTATAGTTTTAAATTCCGCGTTATTTAATGTGAGGACTAGCAAGGCTACATCATGTGTTATCATCAAGTAAATCATTTTAAAATTTCCATTTGTGTCTTTTTTTAGTGTTTCAAAATGATCAAAACACACAAAAATACCTCCCAGCTGAAGAACCGCAGAAGCTACGTGTTTACATTGGTTCCGTGCGGAGATAACTCCGGGAAAGCATTTGGTTGGCCTTCGGTGCATCGGAGCAGTTAAGAATGGCGGCGCCCATTAGGAAGAGCTGCTGCGTTTTGAGTTGTAGTTTAAAAGACAATACTCGAGTCTATTGAGGCTTAAAAGTATCTCAAAGGAAAGAATGGACACCGTTGGAGAGGACGAACCGGAACCGATAAAGCTCAAGTCCATCAAGAATAATAAGACATTCACTGTGCCTCAAAATGACAGGGTAAGAAAATGTATTAACTAGCTCGCTGATTGGAGAAAGTAACCCAGACTGCACCGGACTTTATTTATAGTTTAACGATACCTATCTTACCTGCGACGGTACATCTGTCGAAGAACATAAGTAAACACCTGTCACAGATCTGAATTGTTTGGTTAGAAATTCGGCATATATTTGACAAAGGTAAATAATAATGGCAATTTTACTGAGAAGCTTTCTTTTGCTACATCCTTCTAAAACTATAATGCTAGTGGCCGCTGTCATGAATATGAATATAATGTATCTTTTTCTGTAAAATGACCGTCAGTACTTATCATTACTGATAAGCAAGGTAGGCTTAATACCGCTAATATTTAAATGGAGTTTATGGCGTGGCGCTCTTCAGAGAAATAATGCTACTTCCCAGAGACAGACAATGGCATCCATCATATCAATTGTTTAAGGTTGAAACTGTAAATTAATATTGTTATTAAAATGCATTGACTATGTAAAATATTCTTTACTACCCCTGAATAGGAGAATGATGCATGAAGTTTACTGTAATGAAGAGAATACCTGCACCACCTCTTTTTCTTGTCACTCTTTTTTCAGTTTGGGAGCTGCAGAAGTGTGAGAGAGTTTGAGAAACTCAACCGCATAGGAGAAGGAACTTATGGCATTGTGTGTGAGTCACTGATGTTGAGGACTTCAGATTGGTTTGACTGGAAAAAATCCAAATAACAGAAAATTTAAACTGCTTAAAAGATTAACTGTTTCCTATGTTTGATATAGACCGAGCCAGAGACACCAAGTCAGATGAGGTTGTTGCACTGAAGAAGGTCCGCATGGACAAAGAGAAAGACGGTAAGAGCACTGTTCTGAGGCTGAGGTAAAAGTATAATTTTTATTAAGTATTTTGAATGCAGTATTTTTCTATGCACCATATGTGTTTTTGTGTGTGCACAAGCTGATTGAGTGGAACTACAGTTTGGGAAATGGAGGGTCCATCATTTTTTCTAATAATTGTAGGGACTGTTGAACAGTTTAATTCCTGGTTTTCGTTTCTCGATGTTAAACTCGCTGATGTCCTGCTCTTTCTCTGGCAGGGATCCCCATCAGTAGCCTCAGGGAGATCACCTTACTGCTCAGGCTGAGACATCCCAACATAGTGGAGCTAAAAGAAGTAGTCGTTGGCAGCCAGCTGGAGAGGTAGTGTACACACACTTACGCACCCACGCACACAGAAGCAGACACACACACTTTTGTGTCAGTATCAGTGCAAATGTACGCTTGATAACCTTTCTGTTTCTGTTTCTGTGTGTCTCTATGCAGTTTGTTTCTGGTGATGAGTTACTGTGAGCAGGACTTGGCCAGTCTGCTGGAAAACATGCAGACGCCGTTCTCTGAGGCTCAGGTAGGACAGAGTGAAGTCCCTTAATCCAACATTTAACCCAGTTTCCCTGGGTTTCCCTGAGCTGCACTGGTTTAAATTCTGAACATAAGTTTATATACTTTACATTTTTCACTTGTTTGTACAAGTACTACAAGATTTCTTGCATTGTCTTTTTTTCAGGCTACCACTCCAAATACTACTAAGAAATAAGATAACCCCCATCTCATAATCCCCCATCACTGTGTAAATAAGATTTTTTTATAGATTAAGAATAATAAGTGTTGGGCAGTAAATATTCGGCTTGCTCATGTCCTTTAATATCCAAAGATAAATCTGAGAGGTTACAAGATTAATTAAGGCTAGATAAATTTTTTTTTTTTTTTTAAATTTTTTAGATGATTTTTAATTTTTTTTTTATTTTACAGTTTCTTTGTTTTGTGCTTTCTTCTTGTGAAATGTCACACCTTTTTCACATTTTCTTGTTCTAAAAAAAAATGTCAAATTCATAAATCAGAGAGGGAAAACAAAATTTCTGGTTGACTGCTCGAGTTTAATGTCCACACTGAGGCCAAAGGTCACATTGGTATAATCATAGTATATTAATTAACACATATTGTACAATCAAAAATGTATGATTCTAATAGCAAGAAAGAGCGCTATGAACTGGCATTCTCATTAGCTGTCAATGATCTTTGTTGGTGAACTGGCCTCCAGTGTTCTTCTATATCAAATTAATTATTAAAATTGCCAATTTTTATATGGTGTTTGGCTTGCACAGCTCCTTGACGGGTGAATTTGTGTTACCTGCATTACAAAAATTGTTTTTAAATCATTTTTCAGGTAAAGTGTATAGTTCTTCAGTTGCTCAGAGGCCTGGAGTATCTGCACCACAACTTCATTATACACAGGTCAGTCTCAAGCCTTAACTGGAGACCCAACAACTATCATCAATCAATGCAGTTTATTTACTCCACGATGGTGCCTGCTTCTGCTAATTTGTAAAACAATTGTTTCAGTAACCAGTTTCTTATAGTGTCTTAATACAAATAGATTTATCTTAGAAATACCCATGAAATTTATTACGAAAATGGAATTTATTTTTGAGGTTTATAGAGAAAAATATTTTACTGATGTGGAATTAACAAGTTAGGATCAGGGACAATAGGCTGATTATATCACACACACACACTTGACTTTATGATCAGCAGTATTTATTGATACGATGACTCCACTCTGTCGTACTCTGTTTGTGGTTTGTGGTTTCTAATGTTGTCATCCTAACAGATTTGATATTTTTAGTGTGTTTGATTTCAAAGAAGTAATCCTTACTTTGCCCTCTTGGTCCTGCTCTGCGTCACTAAGCCAGGCAATTGGATCAACTAAGAGGACTGATCTGTTTTTCAAAGCCACAGCTGCATTTAAAGCTAAGATGGAGAAGTAATTAATGCGGCTATTGAGATGATTTCAGAGTTCAGAGGGAGATGTGCGCAGGTTCATTCACACAGAGTTGTAAAAAGGCTCATGGAAATTTAGCCATAGATGAACAGTTATTAATCCAGACATCAGGACAGAGAAAAGTGACTCCATTTTCTTTTAAAAATACTAAAGGTCACAAACCAAAACATGCCATTAGTTTAGAATATTTTCAACTAAGAGATAAGAGAGAGTGAAAAATCAAATGAAGTAAATCAACAGATTTTCTGAAAACAAGAGTTATCATATCGTGTTTGTTACCTCAGAATGAGCCATTTAAATCTACAGAGGGAGCTGGTCCTCCTCAGTGGGGTCTGCCATGTTGCACCTGCATGTTGCACCTGCATGTTGCACCTGCATGTTGCACCTGCATGTTTCTGCAGCGGCCCGGGATGAACAAACCACACACTGACTCAAAAGAGGGTCTTTGTGTCTTTCATTGTTTTTATGGCCACTGTAGGTTCTCCTACACACTTGAAAGAGGAGGATGAGCAGGGGGATATTGAATTTGTTGCAATCTGCAACTTCACCCCTAGATGTCACTGAATCCTCCACACTGGACCTTTTACGGTTCTGCCAGGACACAAGATTTAATCGTGCAGATAAATTCAGAGAAAGTTAAAGCTGTTACTGAAAAGCCTTAAATCAATTTTGTTCACCTCGACAACTCATGACAAGGGGAAGGGGTTGAACTTATTATCATATGGCAGGTGACTCATTATCCTCTTCAATCTTGTTATCAGGGACCTGAAGGTGTCTAATCTGCTGATGACAGACAAAGGCTGCGTTAAGATCGGTGAGTCATCACCATTACCATAATCACTTGTGCAGGTCTCACTTTAATGACATTATACTTGAACTGACATAAACCCCAAACTCTGCAGGTAGTGGTTTTGGCCTCTCTGTCAAGAGCTGAGGATCACTTTTTTTTTTTTTTTTTTTTTTAGATATTATCAGATATTAGGCCTCATGTTTTCGTGGCTGATGACTGACTTAGAATTTTTTTAAGGGTCTTTGAGTCTGTAATGGATCATTGGCTGTTTTCCTTTATGTAAAACGGGTATACTTTGTTTAAATTCAAGTTTATTTTTAGATACCCTAAATTGAAAAAATCTTAACTCATATCATTCAAGCAGTCTCTAATTAGATTCTTATTTATTCTAAGAACTGAGAGAATGTGGTGTTTTTCACTATCTGCTGTTATGTTATTATATGCTTCGTTGTTATTTGTAGCCCCAGTGCTTTTACATTAATTGCCAGTGGTAGTGTTTCCATGGATCTCGTTTTTGTTGCTGCTCTTCACAGCTGATTTCGGTTTGGCCAGGATGTACGGCATACCCCAGCAGCCCATGACGCCTAGAGTGGTAACACTTTGGTGAGTGTTTGCTGGGCCTCTCAGCCATGTTTGCTGTAAGTGCTCCCTTAGCCTAATTGTGTTTAAGTATTTTAGGGTGAGTGTGTTATACACTGCAGATGACCCCGGGGTTGTGCTTTTGCAGCCTCAGTGGAAACTCCTCCTTTAAATCTCTCTTAGTAATCCTCCCAATATAAGCTCTGTTACCTAAGGATGTGCTCCCCCCATCTGTTTGCAGGTACAGAGCTCCAGAGCTCCTCCTAGGGACAAAGTCTCAGACTACAGCTCTTGACATGTGGTGAGGCTCCAACCTTTGACATCAGGAGAACACATGCACACAAGTCCACTTTATACACTGATCACGTCGTAGAAAATAAAGCTAGCAGATGCTTTTTTCTCTGAGAGGAGAAATTTGATCATCTGCATTTACACACTCTTGTTCCACTTGACCAGATTTGGAGGTTTTGCAGACTTTCTCTCACAACACATAAGGGGCCAATGAGACATGAGTGGGACTGATTGTTGGTAACACAGAGCTTGACGTGATGTCTTCCTGACAGGGCTGTGGGCTGCATCCTGGCTGAGCTGCTGGCTCACAAACCTCTGCTGCCTGGAACCTCTGAGATCCAACAGGTCGACCTGATCGTTCAGCTGCTGGGAACACCAAACGAAAACATCTGGCCTGTGAGATTCAGCTATAAATATGTCTTCAGCATAAGCTGAAGTCTTAGTATGTTTCGTTGATGATGTGGAGTATGCCACATTAAATTTGTGTGCGTGTGTTTGTTTGTGTGTCCAAGGGTTTCTCTCAGTTGCCCCTCATCAGTCAGTACAGCCTGAGGAAGCAGCCGTACAACAACCTGAAGAATAAATTCACCTGGCTGTCAGATGCCGGACACAGACTGCTCAACCTGCTCTTCATGTACAACCCACAGCGCAGGTACAGCCGCACACACACACACACAAACACAAATACACTCATACTATGGGGGGGATTCAGGTCATATCAAGTACATCAGCATGTCTGGTTCTTTTCTGTTTGACGCAGGTGTACATGAGTGCAGGTGATAATTCTTTTTTATAGGAGACATTTTCAGATGTCACAGGTTTAAATGATTAATGACGACTGAACTCCAATCAGCTGCTTCAGTTTCAGGGTCCTGGTGTGGTTCTCATTGAAACTCTCAACCTTAGAAAGACATTTCTACCCTAAAAGCTTTGGCAGTAAAAATATTAAAATATTTAAACCTTTTTTTATGTAATCATATGTTATAGAAAAATGATCTACCAAAACATGCCATAACACAAAGAAGACTGTGACTCCTAATACTGTGCCATTAAGGGACTGGTCATTATTCCTGTAATTTTCATATCTGTAGGCCCTGACAGTAAAGTATTTGTCAGGAATTCATAAAACAGGGCTGATTCGTAACTGTTGGCCGACAAACAATTCTTTGTCAGATATGTTCAATTCGTAACAGCTAACAAAGGCTGATTCTTGTCTTTTTTCCTGATCCAGAGCTACTGCCAAAGATTGTTTGGAGAGTTCCTACTTCAAAGAGAAACCTCTTCGTGAGTGACATGATTTGGGATGTGTATCAGCTGTAGTTCCTGCCCTCTAATGTACTGTAAGTTATTAATCATGTCTGTCTGCTTCTCTGTGCAGCCTGTGAACCCGAGCTGATGCCAACCTTCCCTCACCATCGCAACAAACGGGCTGCTCCTTCTGCAGAGAGCCACCCAAAACGCAGCAAAGTGTAATGAAGAAGATGTTGATGAAGAGACTTTTGACTCGAGATGATCCTTGTGTTTGTGAAACTCAGGAGTGTACACTCAAAGGATGAACTTGGTTTCTTTTCATGCTGCATACAAGGAACAACAAGGATATGGAATTTTCAAGAAATTAAAACCACTGAATTGAAATTTTATCAGTTAATTTCACCGCAGATGAAGCCAATAAGCTCAGGCACGGGTCAACACGTTGCTGGACTGTTTACAGAGAATTCTGCAGTGTTCAGTGTGTTAAAAAGACTGTAACTGCACATTTGGCCGTAGATCCTGTGATTTTTACTGCACTGTGTTCTGCTTGTAGGCTCAGTAGAAATCTTTCTGGATTGTTTCTTCATTTTCATATCGCTGCCAAGGTCCGAGCACTGAAGATGACAGTAATGACTGCTGAGTTGCCTTGACAACCATTGCTTAGGCATTGTGTCCTTTTGTGTAGAGTATTTTTAATGTTTTAGATGTGCTATTATAACAGTCTCTATCAATCCAAGCATCAAAATGGTAAAACTGTGTTAAGGCAGTAGGAACTGGAACAGCTTGCGTGAGCTGTGCCCACACTCATACTTAGGACCTCTTAAGAGTTTTTAAATAAATGGACTTGAGTGGAAGCCTTGATAGGATCATAGATTTGATCCTCACAACCATCAGATGGTGTCGATGACTGGCCATGTGACCTGACCAAGTGTCCTTGAGGCAAAATGTGAACTCTTGAATCTGCTCGCCTGTGGTAAGCTGTTAAAGTTATAGTTTGACAATTTAGGAACTTTACTTGTTTTCTTTGAGAGATGGATGAGGAGACTGATACCGCTCACATCTACACGCTTAACCTGCAGTTGGATCCGGTCTAAAGCTAAGCTAAGCTAAACTAAGGGGGTGCGGCTTAAAATTTACAGTCATGAGATTGGTATCAATTTTCCTATCTACCTTTAGGCAAAAAAGTGAGAAAGCATATTCCCCAAAGTGTCAGACAGTTTCTTTAAAGAGCCTCAGTTTAGAAGCCCAAAACCGTACAATATAGTAAGAGAGGCCTCATTAATAAAAATAACTGAGAAGTGGCAAACCAGTGGGCTTGTTTGACACCTACTGTAGCTGTAAATAAATAAGTAGAGGACATAACTGGTGAATACCTCGTGGAATAGATACTGTAAGTGTTACTGTACAGTCTTAAAACATGTGTAATCCTCCTATCCTATCGCACATACTGAAATAAAATGTCAAACCAACAACTGTGCCCAGTTTCATTTGAAATGTCAGTTTTTATTAATGCAGGATAAATTAGTAGTAATGCTTACATGACCAGCGGCAGGTTAAATCCCTTCAGAGGGATGTTAATGACTGACCTCCCACTGAATCTGTATGTACCTCCACAAAGTACACAGCACTAAGCCATACTAGCACTGAGCTATCACAAGAAGTCCCATCACTGAGTTAGCCACACAAGCCTGTGGTCCTGATGCGATAGTGAGAGGTCAGAGGGTTGGAAAAGAACAAACATCCAATAGCAGTTGGGTTTAAAAGATTATTTGAAACTGGCTAACTGTTTGATCCTGCCTCTTGACAGCCAGCAGGGCTGGTGTTCCTTACTGTCTGTTAGCTTACAACAGGATGAATACTGCTTGAGCATGAGAAGTAGAGCCAGCCATGAACAGATGGTAAAGAAACAACATGGTAGTGTCTGCCTCATAGTAGAACTTAGTGTGAACATAAGCCTCCCAACAGAAAAACAAAAGAAAAAAACTACAGGACTTTTTCCTGGAGCGCAATCATGAAACATCAACAAAATAAATACTACAAGTGTAAACATACTCTATCTCTATTATCGTCAGTCAAGTTACACTTCAGGTGTGATCAAAAGTGTTGTATAAAGTGTTATGAGACGTTTTTGAACCAAACAAATCAAAACGTTCAGATTTTAAAAGAAATGTGCTTGATTGATTCTGATTAAAAGGGAAAAGGCGCAACCATTGCTGAACAGACAGCAACAGAAACTCCAACTTGGATAAAGGAACGTCCAAACAGGAAGACATCACAGTACAGCTCACGCTTGGACAAGTGTTTTCTGGAAAATGGAGTGTTGAAACTCATTTCAGCTAATCTTAAGTTCAAAGTTCATTCTCAGTAATGGAAACAACAGATGAGACACTGATTTCATGACTTTCATCAGCAAATTGAGAGGAGAAGATGAAGAGTTTGCCCACTTTTAAACTGTGGTGATAAATTTATGTGATAAATTAAAAGTTCCAGAACTTCTACTAAATAGACCAACAACATTTTTTAAGATCAAGTTTGAACTTCAAACCTCAGCTTTTTAAGTCAACATAGAAGAAAAGTCCTTGTAAAAAAAAAATGGACCTCTGAAGCTGAACAATATAATGACTAGTGGGCAAATTCCATCCACTAAGGATGATCATGTAAAATGACATGAAGCTCCATAACAGCTACCTAATGAGCCTTTTGATAAGACCGATCCCTGAAGATCAACTAAAGGATTAACACTGAATTTTTAAATCTTTTTTCAAGTTTTTTTTTTTAAATTGAAGAATTGCTCTCCATCAAGCACATTTCTTGTAATTTAAATATTAACACAGAGGCTTTGCTTCAACTGCTGCTACCACTGAGGTACAGACCTGATGCAGACACACAAAGAGCGGAGGAGGGACACAGAGGCAGCGATGATTAATTATTTGAACTCTTCATCAAATAACAAAATTACAGCCTCAACTTATGGAGAAATACATTAAGACACACAAGTTTAATAAAAACACTTAGATGCATTCGCACACTCGCATGCCTGGCAGGAGAAATATCTTCATCTTTTGTTTCTTCATCAAACGTCACTGTCCATCGTGATCCAAAGCAAAGTGCACCATGGCAACAAAATATACAGTCCTTCAGTCAGAGAGAATCGGCTCGAACAGGGACAAACTTTATGCATTTAGATTCAAATGCAGCGTTCCTCACATCAATGCAGGTTATATGAGAAGTTCTTGAGTGAAAATGCTGTAGCGGCTGCTTTGTAATGGAACATATTCTGAAATGAGGGGCAAAGACATGGGCTCTATTGTCCAACTACCAAATCACACCAAGTTTTTCTATTGTCGCATTTGGTCAACTTCCTCCAAGGATGCAAAAATACTGGCCTGGATGACTAGAGGTAAGAAATACAAGAATTTCCCCCTTATTTAAACAGACCAGTCATTTATTTGGAAATCCATGAGAGGCAGTGAACCAAGCGCTGAGCTGAGAGATGAAAGCCTACAGGATGATACAGCAGTTGAAGGGTGTGGTGAGTGTTGTTGGCAGCAACTTGACCCTTCTGGTGGACTGGGGAGAGGTGGGGCAGGTTGGGTTTGGGCCCTGTCTTTCAGCCCTCCATCCCAAAGTCTTCTGTGAACTTCTTGACCTTCAGCAGATCTTCAGTGTTGACTGTGGGGCGGGTGGTGGACAGAGAGCGCAGCATGTCCGACTGCAAACAAAGCAGAGATGCAAGTTTTGGTTTTTTTTTTTTCCAAATATTGAATTTCTTCTTCATTCTGTTTACAGCCTGTTGATTTATACAGTTTGACTTCTTTTTGTGTGAATCTTGTTATAAATATGATCCAACGTATCTGAGAAAAAGCTAAGGGGCAGATTAAGGGAGTTTTTGTAACTGTAAGCGATGCTGTGGAACAACGTCCTGATGAGCAGTGTTGTATGACATGTAATAAGGATCCCACAGCAACACATTACATCAGTGGAAGCACTCAGGTATCATTTGCACAAAATGGAAAAAGAATTTGTTGTACAACTTTTAGTCCTTATTTTAAATGATTAAAACAGGTTTTAGTGACAAGAAGTTACACCTTAGTGATGACTAAACTGCTTCTGTAGCTCCTATTTGTCCTTAAAAGTGTGTTTAAACAAAGTTTTCCAAACTAGTATCTGATCTGTAAGCCAAGTTTTGGTTGTATTTTCTTAACTGCCTGATACTATAAAAGCAGTGGAAGAACAGAAGTCTGGAGTGAAGAGCTGTTATGCATTAATTATTAACATGTGTGTATCTCACCATGCAAACTATAGGTTCCAATAGCTTATCACTAGGCACATCCATCCAGGTCATTTCTATGGCTGCAGGGTCGCCAGGGGAACAAGGGGTCAAGAGGTCATCCACCATCACCTGGTTGTTGCTTCGGGATGGACCGCGAATCTGCAGGAGCAAAAACAAGAAAAAAGCAAAAAAAATTGGGAAGATTATTACCTCAAAAGATTTAACTGATGAGGCTTTTGAAGTTTCTGTGTTGTTTTTTGTCTTAGGTTTTTAATGACGTCACCTTTTTGAAGTGTGTAGCAGACTGGACTTTCCTAACAGGCTGCATGAGCGCATCTCGAACAATGATGCTGATGTCAGCACCGGAGTAGCCGTCTGTTTTGCGGGCAAGCTGCCGCAGGTCGGTCTCGCTCAGGCTGTGCGGCGTGTTGCCCAGATGAAGACGAAACATCTGAGCTCGAGCTGGCTCCTCCGGCAGAGGGATGTAGATGCGTTTCTCAAATCTGACATGTGGCAGAGGAAAAGTTCCATTAACCAGCTGCTCAAAACATAGATTACATAAACTGCTTGAGTGCAGGCTTTAGGCAGCCTTGTCAGTGTGGCTCTTGCATAATAATGCTAGCCCCTCGTGAGTTTTGGGGAGGTGTTGAGAAAGTTAGTTTTGAGCCTTGTATTATAACTCAATGTATTTCTAAATGTTAACACGTTTCTCTGATCATAATGACAGCATCTCTAAAATAAAACTGTTACTGGCTAGTGTAAAATACAAAAAATACAATAAGCTCTCCCTTAAATAACCAGTCCCGTTCTAAAATCTACAGCATGACAAAATGCATTTCTGAATTTTAACTATTAATAATTACTCAATTTAAAACATCTCACATTTTTATATATCCATGTATATTAGATTGTAATAATCATGACTATATTAGCATTATAGATTGCATCATAGATTGACTGAAAGGCTTTGATCTGTCTGCATCTTTCTGCAGAAAATGCCATAACTTTCCAGGGACTCTGACAGGACATGACATAACTATCTGACCCTCTGACACTGACTTTGTTGAAGTCTTTGTTTGACTACTGAAATAAACTTGTTGTAAATCAGGGCAAACAAACACATTTAACTGTAGGGTAATGAAGTGACCTCTGACCTTCTGCGGATGGCAGCGTCTAACACCCAGGGGATATTTGTGGCTCCCAGCACCAAGATACCATCATTGTTGTTTCCCACACCTACAAAACCAGAGAGCTTCAGTCAACTCTATAAACACACTTATTCCCTCAGTGCCCATGCATGCAATGCTAAGTATTTAAAGCAATATTATGTAACTATTTTCTATTGAAATAACAGCTTAAAAATCATTTTGCTGGTACATTAGCTTGTAATAGTGTTAATGGTGTCTCTGTGTCAGACATTCTGCACGCCAATTGCATGTTTATGCAAAATGAAAGTGGGTAGTAAGTGGGTAGGTTTACAGTGCATAACACTTTAGGGCACTCAGACTGACACACCAAACAACCAACACTGATTTGATGAAACCGGATCATATTTTATGAAGAAAATATCTTATTCTTTTGCCTCTAATGTTCTCCAGCTGGTCTGCCTCAGCTTTCAGTAATTTACAGACTCACTGACACATAGTTTGACCTGTTGCTTAAGTAATCTGTTACTGCCAGTTAGCTCTGTTAGCTGTCCAGCTAGCCGACTCTGCTTGGGAGAAACTGCTGCTGCTCAAAACACAAGGGAGTATTTGTGTTTATACAGTTATCAGGGACTATTTGCCAGGAGGAGCTTTTAATGTCTGGGACTGAGGAGGATCCAGCAAAGAATTTGAGGAGGGGTGCAGCCAAAATGGGCACCAGAACCAACTTGCCATAAAACATTTTAACAACAGGGAGGAGACAGAAGAGGATGGAGACGAAGGCAGGAGAGAGTAACTATGCAAGAAACATGAGAAAATGTTGGTGGCTTTCAGTTATTGTCTCTTTTACAAAATAAAAACTTAAAGACATAAGTTTTATGACATAGTACTGTTATGATGCCTTTTTAAGTTAGCATTTACATTTCAACTGTCAGAAACCTGGGATTTGTATTTTCAACGGTGGTGTTTCACTCAGAAACTGTGGGAGCACCAAAACTCATAAACTACCAAGTTTTATAAAATGTTGCTTTATGATGACTTTGGTCACTTAGACAGCACATATGACACGATACTGCATATTTTTTACTGTGCATTAAGTCATCTATCATTCAGTCTATCATTGTGCATCAGTCTGATTGTTCACATTTCTCATGTGGCTCACCCTGCATCTGGACCAAAAACTCAGTCTTGATGCGTCGCGCAGCCTCGCTCTCGTTCTCATTCCTGGAGCCGCAAAGCGAGTCTACCTCATCAATGAAGATAATTGAGGGTTTGTGCTGGCGAGCCAGGTCAAATAAGTTCTTCACCAGTCTGAAAGACACAGTGAAAGACAGTGAAATTGAGACTAACATGATGAGAGACACAAGGACAGCAATATTGAAAGAGACACAATTCACACAAGTGACTATGAGAAAAAAAGTTCATCTAGTTACAAAAGTGTAATTCACAAGTCATGACATTCCATAAATATTTATAACCTATAACAAAGTCGGAGTGTTTCTACAACAAATATAATTATAAATAATATCAAGAAAAGTCCGTTTTCCATTCTAGTGAGGTCAAAAATTACAAGAAGCTTTAAAACAAATTCTGCCATTTTTCTGTACTACAGTTAACTTGTCTTTCCCTGTCTAGAGCAAAGCCTCAGACAAAAGTCACCACTGAGAAAGAGACGCACTTCTCACTCTCTCCCAGCCACTTGGACATGAGGTCTGAGGAGGAGACAGAGAAGAACGTGGAGTTATTGGCCTCTGTGGCCACAGCCTTTGCCAGATACGACTTTCCTGTCCCTGGAGGACCAAACAGCAGGATGCCTCTCCATGGAGTCCGTTTCCCTGAAACATGAAGACCAGAAACAATGCTGCTCATATAATGTTACACCAAAGTACAAACCACCAGGTTTTTGTTCAACAGCCCTTTCTAACTGTCCAGAGTAAACAAAAACTGCTGCAACAATGATGAAAAGCTTTAACTGAAAGAGTAGCATTACAACGTCAGTAATAGAGAGAAACATCAAAACAAGTTTGACACTGTAAATTAAAGAAATGCTGCAGCTTACAATTTACACAACTGCTATATCTTTCAACTAGTTTTTCCATTGATTTCTAAAATCAATGGAAAAAAGGAAAACAACACTCAATGACCTGTATCAAGTACTCTCAAAGATCAACCTGACATCTTCAGACTGTTTTTTTCTGAAAGTCTAAAGTGATGTAATTTACACTGGTAAAATGTATTTAACTCTGCCACATCTTTTTACCTGTTTGATTTTAATGAATGATATGTACTGAATGTTAACAGAATCAGAGGGATAAAATCTCAACATACCTGTAAACAGGTGAGGGAATTTGATGGGCAGTATAACGGCTTCCTTCAGAGCTTCCTTAGCTCCCTCCAGTCCAGCCACATCATTCCACCTGACGTTAGGCTTCTCCATGACAATAGCACCTGGACACAAAGTCAGAGTACAAATGACAACACTATCTTTGTAATGCAGTCAGAAAAAACACTTTAAAGGTGACGGTACATCTGTAACCCTGGCAAAATATAGGCCTCATTACTTCACTGATCCCAAGATTATTGCTTTTTAAAGGTGACAATCTTCCCATTTAGAAGCAGTGCAGTATTTTTCAATTATAAAGTTACGAACTTTTTTTTGTAAACAGTGTCACAGCTCATGTCAATCAGATTATTTTGTCTTTTTAATATCTTTCGTATACTTTAAACAGTATTTTTCAATTATACTAAGTAATCAGTTGAGCTTTCTATTGTAACAAAGGACTTTGCTGATTTAATAGCACACAAACTGGCTTAATTCCCCTGCGAGCATCCATGCACATTTACTCACCCATGAGTTGCTCTTGCAGTTTCTTCTTCTCTGGATTTTCACCCTCGCTGTCACTATCACTCCTGGACAGAATGACAGGACACAAACACATGCTGACACTAGTACAGTAAAAAGCTACTGATTTGAAACTGTTTTCAGAGGGAATAGAAGATAGACAACATACTTGTCATTGCTCTGTGCCTCCTTGACAGGCTTTTTGCCCTGTTTGTCCTTATTTTTCAGGTAGTCCTTAAGTTTCTCTGCTCGGTCCAGGTACTGCATACACTTGGCTCGTATACTCTCCTTTGCCTTGTCACTGTGGGCCTCATCTGAGGGAAGTAATGAAACCCATCGATGTTAGTACAGACAAAAGGAAATATAACTGTATCAATAACATGTTAGACTGCAGTACTCACACTTGATGGCATGTAGGAAATACTCCACAGCATGCTGGTACAGGCGCAAAGCCTCCTCATAGTTCTTTGCCTTGTCTTCCTCTGTGGCTTTGGTCACAAGATCAATCGCTTTCTGCAACAAATGTAAAGAAATACAGTCAGAGGATAGATGTTAGTGAATAAAAGATTAAATGAGGTGCAAACACATAAATAGGGGCACACACTGTACATGTTAGCCATCCTCATAACGGTCTGCACATGTCAAAACTGAAGCTTCGATCAAAACAAAGCACAGTTAAAGAGCCAGCATTCTGTGCAAGGAATCTTATTAGTTTCTCTTAATCTCATACAAAATCTGCTGGTAATTGTTAAGCTTATTACCATAATAAAATATTCCCCAAAGAAAATAGTTGTTTTTGTTTTTGTTATTCTTTATTCATGCTGTCTGCAAGCAGGAGCCACAGCCCAGCTAACGGGGAGATAGCGATTGCTAACGTTACTCTTGGAAACGTTCACCCAAAGAGGTTAAACGTTAGCTAGTCAACAACCTACAAATTTGCCATCCACATCAGAACAGGTTAACAATTTTATTTACATTATACTATTAGCTAATAAGATGATGTTGGATTTATATGTTCATGCTTCTATTTTTAAGACAATGCAATAGGAATACTATACGCAGGTTCAGTTACCTAAACTGACTTGCTATCAACGTTAGCAGGCTTTAGCGTCAGCTGTTCTGCTAGCAAGTTAGCCTGCATTCAAGCTACTATATGGGCTAAGCCAAGTTATTTTAAGTTATAGCAGGGTAACGTTAGCTGGCTAATGGTAGCCTACCTGTAATGTTGACGTTGTCATTTCATCTCACTCTTCTGCTCTCCGCCCAGATTTCTATCCTCTTATCCTACCCGAAGGCGGATGTGTGAAGAAATTAACTCGTTTGCAGCCTAAGTTGTGCAGGGCCAGATTACTCTAGTCATGACAAAACATTGGCTAATACGTTAGCTAGCCAGTATGAAAGCTCTGCTTTGACCTAGCAAAACCACAGCAACACTCTACGTTTACCATGGATGTATGCGGAGAACGGCGTATCGCTGCAAGACAGTTGATATGGATATAACTTCCGGTTTAAGTTTCCAAAATATAACAGTAAATTCACTTTCGCGAAAAAAATAACAAAATACTTAACATCAATAACCAAATCGAGATTATGTTATAGCTATAATCCGCCTTCAATATAATTTATTTTTATTTTTATTGATATTTTCCGGTCGCACAGCAGACACAAACAGCTTGACGAATGAAGACAGTGACAGGCCTTCAACATACTTGTGCTGCCGCCGCCTAGCGGTCTATTGGTGCTCAGGCAGTGGTGCAAGAATGACTGAAAAAAAACATATGCCTTTATTAAGACAGGAAATAAGCCTAGATATGTGTGAATTTCACAACAAATCCCCGAACAAGTTTATTTTGTAACATTTTTATTGGTAGGTATTTACATTTGAGATTATTACATTGCTATCATACATGTACTGTATTTTGGAAGGAATTCTAAAATACTTTGCATATGATGGGTTATTGCAGCAGCACTTTATCCTTTTGTGACTTTTCAGTTCAATGATTGTGTTGGACGCAAGCTGCCACAGCTATTACCTTTGGTTCCAAAACCCCTTCTTTGAAGCATTGCTTTGCATAGACAGGACAGTCACAATACCAGAGCATAAAGAAAAAAAAGAGAGTAAGGAGCAAGAACAGAGGTGTACATTCAGAGTTAAAGAGGTTTGATTGGTTAGTGCTATGATTTCTAAAGTGGGGACCACAGTCCCCATGGGGGCTTCCAGGGGGCAGGGAAAATGCTAATAGAAATAATAATAAAAAAATGAATTTTTATTGTTTTTCTATAAAAACAACATATAATTTATACTAATAAAAAATATGACTTAATTGCCATGTCCATCTTTGCAATTGCCTGCCAGTCCGAAAATCTGCTGCTCCTCCCTGAAAGTTAGCTACATAGCTTGCTTGCCAGCATCTAGCTAGCTTACAAAAACTGGCATGTTTTTGAAAATAAAAATATCTGACAAGCAGACTCAATAGCCAACTTCTGGCTGAGTAGCACAAACTCATAAAAATGAAGCAGCATACAAAAAGTTAGGATTTACTGCTGCACCTTTTTTAAATTTTGCCACAATATTTTCAATGTTTTTCTTTCTTACATTTTTTTATATTTTGCAAAGGGGGGCGTGGCTACAAACTAATGTTATCTCGGGGGCTTTGGGACAGAAAAATTTGGGAACCCCGGGGTTAGTGCATTGAACTCAAAGAGGGACGGCCTGTAGCTTGTTGAAGGTTGACCAACTTCAGACAATCAGATCTGTGCAGCGGGTTAGAGAGACATGATTAACAACAAATGTGTTGAAAAAGTGAATGATGGCAAATGATGGCGTGCAGCGCTTCATAGCTTCAATGTCAAAGGAGAAATACTGTATCTCCTTTACCACAGGCACTGATCCACTAAAACTTTAAGAAGAGCTATACAGAACTGAAAAAAAAGAACCATATAGCTTTATGAGCTATATAATTACACATCATTGCCTCATTTAAAAAAAGCCAAGCAAGGTTGTTTAAACAATTACAAGGACATCCGAGTACAAAATAACACAGAGGTCATTCAGATTGCCAATCGTGTTCCTTATTCAAAGACAGGCTATCTTGTTTTTGCGTGGTCAGCTTTCACAATGCTTCATTATTTAAGGGCCAAAAGAACACAGAGGCTCTACTGAAGGGTAATTTTAGCAACATGTACCGTGAACAAGCTGAAGGTTATGAAAATGTGTTAATTAAAGTCACGTTGAAGTCAAGCTAAGTCTCAACACAGGCACTGGACTGAAGAGGTGACCTGAAGGGAAAACTGTAATTGGTTTTATCTAACTTCAGCTTTCTGAAAACTGACCTAATGCAGGAGTTCTGTACCTAAAGCTGAGTGAGAAATAAACAAATGGCTGTTTTTGTCTGTTTTTTACTACCAACTGAAATCATAAGCTCTGCAACAGAACTTAAGTTCCAAAAAGGTTCCTTTGAAATGTGAAAGTTCATTCTTGCTTGGGAAAATTAGTCTGACAAATAATCTCAACTCCCTAACAATTTTTTTTAGCATTTTCAAGAGCTTTCAACTGCATCTCTTGGTTTCCATCAGTGCATAGAGTTTGCTTAGTTCTCAGCATGTCAAGATCAGCTGTCTGGCAACGCCAGGGGCAGGCTAAATCCATCTGCTGAAAATGAAACTTAGGACTTAAAAAATAAGCAGAAATCTTTCACCAATTCTCCTTCTTTTCAATGTTAGTCTTTAAAGAAGATTAAATCTATGAGAGCCAGAGTTCATTTAAGTTAAGAGTTGTGTTTACAATTTAAGAGTGGATTTTAGATGGCTACAGTTCATAAACAGAGCTGAGCATCCCTTAAGACACATTTGTAAATGAGTTACATTATTGATTAAAATGTATAACATATTAGCAAGCTCTGTTTTTTAAGAATGCAGTGCTTTTCGCCTATTATTTGTATTTGATTTAAATATTTGTATTTCTCTTTTTCCTTCTTCTTAAGGTAAAATATATGAAAAAATACATTTTCAAACACCATTAGATGGGGCTGGAAAGTTCCAAAAGAAAGCCAATAACTTGACCCTGAGCAAAGATTATTTTCTCAAACTTTCATGGGCCTTTTGAGACTAAAATGAAAGGAAGATGGTAACAAACTAAAAGACATGAAGTGTACAATGATTTCACCCCTGCGAGGGTTCCGAGGTACAGCCTCTTTTAACATTACAATGTAGATTATTAAAATACACTGATACCTCTGTCAAGTGATGGCCCACCTTGAAACAAGCCTGTTTAACAGTTCTTGGCCGGAAAAACACTAATGTAGAAATGGTTACAAGGGACAAGCAATCTTGAGCAAACTGGAATGCAGTGATAGTGAGACTGAGACGGACACAATGTGGTAGTGTAGGTCAACAAGGGGAGGTAACGTGCGGTCATGTCATTAATCAATATCTGATACAGAGTTCAATGTCAGGAATTCATGCTATCATGAGATATACACTTATAAAAACAAATGACATAAAAACAAAGTAACACAGTTTACACTAAGAATAATACTATTGCTTGCGCATGTTGAAAGCTTAAAACTCTCTTATTGTGAGAATTTTAAAAAAAGGAGAGATTACAAAGAGTGTCTTCATCTACATGTAAAAAGGCACAGTTGGCAATCCTGATTGCAACAGTAGTTGGATAACATGCTAAAAGGTGAGTCTGTCAGACAGCCGGCACACTATCAAGCCAACAAAAACCTGTAGTATAGAGACACACACACACACACACACACACACACACAAACACACACAACGTTCTTCATTTGCACAATTTGACTGCATTCTGACTCTAAAACAGCTTCTTTTCCTCACATGTGGACAAAAAGACAAAGAAATACATACACATATATATGATACACTGGAAGGCTGTCATGGAATGATAGGCATAGAGTATAAACAGGGAGCATTTACCAATCTGTACTTGGCTGTGTATTAATTGCCTAAAAAAAATCCTTCCTTTCTTTAACATATTTCACTAACACTTTGCTTGAAGTGCACTGGTAGTGGAATCTCATAAGCACATCACAGCATCTATCTTGTTTTTTTACATCATACCAGTTAATTAAAATGATTTTTTTTTTACATTATTTCATGGAATGTTTATGAGATTGTCAAAAGCCATTTTTTCGTTTTGTAACAGTCTCTTAATACTTAATGACTTCAAGCAAAGTGCCACTTCCTTTTATGTAGTCTTGCAATAAAAATGGTTACCAGAAGTTGTAGAGAAGTTGGAGTTGAAGGCACATTTTTGAGACAATCAGCATTACGACTCCGGGGTTAAATCTCTCCTACAGCGCCACCTCAGGCCTAACTTCAGCTGTGAATGGAAAAATTGGGGGAAAAAAAACAAAACAAAACAAAAAGCAGAACAAATCAACTGCCAGTATCAGCATTTTGGGAGCCCCTCCTTGTTATGCCTGGGTCCATCCTCTCATCCATGCTGCTCTCGTTGGTCGTTTCACGTCAGCAGCCCCATACGAGTGAGCTTGGCTGACAGGAAGGAGTGGAGGACGAACACCACTGGCTTTGGGCCCGAGTGGAGGTCAAACACCTGAAGGATGAAGGCAGAGAGAAAGTGAGGTAAGAAAAAATAAAAGAGAAAAACACCAGGTGAGACAAAACAGGAAAAAGAGATAACAGGATGTAAAAACAGATGAAACCTCAGATATAAGACCTCCGAAATGCAGATGGTTTAAAGTAAAATATCAGTTGTTACCTCCCTAGTCGTGCCTTCACACAAAATCTATTTTTGTTATTAGTAAATTATAAGTAGAGACACTTTGTCATATTATCAAGTGTTCTGATTCCAGAGAAAAATTTTCAAATTGAATAATCCTGTCCTCTAGACAAAAAAAAAAGAAGACAATATAATCACAACAACATTACCGTTAGTGAGTAATGTTCCCATTATTCTCTCGGTTAATAAAAATTATTTTGTCTGGGAAGAACAAGTCTGCCTGCAACCGATGCTTAAACTTTTCTATAGTAACACAGAATACATTATCGTCTACAAGGACCCCCCTCCTCTTCTTCTTCAAGGCGTGCGTCAGATGCTTTCAGTGTGTTCACGCCTTTATAGCTGTGTTGCTACATCTAACCTGTTTCCAGTCAAATGTCTATTATTTTAAGGACGATGCAATGACACAGCCTTGGGATATGGGATCGGTGGAATAAATGATTAATAGCACATCACCAGAGTACAACGTTAAATGGAACATTGGTCCTGACTGCTGTGTGATGTCAGCTTCACTTTTTCCACAAATGGCTTCTGAATCAATTTGTGGTTGTTTAGTGTTTGTGGCTCCATTTAGGTAAAAGCTGTTGAGAATTTAGCAAATCATGTGTACTTTGACACAAATGAGATGTGCTCTTGCACATTCGCTCTGGCATAGATACTCATCTACACTTATTACCAAAGTATTAGTGAATCAGTTAATAAAAAGAAAGTTCAAAGCATGCTATTCAAGTGATGTTGTAAGCCATTTACAAAGCTAAAATTACCACCCCTTTTCCTGTTGACTTTTACTGGTTCTTCCTTGTAAGAATCGTGAGTCCAAAGAAGGTAGTGTGGACGCTGTACAGACTGGAAAGCCCCGAGAGGCAAAGTGTGACTTCATGATTCCAGACTACATAAATATAAAAGTGACTAAAATGTCTGTTTACAGCTTCTCTTTTCTGACAAATTGCTGCTTGTAGCTTTGTGAATAAATAAACATCGTTAGAGAATCAAAGAACTTTTTCACAATTTTTTTGACTGAACAATTAATAGAAAAAGAATTGATGAATACATTAACAATGAAAAGTTACAATAACTTTGTTTCTTTACGGTTTCTGTACAGCGGAAGTCTTTACTCACCATTTCTCCCTCTGGACCCCCAAAGTCAAGGTAAAGGTTGCGTATTCCGTCGTCTGCAGACATTTTGAGCTTCTCGTAGGGGTATCTGAACAGCACGGCGCCCCCTGCTGGATCTGCCGGCTCCCTCGTCACAGTGAAGCCTTTCTCATAGTGCAGTGTCAGGCGAACATCCTGTCTGTTCAATGTGCAACCTGCAAGAGAGGATGAGGGAAGATAGGGTTAAAGAACAGCTGGTCAATGTGTGAGTGGGGTGCAAAACATCACAGTGGGTGAGTTTGAGTGTGACAAATGACATGACTCTAAAACATACCGTGTGTTGACAGCAGACCAGAAATGTCTCTCTTAAAGCGACTGTCTGTCTTTAACATAATAATTTACTCTTCATTTAATCTTAACCACTTAATTCACTGTAAAAATGGAATGGAGTGTTCCTGTCTGCTGCTGTCCAAAGACACGTGTATCTCTTACATAAAAATCCTCATGATGCTGCTTTAACTATGAGGTCATTTGATCCAAAAGCATTTCCATGCTTCATTGTAACTTGACTAGCTTGAATGTTCCTGCACAACTGTGCGTTTGTGTAGCAGCAGGACAGCAAAGAGGAAGAAGAGAGAAAAAAAAAAAAGTAGGCTGAGACTTTCCAGTGCTGTTCTAGCAGCCGGCTACGCGTATTGTTCTGCAGAGACTGAACACATTCCCCTCTGTTGGCTCCGACTTCTGCTTTTCCTAACCAGAGCGGCTCTTTCTGAACTGTTGCATGCTGGTAGTGAGCCAGTTGCTGTCAGAAGCTTCCTGTCACAGTCAAATTATTTTTATGTATATAGGTCTTTACGTGTGGAAACATTTATTTGTGTTAATCTCATGTAAACACAAATTAAACAGAAGCCTCATTTGCAAGCATTATTAGGTGTTTATTTAGCCTATAAACTAATTTCCACTCGATGTTTGCTTGTTAATGTCATGCACAGTGGCTAACCCACATCCTCTACCTACAACTTTGTGTACCCACTGTACTACACTATTAGCAAGCTGTGTGAACTGACACAAGCTGCACACACAGTGAATAAACCAACACAAACACAGTCATCCAATTGTGAGCCATAAATGGTAAAAGGTTCTCATGAACACAGTGTTTTTTTGGAGGTTGTAGTGTGTAATGTTGTATAGCACCATACACCATACAATAAAGTGTTTTCTGCAGACAAAATAAAATTAAAACCAAGGGTTTGCATCAAGAACCTGGTTAAACTGTATAACAATAATTCTAACAAAAAATACCTTTTTTAATATATGCGCATGAATTCCCTCTGTCATTGTTGTTGCTCTGTGATACATTTTTGAGCTTTAGTAAAAGTAATAGCCTCACAATGTCAAAATATCACATTACAAGTAAATCAACATCTTTGATTTAGGTATTACTCGAAAAAAACTTGAAAAGCACATTAAACCTTTAGTAATACCTAATCTTTCATAAACATCTGATGTTCTGTATAAAATTTTTTTCTAGAGAAACCATGTCAAAAGCAAAACTTGAGCTGCACACTATCGAACAACCCCGGCAAACCTGTCTGTATCATCACTGAATTTTATTTAACCTAATAAAAAACTCAAGTACGAGTACCTCAAAGCTGTAAAAAACATGAGTGAATGTATATAGCTACATTTCATCACTGAAGGTCATAAGTTTTTGCAACTTTTGTTAGGAGGCAAGTTTACACATCTGCTAGAGAAGGGGACATAAGTTGAACATATACACTGAAAAGAAAGAGCTGTCCAAAAGTCTGACCCACCTATATTTTTGACAGAAAGCTTGTATCAGCAGAATGAGGGCTAGTGTTCTCTTACAGATTAACCACCTATTGCATCTACTCACCAATGGAGACTTCTTTAATGAGCTCAGCTGCAGCATGTGCCCCCTGCACGAGGGCTCGGGTCCATGAAGACAGATCCCAATGGGTCTCCACTCGGAAGATGTGGGACTCGATGCCCCGGCCTGTGCCTGTCCGAGTGGCAAACACCAGGTCTGAACCCTGGGCGGGAGAACCTCGAGCACTACCAGAATGAACCAGTCTGGGGGGAGAGGCACATTAAATATTTTCAAAGACTACTCACATAGACCCTCATATGTTGCTTATTTAAACTGGCCAGGGGTCCTGGCCTCTGAGGTGACTGACCCATAACCATGTAAGTGTTATTATAGTGTCCTCAAGGAGTAGAAGTGATTTGTCAGGGTAAGGGTCATGATGGACCAAATTAGCTGCTGTGCCTAATATACAAGTTCCCCCTTTTATTTTAGTGACTAGTTGGAGCTGACGGTGCTGACTGTGGAAGAGTTGAGAAGAAAAAAAAACCCAACTGCAGCAGCAAAGTTAAGCCCAGTCAACTTTTCAACAATCAGTTGATCGGCTGATCAGAGACAGAAGATCTGAACAACCCAACACAAGGAAATGCAAAGGCTTACTTTGAATTTGCAAAATGACCCAACATTCCCATATCTCCAAACAAACCTGCAGATATTGTCACGACACCTGATTATGTTGAAAATGGCAAGCAAGCAGAGTCTTAACGATTGCTATGGCTCCCGAGGGAAACCAACAGAGAGCAAACAGAGCTCATCTGGTCAGAGAGAGCTGGTTCTGGGAAGCGAGACATTAAAATGACTGGTGATAGATACTCTCACACACACACACACGCCCACCCCTCAAGATAGGTAAGATTGCACTGGCTCAGGAAAGATTAGGTCACACTTTTACATTTATTGCAACATGTAGAGAGTCAATAGACCACAGGCTTATAAGTCTTAGAGTTAGCATAGCAGAAAAGACGGTTTGAACACTGATACTATTAGTTCTTCTTACACTAACTCTGCTATGTGGAATTTCCTCAATAGAACAAACTGAGGGTTGATTTGTTTTTTCCACCGTTGGGGTTTTCCAGCTGAAGTTTCCCCCAAAGAAAGAACAGAACTCTTTACTTTCATTTTTAAAGTGAGCAACTCTAAAACATGTCATAGACACAGTATATGGTGCACATGTTGATGGAAGTACATTGAGAATTCAAGGCTGACAAACTCCTTTTGACAGACAACTAATACATGGATAAATATTTACTGATACCTTACAGAAGATCAGAAGTACACAAGTGTCACATCCAAATGCTTTCAAATACAAATACAAACATCTGGCAGCTTCAGGGTTAAGTGAGGTCACCTTGCTGTCTGTTGTCTTTACCTTGTGGCTAGCAGTGGGTGTGTGAGCAGAGGTATGGACCAGGACTCTCTGCTCCATGGCACCGATTCAAACAGCAGAATGTCCTTCTCCGTCAGCGCCATGACCACTGGCTTGTACTGCTGCCGTCCACCTTCCAGTTGGACCTAAAGCACAAAGGCAGGAGGACTACTAGGTTAAACTGATACATAAAAACATATGAAATCTCCAAGTGAATTTTTTTTTACAGCATGTTTTGCTTACTAATATTAAAACCCTTCCATTAAATGTACCTTAAGGTTTTTCATTATTATTTAAAGGCAGTAATACAATATATCCCCTACTACTTTTCCTTACCCCATTAAAAGGGTGTGTTTTTTATTATAGATAAGTCTGTGTAAGTTAGAAAATTAAGCTTGAAACATAAACACCTGCTTGTTTTCTTTATGTGCAAAATATTATAACTATATTGCACAAACAGAGAATTATTGTTATAATTGTTATGTACCACAAAGTGCAGGGTGAGTTAAACTGATGTTGTTTGACAGCGTACAGCTGCAGATGAGCTAAGTAGCTCATCCTGACTGCTTGACCTGAATCTGGCTAGCAGTGAGGTAAAAATAGGGTGGTGTGTGTTTGTCTGAGTCATGATGGAGTGACTGGAGTGTCGATGGAGTTACAGTAAAAAGAGGTAAGATTAAACAATGTGCTTGTGAGTGTAACTGTAGTGAAAAGGTGAGCCACACAGGAAATAGTGCAATGCAGCAGACACTTCCATCTGTGTTTCCTGTTTGAGCCGGTCAAGATAAACATGGGTAGACACCCACTCATTCAACACAACTTTCAATGAACTCTTCATCAAAGTGAAAAGATATGATTTAGCCTGAGAGTATTGTTCCTGAATGTGAACTTAGACAAAAGACAATTGAAGAAAACACACTCTTCCTGTGCGCTGCTGCAGTTATTACATTATAGTACACATGCCAGCATGTGTGTTTTACGTCTGGGTATGTGACAGTGAAGTAGGAGTAATGAAACAGCAAACTAAGCTGAAAAAACACTGATACCATTTCCTTTTAGAGCAACATGAGTTTCTGCTTCTACTAAATATTTATCTATCCTGAAAATGCACTCTGTTCCCACTGTACAACCATCTAAGCATGTGTTGATAAATAAACTTTACAGTTTGATTACATTGGCCAAATGTTCCAGGATCAAAGGCATGACCATGATATGCACTGAATCTAAAAAATAAATTTATAAGAACATTTTGTATTTATTTCACCTTAAATAACAACTTAAAAATCATTTTTGATGGTAAATGAAATTGTAAAAGGATAAACTGGGTTATATTAGCTTGACATACTGCTGTTTTGAGTTGAGTGCAACACTTGTGAAAACTTTGATTACCACTTCAAGACAGAAGTTTTCAGGACATAACTTTGTTACAGAGATCTTGTGCTTAGCATGTACATTATAATTGACATCATTTTACATAACCTGTGGTTTATATTTACAGCAGTCAGTCAGAAACTGAGGTGGATCTATTTTTTACCCGATGTCGCTTTAAAGGTATGATACTTCAACTGTTTGACAAAAATCTCTTAAAATTTAATTCAAATTTGAAACTTATTGATAAGTCTCTAGTCCTTGGCAAGTGAAAGGCCTATCACTGGTAAAAGAAAGCATGCAGGTGGTAAACTTAATGCTGAAAATACCTGTTCAGCTAACCAGCCAATGTGTTTGAGATGGGGATGTGTTGAGGATGAGGAAGAAGCCCCCAGGTAGGCATTGATGTGAGCCAGCGTCTGTGGCAGCAGGGCGGCAATGTTGGTGTGGATGGCAGTAAACCAGGAGTTAGCAGTGGGGCCGTCTTTACAGCGCAGCACCACAGTGTGCTGGCCGTCTGGGGAGTGGAGCTCCAACAGTCTGAACAAAGGAAATGTAAGAACTGTATCAGAAAACATATTTCTAAAACATGCTATCATATACATGGTTGCTCAGTGTAAACCTCCTCTGGCTTTGTCTATTTCTTATCATTACCAAAAAAAGGAAAGTTATGGTTTATTCTAAAAAACATTACAACTTGAAAAGTCTAACGATTATTGTAAGTATGAAAGTAGAACAGGATGCCAGAACTTATTTTTTACAAGTTACTCAGAAATGCCCTCAGTTGACATGTGAGTGGTGCTTTACATGTTATAGGAAAGTTATTTGAATTTTCTGACAAAAAAAGCAAAAAATTTGTAACAAAAAAAAAGAAGTTACATCTAACAAATTTTGTCTCTGGTATTGTTCAGTGCCTGTGCTGTATGATGCTTTGGGAAAAATCTTGCTATGGAGACACTGGTTGTTTTAACCTTAAATGTATAGGATGACTATATGGATGAAATGGAAAATAAACATTTAAACACGATGATTAGGAGACAAGATGCTATCTTCAGAAGGAGAATTTGGTTTATATAATAATGCAGTGGCAATCAGACACACAGCTATCACTGAAAAACAAAAGTTGAGGCATATGTCTGATGAAACTAACAGAGCTCCAAAGATAGATAGTCTCTTTTTAAACCACACTAACCCATATAAAAAATTTGATCAAACAACTGCAGTCGATAAACAAACCAACAAGGTTATTGCACACATATATAATATAAAGGCTTGCATTACTATTACAGCAAAATTAAGCAATTAATAGGACCCACCTGTTGTAGCAAAAGTTGAAATGGCGGTTTATTTTAAGTTTATGGATTTTATCTCAATGTGCTTACTTTATTTTGTCCCTAAAATTTCTCTGGCTATTCATCATATTTTGTTCTTGAACTTTTTTCTTTGATAGGTAACCATAAACACAAAGAGCATTTTTTTCTTGATCATTATCCGTTACAGTAAACACATTCCAATCTAATCAAAAGATGTTCAACAAGCTCACACACCCAATCACACCCACACTTCAACATACTCAGCTATGTCTCTAAAACAGTCTTACAAACATTGCGATTATAGGCAATTATAGGCAATTATACCTGTTCTCCAGATCTGGCATGGTAAGGTTCCTGCTGATGAAGCACATCTTCAGGCTTATGATCTTTCTGTCTTTGGAGGAGGAGGAGCTGCTGTGTTTGGGCGACCCAGAGTCCTCACTGCCGCTGTAACTAGGTGACTGTGGGCGGATGCCGTCCCATGGTAGGTCAGCTACCAAGGATGGCTTCTTAAAGAGTGGAGAAACCTCACGGATGTATTTCACTGCGGAGGAACACAGAAGAGGATACATATCAACTAAAGCACATCCAAAGGTAAGCCAATACAAGGTGGTATGACTGAGTTTATTTAATAACTGTATTGTTTTGATTTTTTTATGTGTTTGGAGAAGTGCAACAAGTTGAAAACAATTAACATATCACCTTACGAGATGTGGTTAAAACCTTCAGAGACTGCTCCTGTTGTGCATCAATAGGGCACGGTACAATAATGTGCATGCAGCAGGTGCAAAATAACTTTTGTGAGTAAGTTTTACATTGTTGCTGAACAAAACAGTCAGTCTGACAATGTCACCTAAGACTGTTAAATTATGCTGGGAATGTTTCACATTGAACATTGCAATGAAAATAAGTAGTAGTTGCAGCTCTAAGATGGAACTAAATGTTCAACCCAATACATTTTATTAAAAAAATGTTAGACTGCATAAGAATAAGAGTGATAGTGCAACTTTCCTTAAAATGTAGCATGAAATGCTCCACAATCTTTTTCTTGCTTGCACAGAGAAGCAAGGGCCAAAAATCATTCCCTTAAAGAGTTCCTGCATACCAACAGTCCTCCTCTTAATTAACCTGCATAATTAAGAGAAATCTTTTAAAAATATTAAATCCACACGTGCTACATATTATCATAACAGAGTAAACAGAATAAAGCGTATTCCCGGCAAAAGCCAGACAGCTGTTGAAAATCTACAGATTTCGAGCAAACTGTGTTGATATTTTGACTGTCTGTGGGATTCCACCCAAAAACATTCAGTCACTTAGGATATATGGTGTGGTCAGCCATAAACCAGGCCATAAGGAAACACTCTCAGTTGTTTTCTGAAGTCAGTATTTAATCTGTTTTTAAATACACTTTTGGGTCCAGTTAGGGTTAGACTTTTTAAACACTGTTTGAGAAATCTGTGGCTTGATTCACTCAACAATCAGCTTGTAAATTCATGTGGGATGGAAAATAAATTTTGCCCTCTGTTTGTCCAACCTAAATTTTAATAATACCTGGCTATTCATACGGTAAGTTTTTACAAATGGAAAGGACGCTAAACCTATTCTGACCAAAACCTTGGAATGTAAACAGTTCGTGCTTTCTTCTAGCATGTCTTAAAAGGACATACTGGTCCCCTGTGTGAAATTATCTTTAAAAAAAAACAAAAGTTGGCTTGGCCCTACAGCTGTGAGCTTGGCAGGTCTGCTGTTTGTAAAAGAATGGCTTTTGCTCCGATGAGATGGATTCACTTTCCAAATTTGGTCCCATAGCCTTGCACACCTCCCAGCCCCACTGGCACATTTTAACTCTTTACTCTTCCCACCAACTCTCCTACTTGTGTGCACAATACATGTGACTGTGAATGCGAGGTACGATCAAAAACTTCACACACTGTTCCTGTTGCCTATTCACAGGCACAGTAAATATGAATGTAGCAGGTGCAAGCTATTACTTTTGTGGGTAAATGTTCCAAGTTACACTGCTTGACCATCAGCAGCAGCAGAGTTGCATGTGATTTTGTGACCACTGGTACATGCACATTTTGTGGTTTCCTGACTCAACAAGCAGAGGCAGCACCATGTTGAAGTCTGCAAGGAATCTTTGTCAACAAGCCCAGGAATACCCAGGTTTCATGTCAAGGATCGTCACAAGTGATGAGAGCTTGTCTTTGCCTGCTCTCAGGTCAGGAGCCCATGCTTGTTGTTTTCCTTGGTTTTTCTTTGTGATGTAGTGCACTGTGAATTCATCCCCCAGGGTCAGGCGGTTAATGCCAAGTAATATTGTGACTCTCTGAGGCGTTTGAGGAAAAACATTTGCAAAACTACCTGAGTTTTGGCGGGAAGGCAACTGGGTTCTCCAACATGACAACACGCCCGCTCAGAGTGCAGTGAAACACGCAGATTTCGTCTCCCTGCAGCTTCTTTCTGTTCCCAGAAATGTAGTTTGAGCTCTTGTTTAACATTCAGGAGCCAAGAGTGTGGCCCAAATTGAAAGTGAAATGTGAACATTTCAGTGCTCACATAAATGCATTAAACTCAGTTGCCAATGATGGTCAAGTGATATAGCTCTGAACACTGACTCAAAGTTATTGCCTGCAGCTGCTGCATGATCATTACCGTGCAGCACTCCATCCGTGTGCAACAGGAACATTCTTGGAAATTTTTGATCGCACCTCCTACAAAAACTGAGAGAAAGTGTCAGGGTATGTGAGTTTGTTGGACTTTTGGGTCGGTCTGCTGTGTATGAAACCTGAGACGAGACTCTCAAGAGATGAGGTCATTCTTAAACACAGACTGAGATATTTGGCTTGTGAAAGTGTGTGTGGATTTGTGTACCTGAGAGCAAGAGAAATTTAGGATAAAGTCTAAAGCGACACGCTTGTGAATGACTCTCAAAGGAGCCAAGCAAGCAAGACATAGAGTTTATGACTGGACCATGCAGGGAGAGCTGCACAATGCATGAGTTCCTGCAGCCATGTGTGTACATTATGCTATGTACAGTATGAATCAGGGTGAAGGGTGGGGCCAGTAGTAATGCTGAGGCAATGAGCCAAGAAACGGAGCCTCATTTCACTGGCCCTCCTAACCATACCACCCATATCAACAAGGTCTGGGATCATTTCTGCAAACGCAAGCCGTTTGGAGCGAGTAAGTGAGCATAAGAGCATTCCTGAATGCTAATGTTTATGTCTGAGGGTCATATGGAAGAAGATGTCTCTGCTGCAAGGCCTGACTTTCAGCCTAATAATCAGATTCAGTGCTGAAATGTTCAGCTGATATATTTTCCATCCACAAACCAAGGCCTCTGTGGTTGTATATGTTTATATCAAATACTCAATGAAAAACCCACTGAGCATCTTTGTAGTGTGGTTATATGTGTTCTAGTGGTCCTTTAAGTATTGACTGATTTAGAGGGTAAAATTTTCCATGGAGGTTACGTCTGATTTTTGCTGGGACTGAGATTAAGACATTGGGAATAAATACAAGTGGAGATGCATACATAGGCATGCCTGAACCTGAGTGCAAAAGCTAAGCTAGGAAGATGCCGAGTTCAGTGTATGGCACAGGATAAGGGTCAAAATTAGGACTACTGTGAAGTCAGAGGAGGGTTCGGGTTCAAGTTCTCATTCAAATCTCATTCATTTCTGTGATTATGATTGATTTTTAATGTAATATAATACATTTCTTATTTCTTTCAGATTATCTTGTCATTAAACTTTACATCCAAAATTTCTGAAACTTGTTTGCAGTGAAGCGTATGAATGCTCTGTTGTGTATTTTGCTGGCAGTGTTATTAGCAGTACATCTGCTTCTATTCATTGTCTTTTTTTTCGTTGTTGGGTCTAAATGAAAGAGCTGGGAACAGTTTTGGTCTGTGATGTTGCTTAAGAAATCAAAACCATCTTCATGGGATTTTTTTTTATAACAGATGAGATGCTACAAACACAACAGAAAGCTTTATCCATTGTGCATGTATTTTAATGAGTAACTGCACTGACACAATTCAATGTTAATCTCAATAAAAAGCCAGATAATCACTAAAGTCAACAAGATATTACACATCCAGGCATTGTTAATATAAGAGCAATATTGAAAGGTTAATGCATGCACTAGTTAAAGTACTCCGGTGTCAAACAACCACCCAAAATTGCCATTCTAGGAACAACATTTGTAGTGTGGCAAAAACTGAATTCTTATCAGTCTGATTTTAATACAGCCATAACAAGATTACCTACAAAAATGGGAAAATGTCCACAACTAAAAATGTGTGCAAAAAGTCTGAATTGTAAAAATCTATTTATTAGCTGTGCTTCAGTCACAATAGTCATGTTAACTTTGACATGGGACTACTGCATCTACAAGAGGGGAAGACTTTGTTCTCAGTGTTTGTTGACGATTTGAAAGTTGCTTGATCACAAAAGTTGAAGTGCTGCGAGTCGACAGAACAGTGTGCGGATTCTGCTTTGTTCCATCTGTTGCTACCTGCTGGGTAGCTAAGGATAGCTATCCAGCTCTCAGTCGATTTCAGGCTGATGACACAAACACAGCAGATGAATTAGTGCGCATGAATTAATGTGCATTAGCGTGTGATCATTAAACTAGAGGTCTGTGCTCTACTTAGTTTAGGCATTTGACACTGACAATGTATAGCTCTGTGGGACAGTCTCTGGTTTCTGATTATGCATGGTGAAGATATTTTGAATCAGCCCCATTAAAAGAGATTGAGTTTTAGATTTGTGACCATATTGTCTAAACCTCCCAACAACTGTGAGCAGATATAGAATACCTGCAGAATTTCAAAGTGCGTTCACATCAGCTTTTCCTTGTTTTTTATGTTCCAGATTTCTTGTTTCATTTGCCATAACGAGTAAATCTTCACAGTCTTTGTAATAGAGATGAAATGCTTTTCACTTTCCATCATAGCAGACAAATTTCTTGCTTTCTGCTTGCATTGCATGTCTGTTTGTCTGTCGATCTTGCCTTTGGTGCTGTGAAATAACTCATTAGTTCAGCCAGGCCTGTCACTCAGCTCCAGTTTTTCTAATTAGGTCTGTGCACAGAGGACCTTCAACTTCAACAGTATGTGAATGCGCATGCTACCATATTTTTGCCTCTGTGTATGCACCTACATTCATGTGTGCAAAGGAGATTCCCCAGAGATGCCAACAAACATCCCATGAGGCAAGCTCATCTGCTACTCTTCATTCTTCACTAGACAGAATTAAAGAAAAAAAAGATAATGAAGAAGAGAAGGAGTGCATGAGGCAGAAAGACTGACTCGACAAATATTTGATTGAGGCATTAGTTGTGGTGCAAAGCTACCCGCCTTCAGACCGCCTTCCTCTCGTCTTTCTTACTACACACCTACACAAACACACTCTCACTCCTACACACACAAGTAATCATCTTATGAAATTGCCAAAATAACTAAATAATAGCTTACAGAGCAGCAAGTCAGGCAGTCAGACCCCAGCCTCTGTATTTTGTCCCAGAAACTGCCCAGAAATTCCCTTGTGGTTTGGCCTGCAACTCTCTCTTAACTCGCTTTTCTCTTTCATTCCTCTCTTTCTCTCCTCTCCTCTTTCTTCCCAATCCTGCCTCTTATACGACCCTTTGGTTGCTGCCTCTCTATCTGCAGTCCCCTGTCTCTTACCTCTCTCCTGCTCTCCCCTTCTCCCTCCCCTTCTTTATCCTTATTTTTCCTCTGTTCCCACACCTCTCCTACCTCCTTTTCTCTGTCTTTTCCTTCTTAATCTTTCCTGCTTGCTCTCTTCCTTCCCCCTCCCCTGAAGTCTGTTTCTGCTAGAAACTTAATGAGAACAATGTGTTAGAAAGCAGTTCCAATAGTGTGTGTATCTGTGTGTGTGTGTGTGTGTGTGTGTGTGTACAGTGTGTGTGTGTGTGTGTGTGAATGGATCTGTACATGTGTGTGTAAGGCAGGGTAGATGTCTTCATGGGGTCCCTGTACTTGCACACACATGTGCAGATACATTCACAATAGCATTTCTATTACAGGTCATTTTGTCTTATAGTACAGTATCTGAACTGTTGGTGACTGTGGCTCAGGAGGGAGAGCAGGTCGTTGTCAGAGTATCAGAAAGTCTGGGGTTTGATCCCTGGCTCTCTAGCATGTTAAAGTGTCAACAGACAAGAATCTGAGCCCAGAATTGCTGCAAAAACACCCTAATGGCTGTGCCATTGGTGTGTTAGTGGGTCTGATTTATTATATAACTGCAATCCATTACTGGTACCAGTGCTGTAATTGCTTCTGATGCTGCCTAAAATGCTGGATGATATGCAAGTCAATGGTATCCAGTTTGATACCTTGTAATTTATTTATTGGAAATGAGATCCTGGTACTGTCCAGCAGCATCCCATACAGTTGTGTGCAACTTGACAGAATTTATAGAGAGAGCGACAATATTCATAAACAGCAAGCGGTTTCTTTAACTTCAAGCACATCAATAACATAAACATCCATACAGGGTTAGCAGTATACAGCTGTGATTTAAAAAAACAAAACAAACAAAAAAAAAAGTCTTAGCTACCAAACCATGTCTAAGCTTGACTTCACACATTTTAGTGTAGGCCTGCTTTAGACCAGAATATAAAGTATAAATTTGCAAATTGGGATTCTGTATTGAAAAATCTTCAGTATTAATTTATTAAGGATAAAACAACAGGACAACAATCTGGATCTCTCAAAAATAGTCTTGTGACTTTTTTTTAGACATAATGAGAAAATGACCCGCTATATCCTATACTATTATAAATGCCTACATAAACAAGACTGCATTGTAGTATAATCACACACAATTACAGACAAACACTCTTTCACACACACAGATCACAACAAGGAAAAGTATTCCCTTGATATTTCAAACTCAGAGACACACCTGCCCCGTTCCCTTTGATGTCCTCTAACCTGGATCAGACAAAAAAAGCCTTTGGAAGTCATGCTGTTGAAGTGTAAACACACAAGTGTGTTTATCCTCGACACCACACTGCAACATTTATGAAATTACATAAGTCAGTTTTTCAAGGTCAGCTTATGACCTGCCAAACTTTCTACAAAGGATAAAGAAGATTATGGACAAAAATAATCACATTCATCATTCTGTACTGTAGTGACTGTTAAAGATTACAAATGTCTAGCTGTCATGTTGGCGGCGAGGGCACAGATTGATGCTGGTTTATCCACAGTAGGTCCCAATGCGGAGAAAAAACTGGATACTCCCTGCTGTTGGGAAGCTTTGGCATAAATTAGGCCGCATTCAGACCAAATCAAGCTTTGAAATAAGTAGCACAGGTTTGTGTTATGTTGTGGGAGTGTCATTAAATGGTCAATTTGAATATGCAAATTCACATCTTTTTACTCACTGATGACAGTGTTGCTGGGCTCTGATTTTTCTGATTGTCTGATCAGTTGATTGGCCTCCACAGCGAGACACTGGGTTGTGTTTCTCCCGACTCTATTTCAGTTTAGCCTGCAGAGCCTTTAAAAAAATGCTCTGGGGCTAGGAATTAAAATTCTGTATAATTTCATGTAAATTGGGTCGACTGACTCTTTAAGTTAGACACATATTAATGACAGTTTCTTTGTAGGGGCATTTTTGTTTCCATTTTCAGACAGCATGAAAAGGGCTAAATTTGCTGACTGAAAGGGGCAAAAACATCATCTTGCCTAAAATGACTTGCTTTTACTCATAAAAATAATTTAGTTTGCTTTCTTATTGTCACAATAAAGTGTGCATAATATACCAGTACTGACACTAACCATGATATTTAAAAGAAAACACAGATTACACGAATAATGACTTCATGTAAGTAAATTGGCGCGTGGCTAGTGACCCACCATACAACACAAAAGTTATGGCTACAGGCTCTCTAAACCTCCCTACAATCATTGCAGTGGCCATTTGTCAAAATATATAACCTTTAACTAAACTTCAAAAAATGTAAACCAAAGAGCCACTTTGCACCATGGGCTTGTAACTTACGCAGGCAGAAGAAATTCAACGTCCATTCCAAAGTTTATGGGTTTTCATGTTTATTTATTTATTTATTTTCCCAGAAGCAAGCAAACAAAGAACAAAGGAATCCTGCCTCTCCTGCTCTGGTAAAAAACCATAGGCCCACCCAGGTGCATTCTGGTCCTACACCTACCCTTCTACCTATATACCCTCTGGTGCCCATAGCCAAGGTCCAAAACGAAACAAATGAACAAAATAATAACTAAACAAACTAAACACTAAACTGGGAAATAACTAAACTAAACAAACAACTAAAGAAAATACTAAAGAACTCTAAATGAAACAAACATCTAAAATAATCAAACAAAAGTATTACTTAGAATTTGCGAACAAAAAACTAAAGATTAACAAACAAATAGCTCCCACACTCATATTTAAGAGTAATTTATTTGTCAAAAAGGAGAAAAACGCAAATCAAACTTTAGGACAAATTTGACTGGAACCTTTTTTAATCAAAATTTTCAATAAATATCGATAATATTGTTATCATGAATTCTTTAGGCCTCAACAATTGTGCAGTGAAAATCTGAAATCGTGACATTCCTAGTCACATTCCAGGAGGTCATTTAAAACTCTCTTGACAGCTGGAAGCCAGAGACACATCTTGAGAAGGATATCAAAGGTACCGCGGTTCATTATGAGACAGAGCTGACAAACTTTCATGACCTATTTCAGGCTGTGCAGACTCATGCTTCGTGGCAGATCTCGCCCCACGAGAACAGCGAACGATGCAGTGAATGCATGAATGGCTAGTTTTGGCCACTGAACAAAAGGAAAGAACTGTTCCTTGTCAGGGCTGTCTCCGTTTCATCAATAGCCTCTGTGTCTGGTATGTGCTGTTTTTATCCATCCAATTACTCACACAAAGGGCTCATCCTGCACCTCCTTCCACTGACCAGCAGGCTAACCCAATAAGACACAAGGAATTGTGGCAGCAAACATCATCATTCACACATATGAGATATCAGGTTTACTAGTCAGCTGGCAAGAGGAGGGGGATTTGACCAGCCACATGTCGTGTCTAAGATTTTTGTGTCATGTGTTAATGGGGCAAAACCATTCTAATGGCCAAAGAAAACGAAAGCAAACTTAACTCTGACAAGAGGCATCAAGATGACAACCTACATACCTGTAACCCAAGAAAACTCATCTATGGCAAAGGGAAAAAAAGCACCCATCATCATAACAGGTTTTTTTTTTTTTGACTAAGAAAAAGTAAAGTGAAACCGCTTAATTTGTTCCCAGTATTCCAATGTTCAATGAGCAATTTTCTAACATAAGCATCAGCATCTTAAGGGAAACAGAATTAGACAGATCACTGGCGTTAAATCAAGCATATAACCTTTTGCCTATTTGTTAAAACAGGGCTGAAAAGAGTCCTCATACTGCAATTACTGGATCCACTGTTGATGCAAAATATTGACTATGCAGCCTTAAAATTGTAAAGACATCTAGTTTTGTCTTCACAGATGTTTCTGATATTTGTGTGACAACAATGCAACCCACTTTTCTAATTGACTTTTCTTACTGGTACTGCAGACTGGATCTCCTGAAAAAAAAATTCAATCAAGAGTATATAGTGATTGACAAGCTTTTCTGTCAAGGATAGAAACAAATAAAATTTAAACCTTCCTAAATGAGTAAATGATTCATTAGAGTTGACCTGTGTGTCATTTTCTGACAGTTGAGAAAACAAGTTACGATTGAAACCACTAAGTTGATTTATAGAGTAAAGAGAGACAAACACATTAGGTAACTGGCAGTGATGAAGTTTTAATGCACCGGGCAGAATGTTTTAGGCAGAAAATGGTGATGGTATCAATTCTTAATAAAAAACTAAAGAGTGCCCTTTATGGCATCCATCACCTTCTCAGACTTGTTTGACTCTCTCTCTTTACTCATGAAACACCAGCAATAAAAGTCAGTGAAAGTGTGCTGGAAGTGCGGTGCAGCAAGACTCCTCCAAGCTGAAGCTGCCAGTGTTGACCTTTGCCCTAAATACACACATACAAGTGGAGGTCAGGAATGTTGGGCACCTAAGCTAATTGTGAGAATATCTTGGGGGGGTTATGTATTGTTTACACACCACGCAAGTCTGGAAACTCAGGCCTGGTTCCATTACCTGCCATTTCTTTCTCAGAAAAGTGGGAGTTGGGATGAGTAAGAGGGGGACTGGGAGGAAGAGCCAGTCCACAAACAACACAGCTAACTGCCTGTCAAACTGACAAATAGTGACAGGCAGCTGACACATTCTTCCAAACAGAGGCCCATGTCTGGACCGAGGCTCATGCAGAAGGCAGCACATCCTCAA
This sequence comes from Acanthurus leucopareius, assembly GCA_029814765.1. Lineage (NCBI taxonomy): Eukaryota > Metazoa > Chordata > Actinopteri > Acanthuriformes > Acanthuridae > Acanthurus > Acanthurus leucopareius. Next base: position 5,253,182 of record JAQMCX010000050.1, read on the forward strand.
GTCTATTCCTGAGGTTTGCTGGAATTTTTGTTTCTTGTATATCAGTGTCAGCTGCAGTGGACCAAAAACCCACCAGTGGCTCTGAAAAAATGCTAATTTTCCTATTTGATTAAACTTTTACGGTTACATCCTGACCAACATTTGCATGTGTCATTTGCCTATCTGGAGCTCTCCATCAACCAGCTGAAAAAACAGGGACTGATTATGACAACACAATATTTTGGATCATATCCGATTAGGGAAAAACTGAGGTTGATACAATTTTTATACAAAACATTTGGGTTTATTTTATTTAGCTCAACAAATGGCTCAAATTGTCAGGGACATTTTACCTTATTTTGGAAAGTACAAACGGGCCTCATTTTGACTTGAGTGGAAATGTATTACACATTGATTAGTTCCCACAAATCGTGCTCGTCAGTATTCATCCTGCATTCATTCCAAACCATTAAACACTGCATTTAGCTGTTCCTGGACTTAAGTTTCCAAACCCGAGGGGCTCTGCGGCCTCTCTCCCTCCAATTCACTCTTTTTCCGCTTTTCTAAAGGTTGAACAGTTCAACATCGGCGCAGTTCAGGTTCTGAAACTTATCTCCATGGAGCTCCGTCCACTCTTATTATGAACCAGCACGTTACTCCAAACAAACACACTTCTCTACATACAGCATGCTGCCTCAAGCTACAGTATGTATGCTTTATTATGTATAAATTGAGATTATTCCATCTAAAGTTTACAAAGCTTTTAAGCTATTTGATATGCAGATGGTTTTGTTGACTGTATGTCTTCAAACACATCATTCAGCAGACCTTGTATGACTTTCTAAGGAGCTGCCAAAGTAAATACTTTGCACATGTGCTGCCTGATAAGCATTCTTGAGGATATGATGATATAGTTAATGTTTTGTAAGAGTATTAATAAGTCTGCTGAGCTGTGTGATTACATCTTGTTCACCAGAGGACAGAAAGACAATAAAATACAGACAGGCACCATAGCTTGACCAGCCTATAATATTATGGCTAATGTGGTAGCATTCATTTCTTAATTTTACACGTGGCAGACACAGAGCACCCTTCATTTGGCGTAGATGTGCTTCTGGGTTAAAAATGATTCATTTAAATCTCACAGTCACTCTATTTTTAGCTATGTTTTGGTCTCCACCAACTTCAGAGAAAATGATCTGGCTCTTTGGCTGCTAGCTATTTTAGCTCACTGCTTGCTGATGATTCCAGGACAATAAACAACCTCTTTCAAATCACACATATTCATCTGAGTCAATGAGGGCTCTTGCTCTCTTCTAGAAACTATTTTAAAAAGACTTTTCCTGGACATTTTCATTGATGATCTGGCTGGTATGACAATAGTGGATGTACTCAAAACTTATGTTTTCTTCTTGAATGCTCTGTTTTCATGTAGTCATGTTCATTTTTACTATATTCTGTCACTGAGTTCTATTGTTTTTTTCTGGAATGCCCTATTATGATTGGCAAGTTCTATCTGTGTTAAATTTTTTTGTTATTAATTTATAACCTGATTTTTTTGCTTGTTAATGAAATGAATAGTTTCTGACTCAACACCAGTAACACAAATGGAAGCATACAAGGTTGCCCACTGACAAATCTAGAATGTATTTTGCATGCCGAAATGCCTCAAAACTAGAGTCGAGTAAGCTAGGATTATTGACTGCCACTGACTCTTATCAGTTTATGATACCATACTTTAGCCTAACTAATTTTAAACCAACTAATTTTAAGACTGCTAGCTTTAGTGGAGACCTATAACCTGGCTTATCACATCGAGGGCTTTAACCTCAAAAGTTAAAGTTGCCCTCTGGGTGCTCTGACAGACAGCCGCTCTCAGCTGAAGAAACACATAAGAATGCTGAAATAATTTTCAAGGAAAACACAAGATTTTACAGAACATAGTTTTTCCATGTGTTTTTCATGACTGAAAATTGGTCTACATTTTTTAAAGTTTTCCAGATTTAACAGGAAGCATGAAAACTTGGTCAATGATGTAATACCAGAAATTAATGAAGCAGTTTTAAACAGGATCAATGTTGATCAATGTAGGTGATGTACTAAAAAATGGCCACTGTGGTTTCCTTCATCAAGTGTTAATTTTTTAGTTGTATCAGACTGAAATTAAAACAAGACCATAAAACTAACAAAAAAGCATTAAATATGTACAATTCCACATCAGTATTCAGGTGATACTTGCCAAAATGAAGAAAAATGCTGATACACTTGTACCTGATTCTAATATTTACAGTTAATTCTCTAAATACAGCAGGTATGCATATGAATATATCTATTCACATGAAATAATCATTACATTGCATATAATTATACGGCAGTGGGGTGGGGGGCGGGGGCTGGGGTCATTCATACCCTTTGCACTGGTTACTATCTTCCATGGCTGTTGTTTAGGACATGTTTAATTAGCTGTATTTCAACACACTTCTATTTTATACTTATAATGATTTAATATTGGACACCTTTTATTTTGTGTAGGTACAGCATGCTTATTTCTCCTCACCTTATTTGTATGTTTTTCGTCCTTCTCTCTCTTTCTCTCTCTTGGACAGTATCAGTGTATTCACAGGGACAAATCTCATCTGCTTGTGTTTATAGTAATCTTTTATCTTTAGCAAACCAAAGCCTTTCAAATATACAAACACAATGTATCTTACTCGCACTGTGACCACAACTGGGGTAACCCTGCTTACACAAACCAAAGGCTTTCTGTTCTGTTGATATTATTTAACCCTCCCTTGTCCTCCTCTGGGTCACAGGCCAGCTATGACTGCGAACCTGTTTGTCAGTAATGTTTGCTGTCCTTATCATAAAGTGTTATAAATAATGAATATTTGTGAAGTGAAAGTTAAAACCCATAGAACACATGTGGAGTATTTGAAATTTCATTAAGCTATAATGATGGGAGTGGACTTCCTTTTACTCTTATTTAAACTAGGTTCATGGTGTAGTGCTGATCAATCAGTTATCTTTTTACAGTAGTATAACACGCATCAATTCCAGATTGAAGTTAATACTATTCTTGTATCTTCTTAACTTATTCACTTTCAGTTCTGGGGACAAGTCAACTAGTGACATTGGGCGACTTTTTATTGGTTGGTCAATATTTTTTATATTACCTAAAAATTACTCAGTGTTTTAGTTTGATAACGTAGTTCATGTTCAGTTCAGACTCCTGGGAATATGTTGAATGTATAAAAAAGTACCAAACCCATCTGACGACCCTGCCACTAACTGGAAATACGAAAGGCAATAGTGCAAAGAGGCGTGAAACCAGACCGCAGGAGTCTAATCTCGGCCTTTGCAAGTCGCCGCTCTCGCGTTGGCCAACTTACCCTCCAGCGTCACTTCTTTGCCTGCCTTCTTAAGCGCCTGAACCGCCAGGTCGTGCGTTGCCTCCCGGAGGTCGTTCCCGTTCACCGACAGGATCGCGTCGCCCACACGGAGAGCCCGGCTCTGGTCGGCAGCGAGCCCCGGGAAGATCTTGGAGATGAGGATGGGCATCCGGTTCTCGCGCCCCCCCTTGATACTAATCCCAAGCCCGCCAGACTCCTGTTTGACAACTCGGACTTTCCGCACAGCTTCCGAGGACCCGTCCAGACTGACGGGAAAGTCGCCCTGTCTAGACCCGAAGCTTGACCCGGGACTTCCGTAGCTAGACCCGGGGCTTCCAAAGTCAGAGTTTGTGCCGTTATTTGGGTACTTCCCTGGGCTGTTCATACCGTAGTTGCCGTCATATTGACCCCGACTGGCAGCACCGCGCCCCGGGCTGCTGCTACGCCCCCGACCCCCGTGGTTCTGGTTCTGGAGGGGTTCTTGACCCACGGACGGACCGCGGACGGGGTTCCCCGGACTCGATCCTGGATCGTTTCCGTTAGACATGCCATTTCGCAGGCCCGCCGAAGAGTTGCTGTAGTCCCAGTGTTTGCCCCCCTGTCCGGTTACCTCCGCTTCGGCCGTTAAAGTCAGCGTTTCTCGGGTGAGTTCGGCGGCCACTCGGGTCCAGCGGTCGCGGAGCAGAAGGTCCAGCTGACCATTTTTGTCCGCTCTGGTCCAAACTGCCATTCCTGGACGGTTAGCCTCCGAGGCGGGCCGCTTTCACACTAAACTCATCTTCAACTTTTTCCTCTTTTTCAGAGTGCGCACAAGCAGCGACTAGGGTACACTGGCCTGCATCGACACACCCACTCACACTGTAACTGCAGGCGGAGGGCGAGAAAAAACAGAAGGACTCCAAAAAAAAAGAGAGTAGGGAAAAAGAAAAGAACAACTGGCTGTGATGGGCCAGCCTGGAGGGCTCGCTGTTGAGTTCATGCTCTAAAGCTGTTCGACTTCCACTGGAAATTTAGCAAGAACGCATTCGGAGAACATCCGTTTTAATCTGTCAAAATAAAACACGTTGAAATCAATTGTCGGGCACATTACATAGTGAAAATAAAAACGACTATAATGAAATTAATACAAATATCGTGTCTTTCAGAAAATGATGCAGTCACGAAAAGGCCAATTAATGCATTTTATAGGCATATCTTCACTTGTGTTATCCGAGTCAGTGGGTGAGCTGTCCAATGAGAAAGAGGATTTTATTGGCAGATACTTGTACACTTATTTTTTCTCCCATCAGGTAAATTTTTTACGCTTTTATTTTGACAGTATAATCAGCAAGCTTCCTGTGTCATTCTATTAAATTCATTCTATCTTCACTAAGCTCGTGCCTCTGCAGAGGGAACTCAGAGCCGGATGACGTGAGGAGACAGCCAATAGACATGTAGAACAGTAGATTATTTATTCATAATAGAGGCGGGGCGTTATAGAAGCATTATGGATCGACTAAGTGGGGACAAAGGCTTCTTAAGTTCACTCACTGTGTTGGCCCTGCTCATAGATACTGCTGTCTACTTGTTTTTGTTTTTTTTAGAGCTTTTGCTCAGCTCCTTCAGTGGAAAGTCAACTGAACTGTTCTAATGCTGAATTTAGTTTAGTCAGGCTATTACTATTGGCCACTCTACTTATTGTTCACTTTCCCTGAAGAAAATACAACTCTGCCTATAGACACAATCATAAAGATGTGGCACTCCAGTTTTTATTGAGCTACTGTAAAATCTTGAACCTGCATTAGCATTTAAGATCTTCTGTATCATCTCTAATTGGAATGAAGATAGTATCAACATTAGGAAATAACATCATACATAAGCGGTCATAACCAACTTATGTCACAGAACAATTAAATCTTCACAGGAAAATTAAGACTGTGATGCTGAAATGGTGCATTTCCACAAGAAAGCATAAGAGCTTATGACAAGTGTCATACAGAATTATTTAAAATAACTGTCAGTAAAAAAATACAATAAGCCTCCACCATAACTATACAACTTAATCAGCATATGCACACCATCTTGTGTAAGATTTACTGTTGTTTTGTTTTTTTTTGCTATTATACTGGATTTGTTTAAGCAACTTGGGCCTAATAAAAGTTTCAGTGAGTGATTTTTAGCAGGATGTTGTTTTCCTTATGACAGGATAAAAATAATTAGAAATACCATCATGTGTAAGCAAACTTCATGAGTTGAGCTATAGAAAACTTAATCTTTTGTTCACCAGATGGATTAATGAGCCTGGATGTGATAAATAAAATATGGCTACATTTATCAATCATCATCCCAATATTCAAAGTACAGATCTCTGATACCACATCTTTTGACTCAGTCTTGCTGTGCTCATTGACTTCCTCAATGAGAGAAACTATGGACCGATCAGAGCTTTTTAGACAGGGTAAAAAATGATGTCATCTCCCTTCATAGCTTGGTAGCCACAGAGCTATGTAAAAACCCAACAATTTCTAATCTCACACTTGTGTGGCTAACCTCTACTCAAAGAGCACATCAATTCAATTGAGTGTAGTATTTGAAAGGTCCAGGGGGGCTTGATGGCAAGAGCTCCTGGGTCTTATGGATGGATTTTTGAGGGTAAGGGTTAGGGTTGGGTTGAACAGTGCTCAAAGGGCCTGGGTTTTCCAGGTATATCCCTTACATACACATAACATTGATTTCCAGATTCTTCACTGATGGATGTCTATAGTGACATGGCCTCACAAATGAGGAACTATATATATTGTATGCGTACACTAACTTTAGTCACCATTGGAGCTGTTATGTGGGTGCACGCAGTACCGAACAGTAAAACTCACACACCCATCACCGGTCGTGTTTGTCGTTAGGTTTTATTGCAGTTGAGGTTGACTTAGTGTTTACAAAACCAGAGCAGATTGCAAGCGTCCGTGGGGAGTGAGAGAGGCGGGAGTTTCATCTGCTCGCTTCACATCAGCATTATCATGCTGCGTCAGTTAAAGGTGCAGTCTGCAGCTTCATCCCATTACATTCACAGTGTCACGCTATCATACCACATCCAGCTGTACCTGGGACTTTAAAGCTGTAAATTATGCAGCAGCCACTTGTTCCAAATCCCTTTTTTGGTGATTAAAAATAAATGTGATGCTGTGTACAATCCTGTAATTTTTACAATTATGTTTTTATGTCTTTAAGTTACATTCATGACAAAAAAAGAGGCAACCCCAGAGCTAAAATATGTTGACCCTATTCTGCATAGCTTTAATCCTCCTCAAACAACCACCACCCAACCCCACCTCCACCACCTCTCTCACAGTGTATACTCCCTTCATCACCAGTAGTTTCCTCATCTGCCCTCATCCTCCCAAATGCTTGCCTTCCAGCAGCTGTGAGCCCCTTCGACTGAAATTATGGTGCCGTAGATAAAGCAGATACAGAGAGACCTGCCTCTGACTCAATCTTACAATATGACTCGTATGTGTGTGAGTGTGTATGTGTGTGTGTGTGATGCTGAGATATGGAAAATAATTTGGTTGGGAACTGGTTGATGGGTAAGGTGGTGGTGGTTTAGAGTCTCTAGATTCTTACTAAAAGGGTTCTACACAGCTCAAAAGAAAATGATTTGCTGGTTTTCCAACATAGTTTAATTATTTAAAAAAAACAAAAAACAAACATTTAATACTCTAACCTGGTTTTATTAAAAAACATGATCCTCACTGGATGATGTACTCTGATTTTTTTTGTTTGTTTGTTTTACCAATCAGATGACTCTAAGTCATTGCTGATGTGCATGTAACCATGTAAAGAACTACACTTTTTCAGTGTGTGTGTGTGTGTGTGTGTGTGTGTATACACAGTGCTGTGCAGAAGAACAACTTGTTAAGTAGTGTGTGTAAAGGCAGAAAGGGATAGAGTGTCAGTCCGTCTACTCAATTGTTAACATTGTTGATGGTCTTAATGTGGAGCTGCGGTGGAGGAGAGAACCTCGATGCATGAAGCTGCTGCTGTTGATGATGGAACTGAGGGGGGAGCTTGGGATGACACTGACTGTGGGTAAGGTGGAGGGTGACACTGAGGATCTTGCTGAGGACAAGTCTCGAGGTTGGACTGACGTTGCAGCTGTGGTCTCTGAGCAGCAGCGGCGGCAGCAGCAGCAGCAGCTTTAGCCTCCCTCTTGGGGGTGTTGTTAAGGATGTCCAGGCTCCGGCGGCTGGAGGAAATGACATCAGCGATAAATTTGGTGCATTCAGCACAGATGTCGCGCAGCGTGCAGCCGTGAGCATACAAGTGAGGAAACTCCTCCTCCACTGAGCGGCGGGACAAGCTGCGCAGGGACCTGCAGATGGACAAGGAGGATTGAAAAGGTTTTATAATTAAAATAATGAATACTGAGGTGTAGTACAATGTAACAGTACGAGTTGATGCAGTGAAGTTTCATTTTTATTTCTGACTGATATCAGTGTATGGAGCAAATATGATTTAGCAGCTTTTATTCAAGCAAATAAAATTTGATGACTAGCTCATAAAACCCAAGGAAAGTAAATTAATTTCATTTGTCAGAGAAAATTTGTAAAAAATGTGCACAAATCAAGTTCAACTTTGGTGAATTTGACATGTGAAGTTGCACTATTGACCAAAAGCAAATTATTTTGAAAGTGCTGACCTTTAATAGAATGGAAAAACCAGAAAATCTTAAACAAAGGAATATACATAATAAAAGGATGCTCAAAAAACACCTGTTGGAACAATAAAAAGGGGAAAGTGGGTCACCGGTAACAGGTGACTGGATCATGATTGGGTACCAAATAAGCATCCATGAAAGGCTCAGTGGTTCACAAGCAAGGATCAGGGTCAGGTTATCCACTCTGTGAGACACATTTGTATAAAGAAAAATACTACATGGGCTCAGAAACTCTTTGTAAAGCTGTGTTGATAAAAAGTTAACACTGTTCATTTCTAAAGGACTGCATTCTGCTTTTATGCGTGCTATGCACAGTGTCCAACTTTTTGGGGATTGGGCTGCACTGTCCTTAACTATGTATGTTCTCCTTTCTTATTTTTTCTTTATTTCTTTGTTCACTTATTTACTGAGTTACCCCTGCAGCTTATGATTAAGAAAAATAGTGTGTATCCAGTTTCACACATTAAATCAGCCGTGTCTCTAGAAAAATTAAGCTGGATTTTATCTTGTTTTACCCCTTAAGCTTATTTAGTATAAATGCAGCACGATAAATTGTGTCACACAAAAAAGACATGCTGCAGTGGGGTGGGTACCATCACAGTTACTTGCAAAGAGATTAAGGTAATCTTTTCTGATTAAAATAACACATTTGTTGTTGTTGTTGTAAAAGCTACTATTTCTGTCCCTCTAGCTGCATGCTCTGGTAGTGATGAGAGGTGTTTGACAACAAATTGGCACAACACCATGCCTGCATTCTCTCTCTCCTTCTTACTGTAAAGCTCTCTCACTCCACCTCCGTATCTGTCCATCTCTTACTCTCACTTCCAAGTCTGTCTTCACACAGGCACAGTGAGTGAGGCTATTAAGGACAGCTGGGTAATTATTATATAATGGCTGCTTAGAGGCCTCGTAAGAGGCACTGCACTGATTATATAACAAAAAAGATGTAGGTAGTGGAGTAGGGTGGGGGTGGGGGTGGGGGGGGGGTAGACACTGGTGATTGGATTGAGTAGGCAATCTGCAATTGGTTGAGGTAAGCACAGAGGCTGTATGGGCTTAGGTTGGAGAAGGTTAGCAATCAGTGGCGTGAGGGAGGGGCAGACTTAAATAGATTTAACCTGTGTTCTTAACCTGAGGTGTGCATTTGTCCTTGGATTGAACAAGTATCATGACTGGCTGAAAAGAGGGTTGCAAAACTGGGCCAGAGTGTGGGCATCCATCCAAATGTCAAGCCAGCTTTGTCTTGAGTAAATTTTGGAAACAACATAAAAAGCAAATCAGTTGTATTGTCTTTAGATGGGTAGAAGCTAATGAATAGTCACCTCAGCAATAAGAAAATAGTCATGTATAGGTGAATACAGGAACAGAACCCTCCTATGGCCTAAACTTACCATATGAAGATATTAACACAGCATGGAGATTATTTTAGCTCTGAAGCAGTTCTAGTATCTGTCAGTCAATCCATCACTATTGTTTAGACTTAAATATCTCTGCAACTACTTGATGGTTTTTAATACCTTTTGGCACAAATAGTCATGCATCCCTCAAGATGAACTGGAATAGCTCTGGAGATCCTCTGACTTCTCATCCAGTGGCATTATCAGGTCATAACTTCAATTTGCAAACTATGTTGGTTCATTACCATTGATGAGTTAGTCAGTTAGAATTCTACCATACTAAGCTAAGATTGTAAACATTGTAAACATCTTACATAGTCTTTGTGAAAATGTTGTCCATATATAATCTAACAGAGATGCTAGGGCAGCTGTGGACTAATGCTTGTTAAAGTCTTATCAGTAGTGGAGCTAAAAAAATCATAAGAGAGAGGGTCATGGAAATCAGCATTCATTCATGGGAGCATGAATGTGAAAAATTCATAATGATTTATCTACAACACTATGGGATGTGTTGTCAAATTTAATTTTCAGACTCTTACAGTGCACATGTCTTCAAAATTTAGTTACTTCTACTTGCAACCCTGTAACTGTCACAGGCTAATGGCAAGTTGGAACAAAGATGGATTTTTCCTTTTCAGATTGTTTCTGTTAATAAATAGTTTGGGCCTTGAAATGTAAAATAATGCAGGAATACACACCAAAAAAGATGCACAACTGTAAACTAAAGTTTTTAAAGTGTGATCTGATAATTATAATTTATAACTCTAAGCCATTCTGCTAACTAGACAAAGATCTTTCAAAAATATTTGTTCATTATTGCAAAATAGCTTTGGTACCCTTTATTTTAAATCAAGTTTTGTAGAAACTTTTGGGGTTCTTTGGCCATTTAAACACAAATCAGCTTTCATAGTTTCTCTGGTGGCAATAGAAACAAACACAGACTCACTTATAGACTTGGCTCTTGTGTCCATGGCTCTTTGGAGTGCTGTGGAAGCCTACAGTGTACACAGGAATATGGGCCATCTTCTTGGAGGGAATCTTCATCTGCAGTACAGGAAGATCCAGTTCAAGAAGAAAACAATGAGACGGAAAAGAGACGAAAAGAAGAAAAAAACTGTGTGAGGGAAAGTAGCAGACTTAATGGCAAAATACTTGCATGAAAGTATTTATACAGTCTCCGAGCACAACCAAGAGATTCAAATACACAAACAATACAGAACTCCACACTTTCACACCAAAAAACAAAAACCATTAGCTGACAAACAAACCACACAGACACAAATGAACATACAACCTTAAAAAACACAGATTTAAATAAAAATATGCCACAATATTGTTGCACAATACAAATAAGGAACAGCATCTCAACACTCAAACAGCAGTGCCACAAACATGATTTAGAACCACAAACAACACACATAGTCCAAACAGCCAAACCTATAGAGCCACACATCCAACATGGCCTGGGACTGAGGCAACAAACCAAAACCAACACAAAAACAGAGGAACCAATGTCAAAAGAAATACTGGTTACTTCACTGGATGATGGACTTGACAAACTGAAATAATGTCTACAGGTGGTACAATATCCCATTTAAATCAACTCGTGTTGTTATTCTACAAAGCAATTTTAAGTCAAATAAGCACAAAACTGTTCTTTTAAAAATAAAGTTAAAAGTGTTTGATGACTTGTCATCACTAAACAAATACTAGACATTTGAAAGTTACCTTTGCACTGCAGGAGCTGCAGACAGATCTGTAAGGAAAACAAAAAGGAATCAATCAAGCTTTACTCCTGCCGGGAAGAATAAGAGGAAGAATTTTAGCAGCTTGTGACATAAAATTAACCATGAGAACCTTAAGAGAGTTAACAAGGCAGCAAACTGAAAGCTGTTTACTACACACAACAGATCTGAACAGCATCAAAAGTGTCTGTGTGTTATTTTATAACACTTGTATTTTGTGATATTCATTTTTTAAATATATATCATGATTAACAGACAGTTAAAAAAGCAAAATAACAGTATTGTGTATTCAGCATCATCTTCAGCACTGGGGACAGCAAAAGCTCTCACAGCACGTGCATGCATTTATTCTACGGTAAAGCTTTGGTAGATGCCCACAGAAGGTTTGTGGAAACACTCTCCTACTGACACTTCTATTTTGTGATTTTTGTGATTTCATTAACATGGGGAGGATAAGATTCTGCAAAAAGGGAAAAAAAAACATCAATAACAACAAAATTTCTTTTGTCATATTACTTTGACAATATTTCAATTTGTAGGAGGTTCCAGCAGTACTGTGGCTTTAAAACTCTATTACCTAGAATCTTGGCTACAGTTCTGGAGGAATCACCACTAGCTGTCGTAAAGAAAAATGTGTCATATGAATTGAACATTTCATGTAAGATGGGAGTTTTCTTTGATACCTTTTACACAGTAAGCAAGTGGATGGCCATGAGAAGAGAGGGAATTTCTGTCTGCAGCAGCAGCAAACCTGAGGAAACACACAAAAATTACTGAGACCTTTACTGTAATGCAGCAATGTGGTAAACAGCAATGAGGGAACTCTGTTACCTTGCCTTTCTTCAGGTTATTGTAGAGCTCTTTGCTCTGAAGAAACTTTTCCATCTCTGCTTTGACCAGAACTCTGCGCACATTGATGACCTCATCCACTGTTAAGGCAAGACTCTCAACAGGGTGACTGAACTCCTCCTGCACACGGCCAACAGCAGAGGAATAGAGGAAATAAATAAGTCAGTCTATTTATTCTCTAACAAGGAACACTCAGCACATCACTCTAGTCGTGAGTTTTTTTTAACAATTCCCCCCTCAAGAATTAATAAAGTACTTGTAATATGATTTTCTTTCTTGTAGTTATTTTGATACCTATCAATGGATGAACATTGACTAGGGATATTTTTCTTTTTTTTTGGAAAAAGTAGTCTATATAACTAAAGTATGTTATGAACACAACTGTGTTTGTTCCATTTCAAGCATTATTTATTATCTGGCATATTTTTCACGCTGAGAGTTTGGTCAATAAAAGATATCTTGCAACAGTCAGCGACTCAATGAAAAACATGACTGCACTTCAATAATAAACTTTGGATCCAGACATGTTTAAAAATGAAGGACAAGCTCTGACCAACTTCAGAAAAGTATAAGATCAAATTCAAGAGAAGGAATAAAGTTACATTCCCTCTGGCTGTCAAACTACACAGCTGAAGAAGCCCACTGATGTACCGCTTCCTGAGTTTATGGCTACAGTCAGAACCTCAGACAATGTTCTCCTAAAGAAGCTTGTTGCTGATTTTATCACCTGAACCTCTGAACACTGCAAAGAAAACCCTACAACAGTGACCATGTAAATATGGACAACTTCGAATCAGGAAACCCAAAGCATCAGCATGTACTTTAAAACTGCAAGGCTTTTATTCTAATTGTAGAGAAAATAGACAATTCAACAAAGAAACAGATTCTTTGAAAAAATTCTCTCATATAAACAACTCTAAAGGCCAGCGTTGAAAATCTCCTTTTAAACATCAGCTGAAATTATTTTCCTACTCACTGACTTACTGGTGTTTCTAACCTGCACTGTGGACTTTAAAAGCTGAGGTGACAAAGAAAGCGAGAGTATCTGAAGGGATTTCATTAAGTGCTGTTTCCAAAGCTTATGTGACTGAAAGCCCAAGAACTGCTAAATGGACTGTGCTATAAGATTAAAAAGATAATTAAAAAGATAATTTCAACTTGTATGTTTTGACTATTGACATGTTTCAAGGATGCTCAAAAATAAAGTGTTTTTTTTATTCAAATGCATAAATATGTTGTTTTTAAAAATAAATATGTTGTATTTAAAAACATTTTAAATAGATAATGACACTCATTTCATTTTAAATATGTAAACAGGTACATAAATATCAGATGAATTAATAATTTTGCAATTTATTTTCATTAGCAGTAGTACCAGTGAAACTTAACACTGAAGGAGCATAAATGTTACGTCAACTATGACACTAACTTACCATCCACTGGTGCTCATCTCCAGCTCTGGAGCCCGACGGTGTTTCTGACCCCTCTGTGGTCTCATCTACTGAACTCAGAGACAGGCGGGCCGGGGAGGTCAGCACCCAGCCGTGAACAGGGAAGGAGGCTGGGGTGAGATGATTGATGAAAAGTGAAAGACAGAGAGGAAACAATGGATTCATCAGGGGAACTAAACAGAACTGATAAATGAGGAAAGCATCACAGAACCAGTAATAGAAGCTCTCAAATTCCTGTCCAACAGCTTTATGAATTGTACATCCCTCTCTTTCATACAGCTCCATCTCTGATCTCAGCCCCTCAGAGTGCTTGCTGATCAACTCTAACACTCATGTTTTGAGAGAGCCGGGATAAGAGCTATTAGCACAGCTTGGACATAAGACTGCTCTTGGCTAATGTCCCGTCATGGGAAAATGAGACGGAAGACATGGGACTCTCTCTCTTGCTTGGTGCTCAAACAAGTCAAAGCTGATCAACAGTGCTTCTGGGATGTTGAAATTTTGATGCAAAAATGTCAATCACTTTATCATCACTATCTTGTTGCTGCGGTTTAAATTCTCCCAAATGCAATTTTAAAAAATTTACTTGAGAATTATCTCCTTTGTGTTTACATGTATATGTATGTGTATTTGCATAACTGTATATACAATATTGTTGTATTTATTTTTAATTTTATTCCATTGTGTGTATATGACCTATGTGTAGCATGAAGGACTAAACTTTATGTTGTTGAGCAACTCTGAGTTGTGCAAGGATGAATGAATTATCTTGATGCTTTGATTATTCATTTGATATCAATGAGATGCCAGCTCAGTGGCTGGTCTACAAGAGCAGCTCAGAGAGGCTCAGTTAACAAACAGTGGGAGAGAGTTAAAAACAGACCACATACCAGGTGCTTCTTTGATCTGGCAAATGGAAGGTGTCAATTTGGCTCTAATGGAAAGCAAACAGGCCGAAAGTAAGGCTGGAACAGGCTGGGTAAACATCATCAGTGCATATAATTTGAATCAGCTGTCGATGACAGCCGGAGCTTACAGGCTTACAGTCCCACAATCACACAGTTAAGGCTAGAGAGTCCCCTGTTGGTGAGTGGTAGATACACTGCATTTCTACAGTGCTATTCTTTCGACCACTCGAAGCCCTCTACAGCACAGGTCAGCATTTACCCATTCATACCCACATTCTTGCACTAATAACAGAGGCTCCTATATAAAGTGCTTAACTTGTCACAGGGACACATACAAACACTGTCATCAGCAGATTCAGTAGCCAGGAATCGAACTACCAACCTTCTGAGCCACAGCTACACCGAAGTCAAAGTCATGTGCTACAAAATAAATCTCCACCAAGCTATTTTTTGGCCTTGTCTCAGGCTTGAGGCATGCAACTGTGTGGATTAGAGACCGTCATTTAGAGACCATGAATGGACTGAAGTCAGTCTTTCAAACAATTACCACCGGATACGGACAGCCAGGCTGCTAATGCAAGGAATATAGCCATCATATGGATCGAAGATCCTGTGACTTACGTGCGCAATACAAACCCATTAGCCTCTACCCTCCTTCACACAGTTTGACTTCAGCAGCATCTCTCTATATTTGATTAGAATCCATCACAAAACTCCAGACAGCTTCACAGCATATGTAATCCCTGTCAACAAGACCTTTACCACAGTGGACTGACACATTATTCAACTCTTATTTCAGTGAGATAACAGTAATTTTATTAAGCTAGAGCATGGGGCATTGAGCACTGACTAAAAAGAGTGTGGGGACATAATGTGTCCTCGTCAAGTGAATCATTTCATTGCCTTGAAGGTTGACACAAAACCCTTAGAAAACCATTTGACTTTCTATTGAATAGATATTATATAGTTAATAAAGGGTATGAAAAGGGCTTGTGTTTTGTCATAACTTTTTTGGTGTTCATCCTACTGCCTTCATTACACATCTAAAGGCAGAGGAGCTGGAAACATAAAAAAAGGATAATTAGACAAGCAGGAGCTGTACTGATGATTTTAGTGCACTCAGTTTCACTGTTGGCAGGGGCCTGAATTTGATTTTAGTTTAGGTCCAAATTGTATGTAAAAATATTCAAATCTCTAAAAAATATAGACTGCACTGTCCTATATCTGGCACTGTGTCTCCCTCTCTGGGAGGAGAATTAAAACTGCAGGGAGTGTGAATCATCTGCTACACAGGCCCAAGAGTCTTCAGGTTTTCATTGCAATCAAACACTTCAGCCGCCAATCTCATCAATTATCTCTTAATCAGACAAGTGGGAGAACTTAACCAATGGCATACGTCGCAGTAGTGCTTGGTTGGGATTCATAACTGTAGACTCCTGAATGTCAATGCAGCCTGGTTGAGAATACATGCATACATAAAATAAAAGAAACAGAAGGAAAAGGGTATTAGTGTGTTACATGTAAAGCAAAGGAAAAATACAAAAACTTGCTACAAGTCAGTATGCTACCTGGCCCTGAAAAAGTTAGGCAATTAGCTAAGTGGATCAGCTGCATGTTTTTAAAATCAACAGTTCCACCATGTGACAACTTATAATGCACCTCAGGTTTGAACTCACTTGATGTAAAGTTCCTTATCTGGGGATGATTAGGTAAGTGGTTACAGAACCTTTTTATAACGACCCCTCTTTGAGGCTTATAAAATTTCGAGCCTCAGTGCATAGAGTGGTTTTTATCAACTTTAACAATACTGAGGAAACTGGAAACTGAAAATGAGAAACAACTTTATCCAGAACATACACTGAATTTTTATTTCACAGTTCCCTCAGGTTTCTTGTTAGAAATAGAATTTTTCCATAACAGGCAGAGGTTTTTCATACAAAATAACCGAAGCTCCTCTACTACTCAGACAGCAAACTATCGCTGCAACATTAATGTCTTTATATCTTTCATATAAAAATACATATTTAATTTGAAATAACAGACATGCTTACTTGATGGGATTCACAATTTTTATTTTTCTCCCTCCCAAAGAGGTTTCCCTTAAATTTAACATGATTTGTTTCCTGAATAAATCTTGCACAAATCAATAGCCTTGCTAAAATCACAGCATTTATGTTTCTTGTTCAGAGGTTCCTCTGGTCATGTTTGTATCCCAGCAATAACACTGCACCCCACAAACTGGACCACCCCCCCGTTGGTGCTTGAACAGGTGTTCAGCACTTTTTTTTTAATGACACTTACTCAGCACTCCTGTCACAAATTGCATCTAATCATATAACTGATGGCTAAATGTTTGTAATCAAGGCCTATTTGATATACAACTGCAATACTTCAATGTGAATTTTAATGTGAATCATCGTATGGTGCAATCAAATGTTGATAAAATGGAATAAACTACAACTACTCCAAATGTCAGAAGCTAAACTGTAAACAGTACATAGATGTTTAATATTCAAACAGAACTCTGTTGATGTTCATAAATATAAATACTTTTTTAAATTTAATGTCTGCAACATGTTCAGAAAAAGGTGGGACAAGGGAGTGCTTATCACTATATTTCAAAACCTTTTTCATAAGTAAAGTGGGATACAGGTCTGGACTGCTTGCAGGTCAGTCGAGTATCGGCATTCCTTTACTTCAAAGCCACAATGTTTTAACACTTGTGGACTGTGACTTGATATTGTCTTGTTAAAATTATGTGTTCAAAATGTTGCAGGCATTAAATTCAGAATAAACACATACTACCAATATACAAAAAAAGTTGATAAACATTAAATATATTGTTTTTGTGCTTATCTACAAATATATCAAGAGAGGTAAGAAAATAATTGCATTCAGTTTTTATTCATGTTTTACACTGTGTCCCAACCTATTTGAAGTTGGGGTTGTAGTTTGCAGAATCCAACAAAAATAAATAAATAGCAAGTTGCTTACATGTGTTGCTATGGGAACATGACATTTTTAAAGACCACAATTAAGTGATAATTACTGTGGTTTGCTCAGTGGTCAATAACAAGAGATGAGATTAACCATCAAAAGGTGTATCCTGATATGAGTAAATTACCGGTAATTGGCTTAAAATTTTCCACAATTTGGTCCAAGCCCTGATACTCCCAAGATGAAGGTTAAGGAGCGGTCTTAAAGAAGATACTGACTCTGCTAAGTTTAAATACCAGGTTTTCTTTTGTAACAAGGCATGGTTGTGGGAACAGGTTGGAGGATGCTCTCTGAGAAAAGCAGGCAAAAAGACTTCATTTTTCATTTTGCATATATTCCCTGTTCGGAAATGCTGGTATTACCTCGGTGAATAGGAGGTGGCCTGGCACCTGTCAGCGTCCTGGACCGAGGCCTCTCCCCCCTTAGCCTGACTGCTCCATCCAGCTGGGCTGACTCAGAGTGCGAAGGTAGCATCTCACCACGGAGCATGGCCAGGTCGTGCTCTGAGAAGGAGCGATCTCTTTTCAGGGGTGCAGGGGAGCTCTCTGCCCTCCTTAGCTTCCCGCTGTCCGGGGACTCCTCATCCTGCAGTTGGGGAATGGGGGATGGGGTGGGGGGTTATGGGGAGTGGTGGAGCATGGTGTCGGGTCAGTAAGTTACGTACAGTAGGCAACACAGATTAAGAGTGTGTATTTGGAGAAATTTTATTAAGCTGATGTATATTATGTGTAGATTGAGTTTTACACTAGGTGAACTGTGTAAAAAGCCTATTTTTAACTAACACACTCAATCAGAATTGAACTGTTTTAGAAAGCCAAACTTGGAGCTGATCTGATCGGTCTGAATCAAGAATAAAGGCTCTGAGCCTTATTGTGAAAAGCCTTTCTTAAATGTACATAACAAACTAAACCTGGCTCAATCATTTAATGTTGCAGCAGATATAGATGAGGCTCATTTAAACTACTTAATACACTGCTAGCTTGTGAATACCCCATTTATCTTGCCTTTACAATACATAACATTTTATTGGTTGATTATATTTTTTATAAATAATCTGACTCTGTAAAAGAATTATCAAATTCATGTAGTGGAGTACAATGTACAATATCTGTTGAATAGAGCTATATAGCAGCAGAAAATGAGAATACTCAAGTAAAACAGTACTTTCCATGCCTGCTGTACTTTTGCACAGAGATCTCATGAGCTTTGGACACCACAGATATTACTACTGGCTGCAAGGAGCTTTCCAGTGACCACAGAGAAGGCTTAAACCTCTGTGAGAGACTCTGCTATTCCCTCGAAGCCAATATTTTGTGGAGGCCTTTTAAAACCAAGTAGAGGAGAGGATGAGCTGTACCCATGCCACTTTTTCTAACCTAAATTTGGTTTTCATACAGTGCATAAAATGAACAAAAGAATACAAATGTAAAACTGGGGTGAAAATGAAACAAGAGAACTTCTGCAGTCTTAAACATAACTTTACCCCCGGATAAAGCAAAAAGTAAGATTTAACCCGCAGCTAGCTCTTCCTTTGGGCCACTGAGGATGTGTTTTAAATGCTAAAGTTAGAGGGAGAAACAACTTTTGACAGGTGAAGAAGCAATATCCCTAGTCGTCCTTCTGCGAGACAGAAGAAGCTTTATCTCAATCATTGTTTCATTTTCTTGCAAATGCACAGAGGCATCTTAACCTAGTTAAGCTGGGAAACAAAGCACATGCTGCTGTAAAAAAAACCCAGTCAGCCCTGAGAGACAGATTCCAATGATCTCAGTGTTCAAGCTTCTGCAAAGGCTCACCTCAAATATGTTCATCTCCTCCATCTCAGCCAGAGTCGGAGCCTTGAGAAGGATGCGAGGGCGGGATGTGGGGCGTGGCCCAGGCTCCGCCACAGACAGGTCAATGCACGAAGTTGATTTGACATTACAAGGACAAGTCTGAGCCAGGCAGGGTAGAGAGCCAAACGCTGAGGGAGGGGAAACCAACAACACAGTGAAGCAACAAATACGTCAGAAGCACGGAGATCATATGGCAGTGACTTTAAGATATACTAGGTTTAGCATTTTAGCATCATCAACTCAATAACAAATTCTGTCTGAAACATATATGTAAGTACTGAAAACAAACAATATTGGACAGCATTTTTAACACCAAGAAGAACTGCAGGAACTACAGTCTCCTTACAGCTCTTTACACCTGTTCAATGTTATGTGAGTCAAAGCCAAATTTAGAGCAATATTTTTTGCATTTCTTTATAGCACACAGCTTCTTAAACTTCCCCTTCTTAAACTGCAGTATTCAATATTTTTTTATTCACAATGGGTCAAATGACTTAGTCACATAAAAGATTCTGTTTTCAGTTTTGAGGAAACCTCACAACTGAGTCTGAGAACTGAGTCTAGCAGTGAGTTGAAACATAGCTGTATTTGTTTTTGGTATTAATTCTAAAGATTTATCATTGACTATTAAACAGTATATTGCTTTCAAAATGCCTTCCAATGTATGCTCAAATTCCAACAATGAAAATAACTGAATTTGCTATGTATTTCATTTTTAGTGTTTTACCACCACACATTACAAAACAGCTGATAGAAATTTGGTGCCTTGCTCATGGACATATCAGCTAGACTGAGGTTTAATAACATGAAGAGTCCCTTCACTGAAGAGCAATCCCTCTACCCTCTATCTGTCAGGTCATCCCACTTGTACTGCTGCAGCAAAATAATCCTAACAATGAATTTCCAGGATTCTGACTCCAATCTTTCACCAATTTCCCATAGGAAAACAAAGAAATTAGCTCTCTCTCTCTGCTATGACTGCATTATCAACTACCCACACACCGAATAATCTTGATCATTAACTAACTGGTCAATATCTTTATGCCACCTCCACATGTACTGTAGCTCTAAAAGGGAAGACTCTCCAGTTACAGACTACAGCTTAGAACCTTGTTTTGCAGTGTATTACTGTAGTGTGACCCTCACAGACGACAGTACAAGGTGTACAGACTACACTGTCAGCCCTGAAATTATTGAGCAAAGTGGGCAGCACAGCAAGAGTGTAACAGAAGTCACACCGGAAGTGATACAGTCACTTTAAACGGACAGTTTAGAGACAAACACACATAAAGTATTATGTCAAGACCAACTGCCAGACCCTTTTTACATACTTACTATCAATATGGTGTTTGTTCCCAGATACCTTCCAACTGTTTGTTTGGTGGAAAAGCATTTAATTTTGCAGAGCAACCCAGGACAATAAGAAAAAAATACTATTATTCAGTTAATACTTTGTGTTTATTTAAAAAAACAGCATTATTTTCTTTTCTTTTGTTTCTCAAACAAACAGTGCTAACTGATTTTCCCTTACGTCTGGAGCTGGGCAGCAACACAGGCCTGAGCTTTCTCTCCTGCTTGATCTCAGCCAGGACCCGGTCATGGAGGGACTGCTGCTGTGGAGGAGGTGGGGGGAGGCTGCGCTCTGAGACCTAATGAGGACAAGTAATTAGTTCATGTCCATACATCTTAAGGACACCACCCATTCCAAAACCTCTCCAGGGTTTCTTAACTGCGTGTGAAAGCTTCTAAAACAGTGTTAGGATCATCTGGACGGTAACACTCACAAGTGAATAAAAAGCAGTTCTACTCTTACTGTACTGTATTAAAATTGATAGTAAAAACTCCAGCAATACAGTTTAACGATAATTCATTACTTTGTAAAACAAATCTCTGAGTATTTATATGTATAGTGGGTATGTAAATATCAGTAACTTGTAAGTATGTGTCAAGTCTGTCAACTTGAAATGTATTATTACCAGCAGTGTAAGCTGTAAGTGAAACCGTTATAAGAGCTAGTATGGTAATGTGTTGTATCATTATCAAATTAAAAAAAAGATTATTGTATCAAACAGAAGCTTTTGTCTGGGTTTCATATTTGCATTTATAGTTATCAGTTTGTCAAGCTAACCTCATTGAGCTATACTTGTCTTATGAGATTATTCTCTTCTGTTTACATAGACATCTTTTTTTAGCCTAAATTATAAATGTAGAATTCTATACTACTTCTTCATGGTTTGCAGGGTAAGCCTACTTCTATTACAAGGCTGAGCACACTCACTGGTTTAAGTGGAGGTCTTGATCTGATGAAATCCAGTATCAGTTCATGGGCATTTCTCTTCACTCTAGTGGGAATGTCACCACCTACCTGGGTAAGACAATCAAAATAACTCCACCTGTAGCACTGTCTGCAATACAATAATATGCAGTTTCTTTTGGCTCTTGACATGTTTTAGAGAGAAATAAGATTCAAGATCCATTTAATTATCATTTTACAACACAAGGTTGTACGAACAAATATGGTTTAATTTCCCCTTTAAATATCCTTTGGGCTCTGTGATTGCACCACAGGCACCACCACCACTGACATGGTAATTGTAACTAATAAATAAGAGTTCACTATAGTCATAATACAGAACTGCATTAGTTATTTTTTGATTTGTTTTTTTGTTTTTTTTGTTTTTTTTGGGGGGGGGGGGGGGGGGGGGTTTGGTGATTTGGAAAAAAAAAAAAAAATTAAAAAAAAAAAAAATTAGGAAAAAAAAAACAGAAAAATTAAACAA
>JAQMCX010000050.1:5275932-5288838 GCA_029814765.1 Acanthurus leucopareius
CCCCCCCCCCCCCCCCCCCCCCCCCCCCCCCCCCCCCCCCCCCCCCCCCCCCCCCCCCCCCCCCCCCCCGCCCCTGGGGGACAATGCAACAACTTGTAAACAACGACTGCTGTAGCTAAACAGAACCTGAAAATTGAACCAGAACAGTTAGGTTGCAAGCTGGAAAACCAAAATAAAGAGCTGAAAGAAGCTAAAATGCCCCCTGGGCCTGAAGGGAAAAGCAGAGCTGGGATCTGATTTTCTGTGCAACTGCTGCCAGAACAGAGGGCTGAGAGAGGCCTTCATTTAATATTTGTGTTCTGAGGCTAAATAATGTATTTGCCCATGAAGAAGGCCTCAAGGTTAATGCTTGATGAATGCCTGCTACATAACACTTTCCTCCTGTTAAAAAGCCAGCACAACATGTGGAGCAGTGGACTGCAAGAAAAAGATGATGGTGGCTTCAGGGTCACAGTCTCATTCCCTCCCTCATGATGGAAACATTTGTTGCAGGGTTAAGATTTTAGGGGGAAAAAAAGGATTCCATGATATTTCTTTCTTAAGATTTGTGATGGTTTAATTTAGGGTGCTTCCTTGAACAGCTAACACATTGACTGACATTTCAACAGCTACAAGAGTTTACTCTAAAAAGGTTGTTTCAGCTGCTTTCAGCATTTATATGTCAACTAACACAACAGTTATTTCAAATATGCATACTTCTATTACCTCTATTTCAGTTTAACCCCTTTCATGGCTTACCTATTAACATACAGTTTTGACTCTTTTCATGGCATAGACATTGACATTTCAACTTTTACATCTTCATTATCATATGACATCTAATACTTGGCTTGATATTTCAAATTAGGTCTTGTTTCTCACCATAACTTTGCGTAGTTGGAACTTGCGAGCTCGAATATCCTGCATTAGCATCTCAAAGGGTGTGAGGCTGAACTCCGTGGGAAGTGGGTTAAACGGCTGCTCCTGCACCTTCTTCAGCTTCACTCCCTGCCGAAGCTCCTTCATCAGCTGCACCCAAAGACGTGCCTGGGATGGAAACAACAACAACAACACACATCTGCATGCGCAACAACACAACACTGCCTTCCTTCCAGTCAAACACATGGTTGTATTGTCTTCCCTGTCACACTGTGCCCTTGTTAGTTTCATCTCACCCAGTCTCTGTGTTTCAGTGCATCCAGCTCAGCTGTAGACCTGTCTTCCACAGCTTCCTCTGTGGCGATTTTCCTCAACATCTATGCAGCAAAAAGGAAGACACACAATTTCCTTTTTTTTAAGCCTTTTTTAAAACAACAGCAATTTTTCACTCACTGCTTTTGTGTATAGCATTGTTATGTTAGAAACCCTACTTGGAGTCAGTTGGCAATTTCAGGAGACATGACGGGGGATGCCATCTCCCTTGTTAGCAAATGACCAAAATGACATTCCTTTGTAAACCTGTCATTGTGGTCAGTTAGATAGTTAGCTGATGTGCCACATTAAAGATAGTTCAATATCTCTAGCATTAGTTCTAGGAGAAGCTTCTGTTTTGGGGCTCAACTCAACAACTTCTGGTGATGGTTCCCTACAGTTTGCCTCATCATTTACTGGTGGCAGTGACAAGTGAAGACAGGTGGCAATGCACCACCAATAGGAGGACTGCAAGTTAGCAAACATGGATGTAAACAATGCAGGGTTTAAAACAGTCAAGGTCAAATGATTGATGTACAAATATTTTATGAGGAATGGAATGAATTCAACATGTTTGTCAGACCTGAGGCATATTGTTAACCTAGTGTCGAGGGATTCTTTAAACAGCATACATTAAATTAAACTATGTCTCTCTATTGGGCTTGATTTGCAACCTTTGTGTAAATTTGTAAATTAATTTGCCAAAAGACACAGTGTCCAACCTCTGCATGTACACCTGTAATAAGAACAATGGCCTTTGCAGCTTTACGGCTGAAGTTCAACAAGGGTAGAACACTGCAGTGACACAACAGAAGTCAAGATTTGAGGTTGAGCACTGGAAGGAGACTGGAGGCGGCATCTTCAGTCATTTATCAGTCTCTGCTCTGAAGCATGTAAACAGGAATATTAATGAAGCAGTATATAAGCATTTCAAATTCAGGGAGTGTACACACAGCGAGGTGCAGGCCACTTGAGGCAGAAGCACAAAAAGTGTGCTGAAATAAATGAAAAGCAGGTCATGCATCTATTTTGCTGCATTTATTCCCTACATGGTGTCAGCTACATTCCTATAATACTTGAGTTCTTTCTGAAGGTTACCTTAAACATCGACATGATGACGTACCTCTTTAGCGTCTCTGATCTTGATGAGGAAGGTCTGCAACTCCAGAGTCTCTACATACAGAGCCCTGCAGACAGCCTGGTAGTGCTCTGGAGCCAAACTTGGGTTGGCTAGCCGAGACGCACACAGCACCATCACCTGGCGGAACGTACACACTGGCTTTATCACTCCCTGCTCCTGCTCCTCCTCTTCCTCCTCCTCTTCCTGACCACTGTAACCCTCATCGGTTGTACCGTTCCCAGCAGTGCTGTGGTCGTCTTCACACTGGTCCCATCCTGCCATGCGTTCGATGAGGCGCTCCAGCTGTGGGCTGAGCTCCCGCTCTTCGCTGTCATCCAGTCCCCAATCAAGAGCTCGGTAGATGGCAACACCCAACGACTGGACCACCTGGAGAA
This sequence comes from Acanthurus leucopareius, assembly GCA_029814765.1. Classification (NCBI taxonomy): domain Eukaryota; kingdom Metazoa; phylum Chordata; class Actinopteri; order Acanthuriformes; family Acanthuridae; genus Acanthurus; species Acanthurus leucopareius. The sequence continues at coordinate 5,278,618 of JAQMCX010000050.1, forward strand.
ATGTATGTGGATGTAGCGGTAAACACGTTGTTTTTACCAGTAATATTTCCAATAAAATGTTGAATTTAGCTTAACACCAAAATGAATGCAAACCAATCCCCTCAGGCAAAACACTGAAATGAGTTTTATGTATCAAAAAAAGGAAGGAAAACTTTACAGTGCATCTGATAGGTCACGTCAGCAGATCTTTTGAGACTGGTATACATGTATACATATATGGCAGTTTTTGAAGTAGTGGCAGTAGCAGACATTAATTTGCTCTCCATCCAGTCATCAACAGTTAGCATTACATGAAACAAAAACTTTGAAATTAGCTTCAACATTATATTTACAATATTCAGAGGAGAAAAGAAAGATGATTGTAGTTGTCTTTAGAAAGGTCAAGGATAATGTATCAAATAAAAAACACTGACAAAAATAGGTCACATAAAATTCAAAATGTAAAAAATATAGTTTATCACCTTGAAAATCCTTCTTTGTCAAATAAAAGTCCTGTAATACTTAATATCTTATCTAAGTTTGGCCATTAAATCCATTTTCATTATCAACATTTAAACAGTGCAGTGATTTGTGTCTCTTCCTCACCTGGCGCTCTGTAGCAGGTGGAAGAGGAGGCCCATCAGTATCTGCAGGGACAAAGGAGGACAACCAGTTAGGACCCGATCCACATAAAAACATTAAGAGATGATTCTATATGATGTAATAGAAGATATTGTAGGTTTTACTTCAACAAAAACTTTATCATGAAAAAATATTTGAAGGCTCCAATTAATGTGGCTTTTATATAAATTAAAGATACATATATGCATATAAATTAATAATACTGCCAAAGCATATACATTAACAGACAAAAGTCCATCATTTTTACGATGACTGCCTGAAAAGCAGTGTTATACAATGCAAACAATGAGAAAAAGTTCATATTAACACAATTGTGAAATACTTTCAACAATAAAAAGCAGGAAAAAACTAGTTGTATGTTTCCACAAAGCATTCAAGTTACAGTTTTTATTCATGTTGGACCTTTCAGAAGTAAAGTGTCATCACTTCATCACTTTGCTGCTTATAGAAATCTGTGTGAGACTTGTCACATTTAGCCTATCACTTCTTGACTCATGACCAAAAATGTGATTCGAAGGTCACAGCCTCTTTTGGACATCAAAACCTGATCAATTTATCCTTGGCTCCATGTGGACATTTACTTTATTGATTTCAGTCAAACTCCTCAGTTATGTTAAACTTTGCACAAAATTCTTTTTTTCAACCAATGTTTGATGTTTTTCAACTTGACAAGTAATCATTAACAATCCCGTCTCTCTTCAAAAACTGATGGTGTTTAAACTTTGATTAAATAAGACTTACTGAAACTGTCTTTTGAATGTTTGCAACTTTACACTTGAAGCGATTGGATTTGTTGTTTTTCCAGAAATCAAAGTAAATTAGTGTATCTATTTTTGTGCAGACATTATGTTGAGGATGTAGAGGAGATTTTATCTGATGATTTCCACCATTTTTTCAATAGAAGTTGATTTCCTTTCCCAGAAAACAGAAAAATGATGTTAGTCTCATTAAACTGTTTTAGAATGTTACTTTTCTATTGTTTATCTTTACTAGTTAGAGGATCTTGTTCTAATTTCACTCAGTAGCCAGGCTGGATGGTTTCTGTGAACTGTTGTGTTTTAGCAGAAATCCGAGAGCCGTTTTCTTACAGTATCAGCGTTCTTTTTTTCTTTCTTTTTTTTTAATGGAAGCTTTGATTTAAATAGTTTGCATTGAACTTAGTCACTCTAAGAGTAAAGAGAGAGAAAAAAGAAGAAAGACAGAGAGAAAGAGCAAGCATGAATAAGATGGACAGAGACAAACAGCGAAAGAGAGACAGTGAGAGCGGGAAAGAGAAAGAGAGAGAAAGATTCTTTGTCCAGCTCGGATGTCAGTAATGACACCTGAGAGGCCCGAAACTCCTTGATCAGCAGCTCTCACTGCAGAGGAACAGGAGAATGGATTGATAAGACAAACAGGAGACAGAGGGAGACTGAGAGAGAGAGAGAGTACCACGTAAACACTAAGGAAGAGAGATGAAAGAGTCAAAAGATGTCACAAGAGAGAGATCAGTAGGAAAAGGATAAGGAATAAAAAGCATGGGTGTGGACATGGTGATGGGGGCAGATTGGCCTGACGCAGCTTCCCCCTCTGTGCTGAGAGCAGAACATGAACCTCAGACAAACAGAGCATCACTGTTCCCTATGTGAACACAGATGCTGCTTCAATCAGCAACTGACACTGATGGAGAGTGAGAAAAACTAACCATTACGATGCACTCCACACAGGAGTGATATATAATACGAGCCCCTGTAAACCTGTTCAACAGGTTCAAATAATGCTGGGGTGGGGACACGCTGTGTAACCAGTGATACCTCTGTAAGTTTTCCCACAGTTATGGGTCAGTAAACACAAAAGAGGGGAGGAACCTGCAACAAAAACACTTCCAAAACCCTCAAGCTCAGATTTTGAAAAGCAAAACAACCCAATAGACCATATAAACGGCAAAAGAAAAGTAACGCCATTGAGATGTGAAAGTTTTTTCCACTGAGCTGCATTTCTTTTTCTAATTGGAGGCACCATACACATCTTTATCTGCTTATCCACAGGGTCATAGGGGGCTAGAGGCGATCCTGACTGACCTTGGGGAAGCAGTGGGGTACACCTGCTCGCCATTTTCTCACAGAACTGATACTGAGAGACCAACAGATACAAGGGAGAACATGCAAACTCACAAACTCCACAGAAAAGGCCTCAGGCCATTAGATTTGGACCCAGACTGTCCTTGCTTCCTTGCAACAGTGCTTATCACTGTGGTTTCTCGTTATCATTTTCACAATAAAAACATACCATTGTCATTTTTGAGGTGTTTCTTCCTGAATCACATCAACAGCTTTAACAGTTTTGATTATTTGTGTGTGGAAATGAAAACAGGATCCTTCTGGGAATGCTGGTTATAAAAGCAACATCACAACAGGAAAAACAAGACAATAATAAGGCCATGTTAGCAGCTGTGTTTCTATATTACTAACTGTAAAGAAAACATATTTTCAGGTCCAAAGTTCAACTGCTGGGATGAACTGATAAGAAAGTATTATGGTTTTCAGGCTGATGAGCACAAAACTGATCATCAGCATGGCTAACTACCACTTGCAGTAACTGAAACCAAGAAATTTCACAGTCACATTAATGACTTTGTGATGCTAAATGCAAATGCTCCATGCTAATGTGCTAACGAAGACATGGCAAACATTATTACGCACAGCAAGTGTTGTTTTAACCATTGTCACTGTTTGAGTTTATGTGCAAACTTTTGCAAACAAGCACTAAATGCAGTCTTTGTCCAAATAACTCCCTATTTGTTGAGTCCTGAACTGTATTTTGCTTTATTTGAGTGTCTGAGACTTTTTTGTCTTTTGATTTTTTTTTATTACATAAACCAAAGTCCTGGAAAAATTCAATTTTTGATTTCATGAGGTCAGTAAGAGCATTAATAGAGCAAATACATTTCATATTGTTTGAATACATCAAATTTTGTGGCAATCAATCCAATGGTAGTAGAGTTACGTCAGTCTTGATTAAATAAGAGACCAACCAGGCCTCCTTTGTGCAATGGGATTATTAGAGCAAAAAACAATCAAAATCTGTCAACAATGTTTTAATAAAATTTTTAGATCATGTTTTGTGAGATATCTGTCTTTACAGGCCACGGCTTGATAGTCTCCTGACCCTTCCCACCACGCCCCACAGTGTTTCTTTTCATTAGCTTAAATTCACATATTTATTTTTCCCCCTCCACTTCCCCCTACTTCCCGAAACACACAAATACTCTCCCAAGAGGGTCTTTGCCATCTGTTGCCATGGCAGCAATGAGGTCTACCAGACTAAATTCAAGGAAAGAGCAAAACAACCAAGAAGAGGAATTGGGCTAGGAAGAGCAGAGCTAGTTATAAATAAAACAATCACATATTACTCCCTATATATTTTGAGATAATTCCTAAATAGCAACCACAACAAAAATCTGATCTAGAGTCACAGGTCACATGTGGTGAACTGACAGCAGAGCATCGGGGCTCCTCTCTGTGTGATTGAGTTTTGGCATAATCTCTTGAGGAGCAGAGTGATGCTACAATAGAAAAAAATACTTTGCAAATCAAACTATCAGGAGTCCTGTATGTCAACATGCATTGTCATCGAGATAAAAACTGCTTTTTGTCTTTCATCTTAAAATTAAGTTGTTGACATTTTGTTGATGCAAGCTTTTTATCTGACAGGAGCGGTAAGTATCTGTACATAGACTTCCTGCTGACCTTACATTCACTCACTGAATCACTGTTAACATCACCCTTGGGGGGGGGATGCTGCTGTAAAGGAATTTCAAACTCACAACAACACCGGCGTTACTGGTGATAACAGCAGACATGGTCATTTTAATGACATCAAGGTTCTGCTGATGCAAACCAAATTTTTCTACTGTTGCAGCTTTACATCAAAAGCATTTGAAAAGAAAGACATCATTTGGCTTTTATTATGAAGTTGTCACAGGAAATGCAATTTTTCAGTGAATTTAGCACTTATCACTTTAATTCATCCAAAATGTATCTACAAAACCACATAAATGTCATTTTTCATGATTTCTGACAGAAATCAGATCATTTTGAAATAGTGTAGGGAGTAATGGAACAGAAAGGAGCTGCTTTAAAGAGCTAGTGGAGGAAGATGTTTGCAGCCGGTCACATGCAGCTGTTTATCCCAGCCAGGTACCTGTGTGTCCTTTATTAACTTTATCAGGTTCCCTTCAAGAATTGATTTTGCACTGGAGATATTACAAATAGGCCCTTTTGCTTTTCACTTTGATACCAAATCCCTCATCAGCTTCTTTTATGTCCACTCGGTCAACTCTCCTTGATCTCATCATGTGAAAAGTGAAATCTGACTCCTGCTTCTCTGTGCTGCAACTATGCTGCAGCACACACCAGACACTTTCCGTTCATATCTGTAGCATCCTTCATCTATATATATGTTGATAAAAAAGCAAAATACTGGTTTAAGCCATGTGCAAGTAATGAAAAAGGTGTATGCCCTGCAACATGCAACACCACTAACACTGACTACTGTGGCTATCTAGTTGTTTTGTAGCTGTCAAACAGAAACTAAAACTTCTTTAAATATGTGGATTTACTACATATCCTAAGTTTAATGATCAACAGACTGCATTTATATAGTTCTTTTTTTTATGTTTTAATAACCCAGTGTGCTTTAAACCACGAGTTAGCATTCAATGATTTACAAAACATTTCATACACTAGTGGCATGGGCTTCTTTACAAAGTGCTGACCTGCTAATCAGGAACATATACACATACTCACACACCAACCAACAGCCATCACAAGCAGTTTGGAATTGGCTGGATACCTCTGTGCCTACAGGAGAAACATGAAGAGACTGCTAAAGCCATCAGAAATTTTTGTGTAGACCTATTACAAAACACTAAATTTAAAAAAAAATGTACAGTGCAAACTAATCCTTACGAACGGTCTTGAGAATGATCAAATAGTTCCCTGTGAATATCGACAAGTATTTTTGCTTGAAATGCCTCAGAATGAGCTCTTTGCAACACGGGACACTGCGGCTGCAGCGCAGGGAACAATAAGATTTCAACTAGATGCACTTGTAATCAATCTTTAAACGAGGCTAAAGGTACTGTGTCATTACATTGATTCTGGCTCACATAAGGGCAGAGCTCACTTAGAATATGAATGGGCAAGCATTAAAGTTCCTTGACTATTGTGTTCTTATTCAGGTTCTATTCTTCTTTAGCACTGTTGGGACAAACAGTGATTCATCTTTTGTCACAGCCATCTTTTTGAATTTGAGGTCCAGTATTTTTTGGATGAGACATCGGACAAATACAGTCTGTTCTTAGTATTGATACCATACTACAGCAGCGACATGGAAATAATATGACAAAGATTTAATCACTGAAAAAGATGTGGAAATTTTAATGAGATTTTTTTTTTATACTTGCCCTGGGTATAATGATTTGAATATTCGTTAGTTGTTCAGAGGAGAAATTAAAAAAATATTTAGATGAGAACAATAGAATAGTCATTAGATTAATGGAATAATCAAAAAAATTTATTGGTGGAATAATTGCTAAAAACTATAAAAAAAAATAATTCTTACTCTATAAAGATTATTTATAATAACCAGGGGAAAATGTAAGCAATATTACAGCAGCAATGGTCACAGAGACAGCACACTAACCTAAAAGAAAGTTCTAATTATCTTCTGTATTAAAACTATATCTTCCTTTATGAGGTTATGTAAAAAATGTAATGTTTCATGCTGTCTAACAACCTTTTTGTGTTTTGAATATGCTCTATATTTGAAGATAGAGTACTCATTCCATATTCTTTCATTTATGTTAAATTATTCTTATTGGTCTTGTTTACTTTACATATTAACCTATGAGTAGTACAAATTTTAGTTAACCGAAGAGACGGGTATAACAGACAGTTAATGCAGAGGCTTGGACCTCACATCATTGTTCCATGATAATGATTTTCTCTATTGTCCAGATATTCAGGATAAGTTCTGCCAGTTCAAGACATGTATGATGCAGATGATCCTCTAGGATCATGCAGGTATGTTACAATACTGACTCACTACAATAATACAACTTCATCAGGCAAGTTAAGGGATTCGCACCACTGTTTAAAGATGGATTGTGATTACATATGGATCAGCAAACTATAAACCAACACAAGCTACAAAGACAAACAATAAACTTATTAAAGCAAAGCAAAAAATCTCTTCAGTGAGAGCTGAAAAACAAAAGTGAAAGCAGCTGTTAAATAGTTACTGCATTTTACCAGGATCTTCAATAGTTGCAGTGTCACCCTGTAGTCTTTTAGGGGGATCCCTAAGGCACCTCAGCAAAATGAGGAATACTTTATCACTATAGCTGAGAAGAATACAAGGTAAACTTTATTAGAATCTCATCAGTAATATCTCCTCACTATACACACAGTATATGAAAGATCACTGAATAACTAAACTTTTGTGGGACAGAGGTGTCTAGGAGTATATTTGAAGTTAAAGTCTAAGTGACAAGCCTATCAAAGCATGATTTTTGCAATTACTGAACAACAGCGGTTAAAGATAGATGTCATCCTGCTGCCAAGCAACATGCACTGAGCATCACCTGGAGACAACCTGTAAACTTTTCCTGTTAGATTCCTTAACAGGTGCTACACAGCTGTTACTATATGAAACAGCAACTCAAAGGTACATCTGTGTATGACAACGTGTTAAATACTCTGTGAAAGCCGAGGCTATCCTCTTTTACCGAAGCTTGATATCTAATATTTCTGGTTTTCATTACATTTCTCAGAATGTTTTTAATATTTATAAGGTTTCCTTACTCTGTTCTATGGCCTTTTGGCAAAGAGTTAAGTGCAAGGAAGTTTAATATATTTCTGTTATATGTTGCTTTAGGAGAGGTTCAGCAAAAAGTATTACAAGGATATGACTTAAGACCCTTGAGAAACTTACTGTGACATTCACTATATTTGGTGGAATATGCTTCAAGCAGTACTTGAAAAGAGAACACAATTTTCAAGATACAATGGCTGTCCTTGCCCAAAACTATGTGAAAAAGTTGAGAATTAATTTGAACATGTTTTGTGTGTTTTACTGGATTTATGTAACTCTCAAACGTCTAAGTCTGTGGAGATTCTCAGTCATCCAGGTCATGATTATCTTGAAAAGTCATTAAGTCATCTCAAACGTCTCTACGCTGGTAAATTTATCGCAAAATTGGAATTTCACGATCCAAAAAAACTCAACTTTTTTTGCTTTCAGTTGAGTCTGAAGCTGTGTCTGTGTTAGTCAGATTTTTGGAACAGGTTTCTTGGGCACACTACGCACTGACGATATTAATAAGCATAGGAGCAGTTCACATCCAGTTGGATGTTATGCAGGCACAGGCTAAATTCTGTGGGGGAAACAACTAGAAGACTGCACGAAGTCATTCAGGGCATCCACCCTTTGAAGTCTCCAAAACAGTCTGGCTGAGGTGAAGCTGTGCTCTATGAATAATTAATAATTTACCGGCATAACACAAGTCATCCTTATTGGCGTTGAGAGTGCGACAAAAATACAGACTATCTCATCCAGTATACACTGGCTATTTGTTTCAGCTCAGCACAGAAAATGTCAACAATGTCAAACAGTTCTAGGTTGATCTAGATAAAAGTCGATTTGGCAGATATTTTCTCTTTGAAACGGGACAGGATAAAAACCGATGGGTCCGTCTCTCTCATATGAGCGCGATGTTCCTGTACACAAAACTCCGCATGAAATAATGATCATTTCTTGTGCAATTGTTGTTACTTCAAGATTCCCCTAAATAAAATACTATTTGGTAGTTTGTTAATGAAACACCGTTAAACTGTCGTATATTCAGCGTTCACATGGCCAGCCAAGTCGGATGTCCGTTCATTTCTTCAGACTAACGTTAATTTTGTGTTGCTGTGTTTAGTTGCCGCGTACGACGGAGTGACGTTAGTTCACCAAAAGAAGACAGAAGGAATCAGGCGGACTAACGTTAAGTGTAAAGTCAAAATTTTGCCAAAACAAAGCGCTGATTTGTGCAAATAACTTGAAGCAAATTTGGGAGCTGCCTCTTAATATTCAAAACTCAATGTATTGTCAAACTAAGAGTGCTAACTTACTTTCCACAACATGGCTTGACATGGCATCTTTACTTTTCAGTGCTCATTAACGGTCACAAACGGTTAACGTGAGCTATCTTACCGTTGTCTCGGGGCTCCTGTTGTAATGACAAGGTTCCGTCTCTGTGCAAGAGGATGGAGGACGGGTCCTTTACCCGGCTGACTCTCCCTGTCGGCGGGCGGGGCACCCTCAGCCCGCTGCAGCACTGGTAGCACACCGCCCAAGCCTGCTCCTCGTTAATGGGCTGCTCGTAGGACTTCAGCACTTCCTCCAGAGACAGTTCCCGAGGCTCGGCCAGGTCCCGCGCCTCTCCGTGATCCGTGGAGGCGGTTACCCGTGAGTCCCCATCCTCGGCGGTTCTATTAGTGGATCTGGCCATGGCTGCGATTCCGTGAAGCCCATTCTTCACTTAGTAGGCACCGAGGCCATTTAGGCTATCCGCTACCTCCTGCTAGTCTGGGCACAGTGTCCTGTCCTAGGCTTGACGTTTCTCCTCAACTAGCGCAGCTGCACATCGTTACCGCAGCACCGTCAAGGAAGCCTCAGAAAACGCAGCACATCCGGCCCATTATTTAAAAAATAAAATCACTTTCGAACTACACGTTACAGCTTGTTTTTAATGAAGTATAAAAGTAAATAAAGAGTTCCGCTATAAAAAAAATATTTTTTTTCCTGAATGTTCTACACATACGAAATTACAGTTCCATTTAGCTCATGAAGTAGACTGCCAGTGTTTCCCTCTATAAAGAGCTACTACCGAGATGCTCTTATGCAGGGCTATGAATTCCAATTACTCTGGTCTCACTTTCGTCACTTTAATTTGTTTAGGACAAAGAAGAAAAAAACGTGAGTTTAATAAGTCAGCATACTATTTGCATCCTTTCCAGGATTTTTTGGTATCCTGTAATTATTTACAATCAGGCAAAAATTGGGAGCATATAAAAAATATCCCCCTTTTATACCTTTATTTTGAAAGTATCTGCACTTCCCTATCGAGCAAGGTGTGGCTAATTATGGCTATGTTGACTTAGCTTGTTGCCATATCAGCAATTGAGAGAGATGATTGGATCTCCGGGAGAGTGTCAATCAATAGCCGGTAAGGCGGAAACACCTCCAGACTGTCGCATCATTTTCTTGCCAGGAACCGACAAGAGGAAGCGAGAAGTTGTCGAGAACAGTCTATTTAAGTTATACATTAACAGTGTAATTAAATATGGAAATGGGTATATGGGAAAGGAGTTTTTGGCTACAGGTAATCCGCTTATCTCCGTCCGCTCTGTGTCCCATTGGTAGCACGCATCACAAAATAAAGAAAAACTTAGGACCACATTTCAGAATACACTTGTTATTCCTGAACTCGTTATGTATATACACTACCAGTCAAAAGTTTGGACACACCTTCTCATTCAATGTTTTTCCTTTATTTTCATGACTATTTACATT
>JAQMCX010000050.1:5288938-5310238 GCA_029814765.1 Acanthurus leucopareius
TGTGTGTGTGTGTGTGTGTGTGTGTGTGTGTGTGTGTGTGTGTGTGTGTGTGTGTGTGTGTGTGTGTGTGTGCGGATGATGCGTTTCCTCGGCAAAACAAACAGAGCATGACAGAGAATAAACAAAGTGCTAATGTCTGTGTGTGTCATTGTGGATTCTTCAGAAAATTACCTTGTCCTTTACCAGAGAGCTGGCAGGTTTAGGGTTAGAGAAGACAGTCCAGTTAATATCTGGTTTAACTGATTCAGACTTCACATGTCACACATTCACATATCCAGCTGTCCGGGTATTGTTGGGGAAATTCTACCACCTTAGTAAGAAATTAAATGAAAATCCTTTGAGTCAGTGTTTTGTCTTAATATCTTTTAATGTGGCAAGAAGCAATAAAGTTTCACAATCAGGTCTTTCGCCAAAGGAGACACTACTGCACATCTGAGGATAGTGCAGGGTTCAGTCTAACCTAACATATGTCAGCTGGTTAGTTTTATAGGAGAACACTGCACAATGGCCTTATCTGTTGCTATAAAATAAGCAAGTGAGAAAACAAGCAGGAGGGCATACAGTAGTCAGTTCAACCCTGTCTCAGTCTGACACCCTCTCATAACTAAACAACTCAGCCAATCTGAAGTAAACATACTCACCCAGAATACATACAAACTGAAATGTGGTTGCATTGGCAAGTGTAATGTGAAATACCATAAATAATTAACACACAACTATACTGACATACTTTACATATCACCATCAGTTATGGTAAACTGACAGGTATTGTCTGGAAAAGTTTAGGGTATGTGCGTGTGTGAATATTTCTTTAGATTGCATTTGAATTTAAAAAAAAACAACAACTCCAAAATTCTCCAGAAAATTTAAAAGACAAGATGTTGACAGTGTTTGAAATGATGAAAATGTGATGTGCGGTGTATATGATGTAAAGGTCAAATTGGGTCTAATGTTTAGGATTTCTGGTTTTCTCCCAGGCAGTCTGAGACCAACTTCCAGAATGGAAATATATAATGTCTTTCACACAATTTGATTACACTGCACATTAATCTTTACTTCCATAGGACAGCTTAAACTAGACAGCAGCTCTGTAACCCTGTATACAGTGCTTATTTGACCTCTAAAGAGGAAATACACTGTAATTGACAAGTTAGTTAAATGTTGACTCTAGCGTCTTTAATAAGCTAGGCTGGATCTCTGTACAAAGATTTATTGTCCTATTTAAAAAAAAAGAAAAAAGAAACATATTAACGAAAGCAACTCCACCCAGGCTTCAATTCAGTATCTATTCAACTATTCAATAATCAGATCTGGATGCTTTCATTACAATTTTTCTGGCACAAACAAACAACAGCCAAGGCTTCAGAATTATAAAACACACTGACAGCACTCTCCAGTTATTCATGATGAGATACTGTTTTTGAGCTGTATTGACGTGATCTGCATGTTGCCTCTGTTGAAATCCTTTTAACTTAATGCTCGATGCTCTGTGGCTACATCCACGAGAGGACCTGTTTTTAATTTCCTGCACCACTAATTCAAATGCATCATGTGCACCAGCATGTAAAGCTAAACCAGACCCCTGTCCCAGTTTTATACCCCATGGTTCTTCCATCTGGCTATTTGTCTCCCCTTTATTGGATGTGATCTTGTTGTGTTAGTATGTTACGAGCCAATATGTGAAAGGCCATGCCCACATTTCCCAATAATGAGAAAACTTCTGATTCTGGTTAATACTTTCCTCCAAAGCACTGAGACTGGTGAAGTTCTTGCTACTTGCTTTAGTGATAGACATTTGTTACATTTGTGACATCACCTATGGGTCAGGCTCAAAATTGTTTGGCAATCAAATTTTTAAACAGTGAATGAAACCTTTCAAGATTTGTCTTTCTGCTGTTCTTTACAGTGACACATCAGGTCAACTTGGATTATGTTGAGTGTCAGTAAAAGACAAAAATACAGAAAAGATAAATTACTCGCACTAACTCCAAGGTTTAAAGGAGGATTTAAACACAGTTAGTTACTCTTTTAAATGTGTTTTAAACATTGCAAGGCACTAAAGAAACAGAGGAACAGCTAATAATCTAAATAAATGAAAGAAGATACTGGGCAAGAGATAGCGCCAAATGTGTTAAGCATTCAGTCTTTAAGAAAACATGATGCTTTCTTTTTCTATGCTTGCTGCATATAATAATTGTTTTGAAAAATGGGGTCAACAGGTAGTAATATTACCATAGTAAGCTGATACTGCAAACTATCAAGCAGCTGTCCAAATATACTCCCTGTCACTATGTAGCTACACAAGCATACACTCAAAGATAATGGGCAAGAGATAGCGCCAAATGTGTTAAGCATTCAGTCTTTAAGAAAACATGATTCTTTCTTTTGCTATGCTTGCTGCATAAAACAGTGGTTTGGAAAAATGGGGTCAACAGTTAGTATTATTACCATAGTAAGCTGATACTGAAAACTATCAAGCAGCTGTCCAAATATACACCTTGTCAATATGTAACTACACAAGCATACACTCATGAGTTTCCAGCCATTGTAGGTCAAATAGTGTATTAATATCCTTAACTAGGATGAACTACAAAAGTATGAGAGTGAATATCCTGGTTAAACATCTACTCTGATGTTATACAGTGGACACAAGTGAACAGGTGGGCAGGGAAAAACAATGAACTGTAGAGCAGGTGAGGAAAGTGACAAGATGTGAAGTGATTGGCAAATGAAGGAATGTCTGAAGCTGTGCATAAGTGCATAACAGCACTGAAAGGGGCCTGTGAAGAAACAAATGTGGCTGGAGAGGACAGACCCAAAGATGGACTGTGACACCCACTTGTCTCTGAGAAAACTCAGAAAAAAATATCTAGCTCTCCAAGTGCTAAATGCTTCACAATTTTCATTAGATAGCACTCATTAACTCTAACAGTGCATTCGGTGCTAGGCATGTAGTGGGCAAAGGTTTTATTAGGGAAGACCCAAATTTGAAACAATCAGCTAAAAGATGCTGAAACAAAGCAAGAAGTATTGATGTAGTTCTCACGTTAGATGTAGTCATGTGATTTATTTGACTGTTATTATCAAACAATTTTATTTTTTAAACATTTTTAAGTATAAAAATAGTGGATAAACTACTGCACCTTGATGTTTTGATATGTATTCCATTAAAAGAAAATTTATAGATGTCTTTAAAAAAGATCTAAACATCCACAAAAGTTAATATGGCCCCTTAATTTAGCACATGAAGACATGCCAACATGATTTGAATTTTTTTATTGATATTTTATTGACTAAACCCTTCTATCTTTAATAATTCTCAAAGGTACTAAAACAACAATCAGTTAATGTACACGTGTAAACAGCCAATCAACAAAAAAATTTACAACTCCTATAAACAAACATGATCACTTAGATTGTACCTAAACCATTTCAAGTAAACACACTATTCACAAAATGCAGCTCAAATTACCTTCAAACTTTGTTATGTACCTCTTCCTTAAACTGATCCCCTTTTTAAAATAAAATATTTCAGATTTAAACATCTATGTGCTGAACAAAAAGAGGGTCCAAGAAATAAAATATCAAAATATAAAAAGTACAACCGATATCTGTTTTTCACAAAAAACACCAGTCATAGATAATCAAAATAATTTTATTCTTTATTTATTTTACCCAGGTTTGAGTAGATTAGCCCATTGCTTCACTTATTAATGCATGGAGGAACCATTTTTGCTTAAAAACAACGTACCGAGCAATTATAGATGTCATACCAAAACCAGGACTGAGGGTGATAACCCACCTGATCATTAATGTATACTTTCAATAAATAGTGTCAATTAAATTATTATCAAAGTCCTAAGTAATCAATAGCCAAGACACTTTTTATATCATTCACTGAAAAAAAAACTTGCTTTAAACAATAAATATGTATTATAATCAACATAAACACTTCTTTATTGTAAACACAATATCCAAAGAAGCAAGATTCAGACATGATACTGATCGCAGTTTATGCAGAGAAAGCTTGGACCCATCTAAGTATTAGATGTTTGAATTTTCTTAAAAATTAATTAGTATGATAATAGCAATTTATCATTTTTATTGACTGACAGCAAAGGTTTATGTAAATAGAACATAAAGACACTGGGATTTAAAAAGAGACACTAAACAGAATCACCTGTTTAGTGTTCTCTCTCTCCTTATTTGCGTTGGCAATTTAACAACTGGCTCAGAATTTTTGACAGAGGAAGTGAAGGGCATAAAGGATAAGATTTTTAGGTTGCAATAAAGATTTCTATGAATGCAGTTATACAAAGATATCTTCCTTACTCAAATAATGAACTAAAATAACACAGTTGTCTGTTTAAAATAATGATTATCAAATATTTCATTTCCCAAACTATACCTATGATTCCTAAAGCACTTCTTGCAAATTTAATGCCTTCAACACCTCTTTTGTTAAGTAAAACTCCACATCAAAATTTAAGAACTTAAGCTGGGCTTAAATACCCAAAATTAGAACTTTAATGTTATACAATGCATAGGTTTTATATAAGTCAAAGAAACAATAAAACAGCGGAAGAACTTTGGATAAATATTGGAGCCTCTCAAGCTATTTACATCCCTGTATATGAAACACCATAGTAACTTTCTTACAAATAGCCCAAAAAAAATCTGGAACAAGTTAAAAAATATCAGGAGTGCAATTTAGTATCCGAAGAACATAGAGTTTTAACATAATCCTTCAATATAATTCCAAAGGTTAATTAAATACTATTTATTAGATATAATTTTGCATAATGTGGTTTAATCATTCACAGAACTCCAAAATTACAATTCACATTAACAAATAAGGATTTTCTCCCTTTTTCTGCTTTTTACAGCTAAAAAACTAGATGACTGAAAATTTCTATTTACAGTATGATTTAAGTCTAGTACCCTTTGAGAACATTCTGCTGAGAGAAAATTGAGAATAAAATGAAGTAACTGATTGACAGAATACATATGCTGCTGAAGGAAATACCTAAACATTACTCACAGCTGAGGTTTTAAGACTGATGGAACAAAGTTCACCTATATAACAAAGTGAACATGAAATTAAATGAAAGCTTCTATTTGTGTGTTACTGCCAGCATTAACAAAAAAAAGGAAAAAAAATCCATGAAAATAATAAAGTACTCTAAAAGTACTAAGTAAGTTAACTTAAGTAATAAGTTTTATCAAGATTCCTCTTATTGCTATGTCAAGTTTCGTTCTCATGACTCCTCTACACTTCTGGTTTGCACAGAGGAGAAAATGTGAAGTAAAATCCAAGAATGGACATCTATTATTTGTGATACAAAAAAAATTCTGAATTTTTTCAGCAGAGCTATGAAGTCCTTACTCTATAGATTTGTAAGGGGGACAATTGGGAAGACATTGTTTGAAAACAACAGGCATGAAAACAACAAGGTATGAAAGTACATGCACGTGACCCTATAAGACTTTAGAAAAATAAATTGTGGTATGGTCGGATGGTAAAGGAGGAACTCTAGTGATAAAACACAGGACACAGGATAATAATGTGAGGTGTGTGTCTGTGTATGTGTTATGTTTGCAGGGGGAAGGGGCTTTGGATGGGAGGTAAATATGTGAAAGTAGTCTGCCCCATCAGATTTAGACTGTCAGTATAAGCCTGCCAATGGACAACTATTTCAATTAGCATTCTCCAACCCCTCCACTATCTGCATGTGACTATTATGCAAGGATGCCATTGTGGCATCTTGGCTTAGTGCTGCCTGGCATGGTTGTGATTGGTTAAAAGAAACACAAACCATGCAGACTCTTTTTTCCCCACTATAGCACAATGATAGTGGGTGTAGCAAGTACTTTCTCTAGCACTGACACAGTGCTGTGGATGGTGCTGGTTACGGAAAACCAGAATGTTAGCGTATGTAAATGAATGTAAATGAATGCAAATGAATGTTCTGGTGTTTTGTAGATTGTGTTCTATGTCCTTTGCAAATAAATGTATTATTATCATTTAATGTCAGCTCGACATCACTCTGGGATCGTATGTACTATCTGATACATCAAGATATCACATATTTGTTGGTCAGAGATTGTTAGCAAAACCGCATGGTGTAAAGCATGAAAATAAATAAAGATAAAAAAAAAATTACACAGACAATATAGTCTATAAAGAATATAGACTTCAGTCCCATGGAGTCTCTTGGTATTAATGTCTTTGTTATTATAGGTTTAACTACTACTTGGACTCACTGTTTTAGCTGGCAACCAGCTAAACTGATATGGTTCCTGTGGCACTAGAACATCTATGTCAAGTTGTTTCTGCTCTTTTTCACTGTTAACAGTCCTGTATCCCAGCAATGACATGGCCCCTTTACACACCTCCTGGACACGTTTGACCTTGTTGTGGGGCAGCGTGCTACGCCAAGCCTGGGAGACATCAGCGGCATTGCGGGACGTGATGTCGAAGGCCTCTTTCCTGGAGCCTTTGCCTTTTCCATGAGTCACCTTATAAATCCATTCCTCTAACTGTGTGGTCATCTTCAGACCTACAAACTCATAAATGCTGTTTACCTCCATGAGAGGGTTGCGTGCCACGTCCTCGTAGCGGACCAATTTGTAACGACCTTTGAGAAATGGAGGGGGCTTCTGAATGGCCCTCTCATTGATGCGGACATGGCTACGGCAGATCTCCTGAATGACCTGATACTGCACCTCAGCTGCTGGTATGTTCCTTTGCTCCAGGACGACGGCGTCATCAGACATGAAGGATTTGGCTGACTGCTCTTTAGACCGCACCACAGCCCGAGGATCTCGGACCAGGTGGACGATGCGAAGATCAAGATTTGGGTCCTGTAGGAGTGGGTAGAGTGATTCAAGCTCAAAAAAACGCACTCCTTTTAAAACCACATGGCTGTAAGAGCCACAGGCCTCCTCCACCTTATATAAGCCCCTAGCATCACATTTCTTGAAGCACTGAGTTTGGTTGCTCAACTGATCGCGTGGTGTGAGAGAACAGACTGGTGGTGAGCACAATGCTCGACTGTGACTCCACATAAACAAAGAGGACAAATTGTGGTGTATTGGCAGGTAGCTCTCCAGGGCAGAGAAGTCACACTGGAACGTGCTCCTCATTAGATCTCTCACCGCCATGCGAAGTTGCCTCATTCCATGGTGATGCAGGTTGGTCCACACGTGCCAAGCTGGCTCCATGAGATAGAAGACAGATGGATGCTGATTGAACACTTGACCCAGGAAGGATGAGCCTGATCGCCATGATGACAGCAGGAGAACATGAACTTTGCCATCGGAGGGGGCAGGGCCGCAGGCATTGAGCTGGACGTACCAGCCGTAAAACAGCACCACTGCCGCTCCTTGAAGGATCACCACGAAAATCATGGTGCCGACATTAACTCTGCAGCGGGGCATCATGGCTGTGGATCACTGTTAGTCTCTAATGCTTTCTCCTCCTTGATGGAACTGTGACTTGCCTCTGCTGCAGAAAAAAACAGGGCAGGGGATTGAGAGTTAGATTAAAGGAGGGAGAAAAGGAGCCAGAGAGGGAGAGGCAACAAATAGCAAAATCTGTTAGAAGGCAAAGATGTACAACAGAAAAGAGGAATGACCCCATATTCAGCTACTAAGCTCAAAAGGGAGCTTAAAGGCAAGTGTGTCTCTCCTTTAACTTGGGTAGAGCCTGAATAGGTTAAGTCTGTTAGAACTGCAGTGAGGAATGTTATTTTTTGATATGGCTCTAGTGAAAACAGATTAGAGCTTATTAAGAATATCATTGCCTCCATGATATTTATAGTTATTTGGCTTAAGTCATTCTGTGAATAAAGGCAACTTCAGGAATCAGCAGCTCATGGGGAGGTATTATTTGTTCAGAGGAGTTAAAAACTGTGGCCTGTTGAAAATAACTTAGAACAAGGCTTGATACAAGTAATAAAATGCAAAGATCCCCTCCTCTAAAAAATATTTTTTCTTAAATTTATCTACCCCAAAATATCTTATACACCTTTACCATTCAGGCTTATGTCAGTGCAAAGTCTGAGTCAAACCAGAGTGGTGTTTTACCATTTCTCTACTGAAGGGGTCAGTATATCTGTGGTCTTCTTTCAAATCTGAGATTCAACCTTCCATGGGTATGCTAGATATTATATGCCATGAAATCAAGAGCCAATCACATGCAAAGTAACCTTCACCTCCAGTATAAAACGGACTGTCAGAACAGAAAGTGAGACTTTGCATTAGCACAACCACCAACACTGTGTCAGCCACTGTCAGCTACGAGCTAACAAGCTAACAACATACACTTACCATTCTGACAAATCTGTTAGTTGTTGAATATGCTGCATGGAGATGATTCCTCATCTAAGTCTAGCACATGTTTTAGCCTCAGATATTTATAGATAAATCTCTCTGATGTTTTACCCTGGCTAGCTGTCTTGATGCTTACTGCTCTTTCACCAAACAATTCACCGCGGGTAGTGGTGGGCAGGGCCTAGGACCTGCAATGTAATGATCTCAAAATTTTCATTGAGAGAAAATGAGTAGATGTGCTTGCCGCCACCTCTTTTAAAGCTTTAATTTTAATTTTAATACTGGAAATACATTTTTAAAAAATCTTGGCTGTTTTTTTAAAAACATATTTTAAAATCCCACAGCTACAGGGTTGTGACAGGGTGCATTGGGCCGGGAGTCCTGGAGCACTGCTGCATCAGAGAGAAAGCAATCGGCTCCTCAGGAGTGTTAGTAGTGGTGTTGGACACTTTCTCCCAAAGAGCACCAGGGCAGAGAAAATTTTTTCAGCACAATAGGTACATTACAAGAGTGATGTGTTTGCAGGTCACTGCTGTGTTGCCAGGTTCCTCCTGAATGAGCAGGATTTGCTTGCATCTTTATGACTTCTTGCATTTGTGACTCATTCTTAACTGTTTATCACACAGTGTCACACATGACTCTTGTCCTAAGAGGACACTGGTAAATATTGATTTTGTACCTTCGAGAACATGCTAATGTAGTCACAACAAAAATCATTAACCACAAGGAACTAGATGTTTTCAAAGTAGGCTTTGTCTATTACATGAACAATACTCATCACAGGAACAATCTCTGACACTTCAGATTGTTGGAGGAGGTTTTTATGATTTTGAGACCATAAAAACATCCCCCTTTGAGCATTAATACTAGTAAGAGTTCGATTTGCAGAAAACATTAACTAGATAAGACAATATTTAGTTAAGGCAAGACAAAGCAGCTGAAAAGATTTTTCACATATTATCTGATGTTGTCATTACCCGTCAACCTCCCTGTATTTTATTCATGTTTCCCTGTGTTTCCTGTTTTATTTTGGTAATCACTGTCCAGTCTTGTTTCAGATCAAGCTTGCTATTTGTTTCTTTTACCTACCCTATCTATCTTTACCATGTCTATAAAAGGTCAACAGTAAAATATGGAAATGAATACCTGGGACTGATGATGGATGACACAAGTGTAATGAAGGACATTTAACTCTTCAAAACCATGACACTTGCATCTAAAAAGGCCATCACCAGGAAGTGGCTGAAATGTGACCCTCCAACTTTAAAACAGTGGTGGACATTGTGGAGGAAATATACTTAGAAAAGCTAACTAATTATTTAAGGGCTAAAGCTAGGATCCATAAAAAACATTGGGCTATAATAAATAATTCGGGACAAATTTTCAGGTGACATGAGAATAGATCAATAGATCTGGTTGTAAAGACAAGGTAGCCTTAGGTCCTTAGGTCCTTCAAAGTTCCCAGTGGGAGACCATGATCACTGCTGACTGCTGAGGTAATCCATGCAAGCGTACCCTTATTTCTTGTCCTCACTGAACAAGCCCTGACATGATCTCACCTTCAGCCCTGGGGATCCACAGGTAAACATCAGCCATCATAACAGATACTTCTTCTCTTTTTATTTTAATTTTTATTTTAATTCCCTCTCTCCTTATCGTTTAGTCACAGTTCTCATCTAATAAATTTTTATACTATAAAATTGTTTTACAGTGCTGTTTTACAGCCTCTCCTGTACTTTGGTCTGATTTGTATGTTTGGTAACATGTTCTGCCAAATCCAGGATATGTTCCAATACACAATCAAGATGGGAAGCAGTATACTTGGGTCTAGCCACACACGGCTGCTCAGTTATGTTAAAGACTTCTTTCTGAGTGGGCGGAGAACATCCTTACAACAGGTTTCAACTAAGCTACAGGGGCAAAGAAAGGATTCTACAAAGCAAAATGGGAACAGCCAGATTTATTCAGTCTTACGATTCTTCAGCAATTAGGCACCATCAAAGTACCATTGTAGCGTCTTATTTGGGGCTATGCACAATTCTAATGGTTTGCAAAATGTAGATGGTGCAATATATTGATAAGATAAGTAAATTGTTGATGTAACATTAGATTCTCTGGAATCACGCAGTGTCTTGTATATGCTCAACCCATGGTGCTTAAAAGTAGGGGCTTCACAAAGCAGATGACTAGTAGACTGTATTTGTACAGAGGGAGAAAATGGGGTTGCATCATCCGTTTTATTAATGCCAGGGTTATTTCATGTTAGATAAATAAATAAATTATTTCTGGTATTTCAGTTGTTACTATGTCATAGAAGGAGGATTTTGAAAAAAAAAAAAAAACATTTTTGATAATGGATTGTCACTTGTAGTTCCTTTCACCTCTTGCCTATTGCAGCCCTTTCTGTCCCACCTACTGTCACTCCCCCTCAGGATCACTCCTCTGGACACCCCTATGCTTACAGACAATCTCTGAATTAGGCAGAGTGGACAGGCTGGGTGTTTGCAGGATGAGCTGCCACCAGGTTATTGCTCTTCATTTACTTTTTTTCCAGCCTACCCGCCTGCAGTCACCAGCTCCTAGGATGAATCTTCTCCCTCTGGTCCACTCTCAAAACAAAGCCTGCTGTGCAACCACTGAAACCAAGTAAAGCTAGTCCTGGTTTGTCCTATCATTTTTCCAAGCATCATGTCTTTAGAAGAGCAGGCCAGCAACAGCTCACCCTGTGGACACTCGGTGGACGCTGTCCGCTCTGCCTACCCCACAGACAGAGTTGCATAGCCAGAGACCATAGATAGTGTGTTAAGCAGGGAACCAGCGGTTCACAGCTGGCTTAATCAGCTCTGTTGCTGACTTTCTGTTAAACAAACCAATTGCAAGTGAAACAGACAACTATAAATAAAAGCCTCTTTGCTTGACTCATATGTTTATATCATCCTTTGGGATTTGATATTTCCAATGACAAAACAATAATGTTGGATTATTTATAATTAAGTGTACCATGTATGTAAAATGGCTCAATCCTGCTATATCCATTATCAGCTCCAGGAAAATCAGTTAATTGTTTTTTGTGAGTTGCTTGATATGCTAGCCAGAAGTTGCATGCTGATTGCCCCAGTAACTTGGGGCAATCTTTACTACTGAGCTCTGAAGCACTGCTACAAATGAGAAGTACATATTTTACACCACATTATTACATGCAGTAAATTATTTTCCATGCTGATCACTGCTGCAGCACATCTACCACCCTGTGTGAAATACAATTTGCAGGTTAAATCCTTTATCATAAGTTTGAGTAACCAGGTCGGAAAATTTGAAAAGTTCATCTAGGATTGTCTATGTTTAACAAGACATTAGAGCACAAATTCAGAGAAAAAAGTTCTTCTAAACAGGCTCTTTCTTCTGACATTGTATCATATTACATCGACTGATGGACTCGGTGTCCTTTTCCAGTAGTTTTGTGATAAATTCTCCACCTTATATCATATCATGTGCTTGTGTAGATTGCTCAAGGATAAAATTTTAAGACATGGGTCTCTGGCTGAACACATGTGCATGCATTGAAAACTATTAACGGCCCACAACCTTTGCCCCAAGTGATAACCCAGGCAAACCTGTGCAAATCAATGGAAAGGAATAAGCTAATTAAAATACCTAGGCAGGTGTGTGCTTATCTATCGAAAGAATAAGCTCAATAAAATACCAAGATCTAATTGCCTATCTGGCCAAAACTAAAGGTGTTTGCAGATCAACTGGCAGATGTATTTCCTTATAGGCCTAACAGGTCAACTTCATGTTTTTGGCTAGCCATACACAGCACACTCTCTCGCCTGTGCACAGGAAACATATGAGATAGTGCTGTTTTTCAAATGTATTCCTGCATTTAATAACGCTATGCTCTCCACAATCTTCATCAAACTCAGAGACCTGGGACTCCATGCTGCTTTGTGTGACTGGATCCTGAACTCTCTTAATTTTGAT
This sequence comes from Acanthurus leucopareius, assembly GCA_029814765.1. NCBI lineage: Eukaryota > Metazoa > Chordata > Actinopteri > Acanthuriformes > Acanthuridae > Acanthurus > Acanthurus leucopareius. The sequence continues at coordinate 5,301,254 of JAQMCX010000050.1, forward strand.
CATTTGAATTTAATTTTTTTTTAACCTTTCCTGACAGACAGGCAGGCAGGCAGGCAGACAGGCTGTGCAGATTAGTGGTCAACAGATCATCTGCTCTTGTTTATTTTTATCCTGCCATTGATAAAAATACATTTTAAAAAGTGGTACTTTGGCTCTGGTGCAGTTACCTCTCTCTGTTATGAGAACTCAGAATTTAATATTTGTCCATGACTGCCTCAGTAATATGGAATAATTAATCCACTTAGCAATGAACTTTTCATCACCTGAACCTCAAACACCTGCCCCCTTCTTAACTCTTTTGGTTGAAGTTTACCTTCAAAACGCATAAGTTTCACTGTGATGTCAGTGACGTTAAAAAGTTGAACTAAAGTCATGACGTCCGGATATTTATCATTACTACATTTATTGAAGTCTGTTTGGCATCACTTAAATGTGAAAACTAAAGCTGATGCATTCATATTTTTGGAAAAAGTATAAGGACATGACCAACTTGAATTTAATTATATATATCAAATAAATCATTTACGTCCTTGAGAGACGCAGTTGGGACTGTATTTTTCTGTAATTTAATAGTGTTTGCTGTTGAAGTTTTGGTTAACAGTACAGTACAGGTAAATGATTTAAATGATGACCTCAACGATCCTCTACCTTTCACTTGGTCCATAACAAGTTGAGTCACTGAACCTTGAACTTAAACACCCTAGGCATACTCTGGTTTGATTCAGAGAAGTCTTCTGTAAATATGACATTTAACCTTTAAGTGACTGATAATGTCACAGTTCTTTCCGTGTAGAGACAATTTTCTTGGCATGTGGACCCCGGTTAAAATTACAGAGCCACCTTGATGGATTGTGATACAGCTCCCTCTGTCTTCATTGGGGGTTTGTCCACATGAAATGTTATACTGTTTGATTGGCTAAACTCCAGGTTTGATCCCAGATGCGTTTCTGCATGCGTGCAAAACCATTAACAAATCGCTAGTTTTCATGTGTGACAAAATTTTGAGGAAAAGAAGGAAATTAGTCATGCGTTGTCCCAAAGAAGGGCGTCCGCAAGCTTCTTCCCACCGGTCCCAAGGAAACTATACACAAATCCCCCAAAAATGAGCAGAGAGCGCGATCCTGGACAAGAAGGGGGGAGTTTTTGTTTAAATTGAGACATTTAGAGGAAATACCTTACCTTTGGTTCTGTTTTCGGTCGTGCTGCCTGTCGTCCGGGGCTGGTGCGCAGTGGCGTCTGTCCCAGGACACCGCGGTCCTCCGCTCTCCTCCCCCCGGTCCTTGGCCAGCAGCTGCTCGGCTACCTCCACTGTCCGCCGGTTGCGTACAAGGCGGCGTTTTGAGACGTGGCCAGAGGCTCTGGTGAGCTGACTGGCAGTGGACTGGGCGGGGCTGGTGGTCCGAGACACAGGAGGATGGTGGTGGGTGTAGAGGAGCAAATTTCATTCGGTGTCCCTGCAGCGGCTCAGAGGCACACTGCAGTGAGATAACATCTGAGAGTCTCACATGTGCCAAGGATTTTAGGCAAGGGAACACTGAAAACGATAATGAGCAGTGAAAAAAAAATATCAATGAGCAATACTTTATTAAAACAATTTCCTTTAAGAGACTCCGAAACTCGAACAAAATTGCCTGGTTACAAAATTATATGAAATAAAATAAAAACAAACATAAATGAGCTTCAGTTGAAGGTTTTTAACAATAAGGTGTCAGGTCCACTGTCGGGTTCACTTTTCATAAGGGTTCGTACAATTAAATGAAAACTAAAGCTACTACGAACAAAACTTTTCACACACACACTCACACTAGATTGCGCTTATGGAACAGTCCCAAAATATAATGAATAATTAACTCAATAATCTTGCATATAACTGAAAAATTGTCAGAGATACCATCATAAAGTCCAAAAAGAACCAATGTTAAACTAGAATAGCTGCATATTTCTGTTTAAAAAGCTTGAGGCAATACTAACCAACAAATCAAGCACAGGTACTTTGAGTCAAGCCAGACTGAGGAGCAAGATCTGGATCTGCCGATGCTGATGCAGCTGTGTAAACAACCACGTGCATAGAAACATCACAGCTGCAAGTTTTGTGTGTGATGGGTTTGGGGTGCAAACGTCCAGGGATGACACACGAATTAAAACCAGTGTTCGTTTGTGTGTCAAATATAAATTATCTGTCAAATTTAAGTGGTGGCGTGATGGCATCCTCTGCCACAGAGTGGTCCTACACTTAGTTTGTGAAGTTTACACTTGTGTTTTAATTATTTAATTAACCTCAATTTGACCTTCCGCAAGTTTTACTCACATTTAACATAAATTTGCGAAACTATCAATGACAAGTACCTTTTCATTTCCCACAGCATACTCATTTAATTAGCACACTGGCCAGTACATTAGTTTCTATGGTAGTGTGCAGATTAAGTTACGTAATGTAATGTCGCATGTCTGTATGTCTTAAGTTTTTAAAAGTTATCCTCGTACCAAGTTACCAGTTTGGCGTATCTGCTGTTATCCACGCCGGTAAGGAGCTATGTGGACTGGACTGATAAGGACATGCCCGCCGAAAATGAGAACCTTAATAAAGGAAGGTGCAACTTGGACTGTACCAAGATTCAGCCATATCATGGGGGATGTTAAGTTTAAAGTTTAGTAATTTGTTTATGTCTTTGGACTATATAAGTTTGTTTGGTGGTTTGGATTTGGTTAATTTTTGTGTTTATTTATACTGATGGACTTATCTTCCTCTTTTGTTTTATCTGTAGAGTAATTTATACTGTGCTCTTTTGAGTTTACACTTTTGTTTAAAACATGGTCTGATCAACCATTATATTTTCCATTTTACGTTAAGTTGTGTAGGTCAGCAGGAATTTGTTTAGTTTTTGGTAAATTGATCAGTTTAATTTTGGGACAAATGAAACCCATTTTTAAAAATAACAAATGATTAAAATCAAATTATAAATGACTCATCATCCCCTCCAGTTTGGTCCATCACATATGGTGGCAACTGTTGGATCAGCTGGTTAAAGAGACAGGTAGCTTTTAAAAATCTCTTATTAATTTTTTTTTTTTATCTCTATTTTTTAAGCAACATTGAAGCTTTGAGAAATGTGTACGAGGTGAGCAGAGAGTAATGAGTTGCACACTGGACCAAAAAACAAAGCAGACAGGGAAGAGGAAATGGAGGCTGGTGAGTCTGAGGGAGTAGTACCCCAGGCTTCTACCAAGTTTTCCCCATTACAATTGTTTTATGGCCATGAAATAAGGGGGGGCTCTGACCATGCTAAAGGAGGCCAAGGAAAGGGACCAGGGGAAGAATGAAGCTGTTAAAACATTTTCCTATATTGCCCATAAGAGAGATATTACAAAAGATGACTGAACTGACCCAGCAGCTCATAGATAATGCCTAGCAGTGCCAGAATACTTTAGGGAACTTCAAGGAACCTTTATATCTGGTCAGAAGGTCCCAGTCGTGCTGCTCACGAAATAGACAAAGTGGTAGGACCTTGGTCTGGCAAAGGGGAAGAACCTTGTAGGGTGGAGGGACAGCTTTGACCCACTACCTACCAATTTGCCACCCCAGGGCAGACGCCATTCAGTGGGGTTCAGCATGTTAACCTCCTCAAGGAATTGACTAAGAGACCTGAGAAGAAGTCTCTAAACAGAGGTGGACCTGATGCCGCCTCAGGGGATCATTGAGAGTTCAAAGTAATTCACACAACCCAGTAGTTTTGGTCCCAATGAAGGATGGCAAAATAGATTTTTGTATTGATTTCAGATACCTAAACTTTTGTCAAATTTTGATTCTTACCCAACGCCATTTATTGATGACACAGTTGAGTGCCTGGGCAAAGCATAATATCTGACCACCATTGACATGTGCAAGGACTTTTTTCCAAGTGGCTCAGGAAGCTGACAACCTTTCCTTTTTCTTGGGGGCTTTTCAGTTTATTGTCCTACTATTTAGGCTGCACAGTTCCCCCACAGCCTTCCACAGGAGTGATCAGGTGTTGATGGGATGTTATTATGCCTGTGTATATTTTGATGATATTTTGGTTTAGAGTGCTATGATGGAGGTGCATTTGCAGCATCTGAGGAAAGTCCTGAATTGATTTTCCCTAACATTACCTTGGGAAAGAATTTATCTTTAGAGACTGACCATAAAAAGATACAGCAGCTGGAAAGGTGAAGGACACCAAGAATGAAGGATCAGTTCAAAGTTTGAGATAAAGACAACTCCACTGCAAACTACCTCTCTGGCTGTCCCAGCAAGGATTTCAAAGAGGGGATGTTTGTGTCATGGCTGCACCTGCTGCCACACAGAGTAGTTGAATGTAACCCTCCTGCATTCACCTTAGTTTCTTCAGATTATACACTTATGATTTATTTATTATGATTATTATGTACACATATTTATCTATTTAGTTGACCTCTGATCCGAACACTTAATTTCTGCTGGACATACATTTGCAAAACAGGTGAGTAATGACATTACAATACATACATTCAGCATATTTTGCAGTACAGTAATTTCTATTTTTAGCACACACATTTAGTTTGGTAATGTACATTTGAATTTCACTTTATCTTTGGTTGAGTTTGCTTTATTTTTTCAAATTGTTATTATTTTAAAAGTTATCAGTGTGGTATGTCTTCTGCTAATCAACAATGCTGGAGGGGCACATTGGCAGGCCTAGTAAAGAATGTACCCACTGAAACAGAGGCTTTAAACACCGAGAGTTGCCAGCTGGCTCATACCATGTATCTGCCACACTGGGGGGAGGGGAGTAGTTTCCTGTTTAGTACTTTATTTCTTTGGCCCATAATAGTTTGTTTGGTGGTTTTGGTTTGGTTAATTTTTTTGTTTATTTATACTAATTTTCCTGTTTTGTTTTGTTTTTTTTAATCTGTAGTGTAATTAGTTCTGTATTTCTTTGAGTTGTCACCTCCTGTTTTGAATAAGGTCTCATCAGCCTTTATATATCTCTATGTGTTCAGTTGAACAGGTCTGCTGGATTTTTGTTACGTTAGGTCAGTTAGTCTGTTTAGTTCTACTGAGTCTGTAGAGTACAGCCTTGGTTTAGTTCTGCTTAGTTGAACTCTTTCATGGGCCAAAAACTTCATTGTACGTTTGTTTAATTTTTGGGGCAAATAAAACTAATTTTTGAGAAATTCACAATGCCTCATCATCCCCTCCAACTTGGTCTGTCACAGTTGGCACTGAAAAACAGGATGTCTGCGTTTCCTGCACAATCAAAATTCATATCCTGCCTTTGTGTTGTTTGAAGTAGGTCTTTGGTCTCCAGTACTAACCTGATAGATGAAGAGGGAAGAGTCGAGGATGACTGCCACAGGACACCACTGTGGAGTGAGTCTTTAACAGCTGCAGAAAGGTGTAAATTTCTGTCCCTCTCATCAGGTAAAAAGTTCACTTTGCCCTTTGTCTGGTACTATGACATAAATTCAAAGCAAAACAAGGACTGCAAAAAAAGATGAGTGACATGTCTCTACTTTCCATCAACTCATTCCATTCCATATGTTTTTGCTTGTCCCTTTGTAAAAACCCAATAGCACAAAGGGCAGTTTCAAAATGTCGAAAATGTTTAAGAGGAGACAAGTTATAGGTTCTTAAGTTAAGCAAACAGGGTGTAACTCTTATTAAACTGTCCTGCCCAACCTTAACTTGAGTAATGACTGGTTAAGATGAGCTAATACAGTGGTGCCGGTCCAGAACTAAACACACACTCAGTTGTTAACATGCACACGTAATGTCTCCTGAGACTGTGAGTCAGAGAGAGAATGAAAGCATGACTCCTGCCTCTGCAGTATGGCATTGCAGTTGTGGATTGTGTTTTCTTTTTTGTTAGTTTTGGTTTACAGTTACAGTTTATTACGGTTTCTAATGTCCCAGGCAAAGATTGATCAGTTTGTGGTATGGGATACAGTGAGAACTTTATCTTGGCCTCACAGTGTGCTCAAGTGTTTGTTATCACATATCAGGCTGTGACAAAACTAGCATGGATCATCTACTACTGGTATATAGGCATGTATTTTCACATGAACACAACAATCTGTTAGTTTTATACACAATTATACGTTATATAAAGGGTCCTTTTTATGGTCCCGCAATTAGAACTCTTATTTTCAAAACTTTACAAATTAAGGCAGAACTGAGTGAGGATGAGTAAGGTTGTTGGCAGCAAATTTCAAGGTCTGTCCTCCAACTCTTCTTGCCATTACTCTGTTTTAATTGTGCTTTAATTTAAATGACTGTAGAAAAAAAAGAGTACTTAACCAAATTTGTGGTTATCACAAATGAACGTTTTAAGTCTAAGGTTAAAATTTTAGGAAAAAACATGAAAGTAAATAAAAACATTATGGTTGAGAAGACAGTGTTAAAATGCACAAAATCACCCAACGCTGTACAATGTACAACAGAAAAATGAACAAGCACATAAACAAAGTATTTCTTTTATTACTGTCACAAGTAGTCATAAATGTACAAACAGTAAAAATATAGAAAACCTATTTATGTTTTCTTTAAATTTCTATTGATTCAAACAGCAGAGGGAGAGGGAATTTATTTTCATGTATGAGAACAAGTGTGGCCTGTAGAGGAGGGCCTGCGCAAAATTCTGTTCAAGAAAAAAACATGAATGAAAGTGTGTGTCAGCATGTTTGTATAAAATACACACAAATAATAGAATACACCAAATTCTTGCAATGTTCATCGGTCACCTTATTGCACTGGGGACAAACCAGAGACACAAGTCTTTGAGAGATATAAGTGAGTTCACTTCTGAAAATAAATACAGTGGATGTCTCTTACCTAACTCATGACATTTGCTTATCAGTTTTTACATGAACTGGCACAAAACTGTGACATCCTCCTATATGCAAAACTGACACTTTCTTTACATTTGATTTATTTTAGCTGGCACAAGTTTAGGTGTTCTATTACATTTTGATGTTTATGTTTCAGTCAGAGTATCAGTGATGGTAAGTCACTCAGACTCATTGTTATATTGTGAAAAATACTCTAGTTGTGTTTTATACCTGGAGGTCAAAACATTACTACAGCATCATGACAGGTGAGGTTTTCCCAGTGGCAGGGGTACGGTGGTTAGAACCTGATTCTGGAAAACAAATCTCTGAACGCGCTCAAAGACCCAGAGGAAAATGAGGAGGACACTGACATACTGAATCCAGGCAAATTTGATGGTTTCCCAAAAGCCAGGACGATAGGTGGATGGAGACGGTTAAGGCAAAAATGAAGATAAAACCTGACATTACAAGTCAAACTGCTTTTTTTTTTTTTTTTTGAACTGTATTTGGATAAGTCCAGTTTGATTCAATAAAAAACACTCAGAGACAATGTGGATCATAAGTAACAATGCAAAATGTAAGAGGAGCTGGAAAAGCATGTGGCCTATTAGTGAGGTCACCTAATAAAAAGAAACTTTTATCATATAGATAGTTATATTTTTATTAGTTTGATTTATTACAAACCTTTTATAGCTTCAACTCTGACTGACTCTTAAACAGCAACTCCCAACAACATTTTAATCTGAAATTTTAGTTGCTTGCACACTTAAATCCCCTCCATAAAAAACTTTTTTTTTTCTGGACAAACCTGCTATCTCTCTTTTTTGAAACTAACCTGCACTTGTCTCTTACCTGAAGATATTTAGGGATAAAAGACATACTATGTAGTTGCCAGCAAAAATTATGGATAAAAAAATATATAAATATACATCAAGAATATAGCGAAAATACAGAATGGGCAACACTGTATATATGAAGCTACACTTTAAATTTCTAAAACAGCATATATAAATTTAAAAAGAGGTTTATAACACACTCTTGTGCAGTTGTAAACAGGTTAGTATTTATAATTGCATTTGTTAACAACTGTAACTCCCCCGTGGGTATTCAGAGGTAGAGGCCGGAGTATAAACAGACATTGAAGGACAATACAATAAAAAAGAGATGTAATAATATGTCTTCAAAAATTACAATTGTGGACAAATTCAAAATAAAACATAGACATCATTAATAAAACATAAATGTACCTCCAATTATATGTTAACACACACACAAACACAAACATACACACTCTTCAATGCATTTATTAAAGGATATCTTATGACCTCCACAGGGTAACGGATCTCAGCATTAAGCTGAAAGGGAGAACCTGCAGCTCTTCCAACAGTCCAGACTGGCATGGGACAGGACAATACTGTGGTTACTATGAAAGAAAAAAATAGAGACAAAAATATAGAGAGAAAAGTGAAATTTTGGACATTTCACATTAACGACATTTTACGAAATAAATATAAAATTCCACAGATGTAAGAAGTTGCGGGTTTAAATCCTGTTCAGGTATTGGTTTAGCTTAAATTGATCCTGGTTTTAGTCACATAGTTAATTCTATTAAACAGAAGTTGGCAAACAGTACGAGCCAATGTGAACGTACAACTTATATCCTGTTGACGCAAGCAAAAGATTACAGTGTGTATCAATTTACAATTTGTATCCTGTTAACACAAGCCAAAAATAACAGCCAATGTCAACTTACGATGTCTACCCTGTACAGTGGAGTGAAAGTGTTTGCCCCCTTCCTGATTTCTTACTTTTTTTGCATGTTTCCCACACTTAAATGTTTCAGATCATCTAACAAATTTAAAAATTAGTCAAAGATAACACAAGTAAACACAAAATACAGTTTTTAAATGAAAGGTTTTATTAATGAAGAAGAAAAAAATCCAAAGCTACATGGCCCTATGTGAAAAATTAACTGCCCCCTAAACCTAATAACTGGTTTGGCCACCCTTAGCAGCAACTACTGCAATCAAGTGTTTGCAATAACTTGCAATGAGTCTTTTACAACGCTGTGGAGGAATTTTTTCCCACTCTTCTTTACAGAATAGTTTTAATTCAGCCACATTGGAGGGTTTTCGAGCATAAATGGCCTGTTTAAGGTCA
>JAQMCX010000050.1:5310338-5359661 GCA_029814765.1 Acanthurus leucopareius
GAAACATTTAAGTGTGGAAAACATGCAAAAAAGTAAGAAATCAGGAAGGGGGCAAACACTTTTTCACACCACTGTATATTCAAAAGCAAATGAAACATAAACCTTTGTAAACTTACAGTTTCTTCTCTGGTAACTCCCAATAATGTTGTCAAGGTCATAGGCACTGGCAAAGGGGCTGGAACCATCAATCACTGACACCTTAGCATCAATAGAGAAAAAAGACATATTGTGGATTTCTTAACAAATCAGAGTGTGGCAGCATTACATGAGCTAACAGTACATGTGGTAGTTTACTGCAATGGTATATATCCATCTTGATTATTACAAGGGCCTGTATGAAGTTGTTAAGGAGGACATGTACAGTCCAGGTTGAGAATATATGATATTTTATATGAATTCATGTTGTTTGGTTACAGGTTCTTTAGATGCTGTGCAATCATTGTAAATTTTGGTGTAGGAATTATTATACAAATATTTCTTGTTCAGTATCTGATTTGTAGCATCTGATTTAACCACATAACCTTCCTAACCTCAACCTTCCTGTTGTCATCAGACAGAAAAAGCCATTTCCTTACCCAATATTAACACCACACACTACATTCACACTTACATCTTCCTCTAATTGTTTACTGCTTTAAACAGTCTTATGCAATGTCTTAGCATCCTCTCAAAAGCTAAACCATGACAGTGAAAATTAATTTTTTGAATGAGCGAGTAAATCCAGTTTCTGAATTATCACCCTGCTATGGATGGACTGAAACTAAAAAAAAATTAAATCATTTAAAAGGATTTTGACCTGTAGAGTCTCAGGATGTATCAAAACATACAAAATATATTTTCATGTCAATCATTGTTGGTATAAGGTCTGCATGACTTGACTTTCTGTTGGTGCAAAAGAGAAAAAGAGGAAAGTGGAAGAGGGAGTACAAGTGGAAAGAGAGAAAGACAGGGAGTCAGTGTCTTCCCACATTGTATATGTTGTACAGTCCTCGGTGCGGCAGGGGTGTCCTCTGCTGTAGCCTCAGGTCTCCGCTAATGAACAGCTTGGCCCCAGGGACCAAGGAAGAGTGCTGCACATAAGCCAGGCTCTGCATCACCACTGTGGACATTCGCTGGCAAAATATAAAGAAAGAAAAATATTAAGGGGCAAAACTAATTATTTAGACTTATCCAAGAATCGATTTTAGATAAAATTTAGAATAAATAAATACTATCAAATAAAAAGAAACCTTGCTGAAATTTCCATAGGTGAAAACTTGGTGCATAGGCTTAGGATCTATGCAAACTTTTTATGTGACAAAAAGGTAATGGAGGGGTTGTGGATTCAAAGTTAGACCTCAACAGCGCAAAGCAATAAAGCAGTGTAAAATTCCTCAAGCAATCTTAATGTCATAATTACTTAGAGCAGTTTTAAGATCAGAACTTGTGCTGAATAAACACTGATTATCAATGCTTTTTTAGCATCAGCTTTTCTAATTGTGCCACAGACACCATCTACATCTCAGACTGTGAGTGGACATACAAACCAGGTACTGCAGAGGAATACATACAAAGAGCTGGTAGCTGAAGGTGAGAAGCAGTTGAACACTGTACACCTGTTCCTGAGGTTTTAAAGGTAGCTGTAGTTGAAAAATCAGAAGATCCAACTTCCCATCCTGGTTGAGGTCCTCTTCTCTCACCTTTAGAGTGTTCACCCACACAGAAAAACAATATTTTACTTTATTTTTGCTACCCTGATGACTACTTTCTCAAATCCACTGTATTTTTCTAATCAAAATGACAAATCACCTTCAACATTTGACTTTGTTAAAATAGCAAAAGCTAAGGCTGTTTTTTAATAGATACTGGCGAACCTATGGACACATTTGAGACAAGGAATACAAGAGTACGTTTGAAAATGCTGCAGTGAATCTCTTACAGAGACAGCAGGGATCCGCAGGTTGGTCCCAAACATGTTGTTAAGATGGGGAAAGGTGCTCCATGCAACGTAGTCTCCCTGTGGACTGGTTGATGCCACCAGGAGAGTCTGGTACTGAAACCTCACGACTGGCTGTTCCTCATAAGTGCTTCTTTTTATCCAGAAACCTAAAATGATATCGTTGTAGTTTAAACAACACACGAGTTACGTTATTTATACTGATTTAACAAAAGAGTGAATTTTAGGCCGTTTTACATTTAATGGGTTTACTCAGTAGTAAAGTTTGTCATTAGGCAACGACAACAAAAGCAGCGATTAGGATAGTTTAGTGCTAGGTACTGAAGCAAAGTACCTTGGCTCCTGTAAGAAACAAGCAGAGGTGGGATGTAGGTGAGGCACAAAACAACAACCAGAAATAGAGTGGCTTTCGTGCAAACACTCGTTTTGTACCGAACCAAAGCCGGATGAGAATAGACCTCATAGAACGCCATAGGTGACGATATAAACAGCGTTCGTATCCGCCAGTGTTGTTGTGTATCATCAACGTGACCGGCTGGCTGGTAAATGTTCAAGCTAGCAGAGATGCTAACCGAGTGGATGCACCCAAAATATCACCGCGTGAGTAAACGCTCATAGACAACAAAACCCTTAACAAAACAGGTTTTTCCCTTGTTAAATCATATCCATCGAACAGCTCCCGAAATTAAATAGTTGCTGGGAGCATATTCGAGACGAAACGACGTATTAAATGCTATTTGCGTTAGCCCTCCAACTACTTTAGTCTCGTAGCATATACCGCGCCATGTTTGAGCGTAGCTCAGCGTCTTACGGTTACCATGGCAGCCAGACTACCCTTGCAACGGGAAGAAAGAATGGCGTTCTTTCCGGGCAGCCAGGGATCATGAAAGGTTTACAAATCGCCCTGAATACAAGAAACAGACTATCGAGCGAAGTTAGTCTGATGTAACTGTTTCCCAGAAATGCGTATGCCATGAAATTTTAACAGTATTAGTAAAACTGAGTTTCAATCCCAGGCTTTATGAAAGCTTTTATCATGTTTTGGCCCTGTGTAGGCATACCTAAATGAACTATTAGCCTGACTTTTAAGTAGCATCAGACTGCGTTTAGGATCAAGACGCAAGAGGCAAAAAGTTTGAACAAAATAAACATACACAAAAAATATATGACTAACACAACAAAATAATTTAGGGTTCTCCTCATTTGCCAGGAATGCTTTTGTTGTACTTGGAGATTTGTGCTGGATTTAGTTAGTGCTATGGTGGAAAGGGGTCAGGTGGGCTGCCTGCCTCCGAGTGGTTATATTTAGCCTATGTGTAAAAAAAAAAAAAATGTAGCCTATGTGTGTGTACTTTTGGGCTACTTCTTGCCTATGCATTTCAGGTAATTATGTTGTATTTTTTATTCCGCTGCATTAATTTTATAGTTTGGTGGCTTTAGTTAAAAGATCCTTTACTGATTAATTCTTCTAAGCCCTAAAATATGTTAAAATATGTAAAATGTAAAATGTGTTTTTGATAACATTCAGGTGAGAGCATCACCTGTTTTGAAGTCCAAGAACAAGGACAGGGGCACTATTTAAATATGATTTGATTATGTTCAATAAAATGTAACCATGAACTGCTCCTCCCACATAGAGGTTCTGAGGATCATTTTCTTATCAATATGAATTACTAAGTCAGTCACAGTAAACCTTTATGGGCTGCAACTTTGGTAAGAATTTGAGTCATGAGCATAAATTACACAATGGGAAATAGTCAGTAGAACAAGACCCCCTTTGTCATGGTCTGCAGGACAGCTCCTGTGTCAGTTGAAGTTATGTGTGTAACAATTGGGGAATGTGATCCTGTGCTGCTCTCAGGAAGTCATTGTCTGTGAAGCTGGTCTGAATGTTACTGAGCTCTTAACAGTTGGCCAGGCCTGGCTGGACCTTGATAATTCAGGGTTAAGTCAAGTCAAGTTTACAGATCACACTTTATACATCAGGTGTAGACTGAATGTCCTTTAAAATAAAAAGAAGAAGAAAAAAAATCAGTAAAGTGCAGATCTTAGTCCACACTCAATGGCCAAAAAAATGTGGATTATAAACCATAAAAAAATTATAGTATTTCCTTTAAGGAATTTCTTGTTGTTTCCTGAGGTGTGATGAAAGTACAATTTCATACAAGTACAGTTTAAACTAGAAAAAGAGAGAAAAATGGTCCCTGACCCCTCATACACCCTCATACATGCACGTACACTGCACTGTTTGTGTAAAGTCATGGATGGACGGATTTTCTCTGAGAGCACTTGAACGTAGCACGGTTACCACCGCCCCTCTATCAGACAGTGACGTCACCTCCCAGCTTGACGGACAGTTGGAAGCTTCGGGTTGAGAGACATTGTTGACGTTTTGTTTTAATCGCTTTTGTCTGAAAATTTGGACAGCACGCCGACATTATCCGCTGATTAAGAAGCCCGCCTTTCGACTCTACCATCACGCCTCAGTGCGGGGATCCAGCAAAGATGAAATGGATGTTTAAAGAGGACCATTCCCTCGGTAAAGGGGTTTTGGTTGTTATGAAACAAGAGATGTTCTTGTCATGTCATGCATCCTCTTTTCTGTTGTGCTTCCTCCGCGTAGATTTTGCCGTATCATCCCACACAGGTGCACAATGCATGGTTGTCACATCAGCCCTCAAATGTGTAATGTAAAACCATTATGGATTGCATGACTTGCAACACATAGTAACATGTTCTTTCTGCAAGTAAAATGACCGTTGTTAAAATAGTAATCACGTTTTATAACGATGATTAATCATATCAGTCCAGCGGAAATTCCTCGAAACATGTCTTTCTTTTGCATGGAGACATTTATCATCCAATTTTTTCATTAAAGCATCTGACAAGTTTTTGGTGCCTTGCTTATATTGCTTCCTGGTAGAAAGCCCTTTTAGGGTCAAGAATAGTAGGCAGCAAAAAATACTCTACCAACAAACACTTTCTTACAATAGTACTTCAACTTTTTGCATTGTTTCATGCTGCCTGGTTACACTCTTCAAGGTATATTTTGCTGACAGAGGACAGTGAGAGTTACAAGCTAAAATAGGGATATGTGATTGAATTTAGTAGTGAATGTCTGTAACATGGATGCTGACTTGAACATTTTTTACTCTTTATTTGTTCCAGAGCCTGTAACATGTTCCACTATCATGAACATTATGTGGTCTCCAGGGGAAATAATAATTTCTTAGAATTATAAATTGAGTTTGGTGTTCTCTCCATACTCAGATACCTGGGGTTGGTTGTTGTTCAGCCCCTGTAGTGACATTATCTGTCACTTAGCTCTACAGCCCTCTCAGCCTCTGATACTCTCTTCAGATAACCTCTTGTCTCCTTTTTAAAGAAACACTGCTGCTGGCTTTGTGGAGATGTTTCCAAAAGTAGGCCTCTTATCTGGGCTAATGAAGGAGTGTAATGTGTTGAACCTAAAAGGATCCACCACATTTTCTCACCCATCACCTACCCTTCTTTGTCTGGCCTCTATTCATTTTTGCCTCATTTATCCAGTGTACCAAAGTGCACAAAGTGTACCAGAAATAGATACACTATCACTTACATAATGATAAATAATAAACAATTTGTATAACTAAAAAGAGACTTTAGATGTAATTCATTTAGTCAAATTGAGAAGTTCTGTGGTTAGTTAGTTTATAACAGCTAGTTAAACTAACAGAGACAATCTTTGATCTGTGATCAATACTTTGATTCAGTCTACAGATGCATCCTGTACAAAGCATCCACTCCTCTGTCTGTTTAGGCTGCAGTTGACCTTTTTGCTGTGCTCAATCATGCATCTGAATCACTGTATTGGACAAGGATTATCTGTGTTTGGCAGTAAAGCATGAGAGGAGACTCCCAGGAGGCCTCACTCATTCCTTTAATCTCTGACTTCCTGTTTGTTTCGGTTCTCTTTCTCAGAGCACCGATGTGTGGAGTCAGCCAAAATACGCAACAAATATCCTGACAGAGTACCGGTAAGTGTGTGTGTGTGTGTGCGTGTTGGGGGGGGGTTGTTTTTTGGTAGTAGGATGGGATAAGAGTGACAGAAAGTCAAATGATAAGGAGTGGCCATGGGGGGGGGGGGGGTGTTGGTAATAGGATGGGAAAGCAGAGAAGGAGTGAGAGAATAATGACTCTCTTGATGGACATGTTAAGAAAAGGAGAACCAGTCATCCAACTCTGACACCACTTGTATGTTTTTACTGATATATTGGTTCAGTAGAGAAAATTTATTCACCACTTAAATTCTTGTACTTACAAAGATTTTTGCAATTCCCCTTGAGCAGCTTTAAGGTCAATTAGAACATTTCATTCACAAATCCGAGAAGAGATGTATAAACTACACATATATGGCTTTTAAAATCAAGAGTACTACACTATATTCAAATTAAAGTAAATAAAATAAAATACACAAATAAAGTAAGTATACAATGGCATTTATATTCTACTGTATGTACAAGATTGATTGACCACACAAGTAGACCTAAAGTAAAATATGAAGAGCTAGTTAGCACAGCTTAGCTTGTAAACTGAGACCAATGTTTTTCATCAGTAGCTACAGCTAGCTTAGGTTAAGAAAATATTTGGCTACTCTAAAGCCAAATATAAGCATTATATCTGCTCAGTGTGTAATATCAGTCTTTTACTGATCCTAAATATTCCTGACTTTCGTCTTTAACTCTGATCCAGATGCATTTTTTCATGCTGTTAAAAATATAGGTCTTAGGAGAAACATCAATCACTTTTCATTTTGGAAATCAAATTATAATGAATGGCAGAGTAAATAAAATGAGGACTTAAAAAATATCAAAACAAAAGCTTACAGTCTTCTGATATGTGTCTGATGTTACCGTACTTGTGGTCTTTAATTTTACCTCACCCTGTCCAGTTAATGCACGGCCATACTCTACACATCTCTGGACAAGCCTGTGAGGAAACCTCTGCCATGCTGGCAGGAAGGTGATATAGCAACACTGAGGACTGACACCTCAGATAAGAGTGCATACAGAGTGACAGCATGGACATTATAAGGTGTGAAACACTAGAAAATGCACACCAAAAGTCTTTTGTTTGGGTAACAATGCTTGTTAAATTTGATCCCTTTAACTAGTTCTTGCATTCTTCACCTGTTTAATTTTAAGAATAGAGGCAGGAACAAGGAAGTCTTTGAAAACAAATCAAAGTCACTGCATTGTTCAATTTTAAACAAGAATTTGGGTTCAACGCAAGAGGAGGTCATAAACATGAGCAAAGTAGGACTTCACAAAGGATCAAATGACGGTGTGTCATGTGAAAGGGGTCACTCATAGCCTGTGTCGGGGGTGGCATGCTACAAAGTAACACACCACTGTAATAACATTACATTTCTCTAGACTACTATTAAGCCATGGTTTGGTGTGCTACCTGGTTTTAGGCAGGCCAGTCTCACACACAGTATTAATAGGTATCCAGCCCGTTAGGCATGGACCCCTCTAGCAATGACCCTATTGGGCAAGAGCCCTATTGTATTTGCACTGTTTCTTTCTTTCTTTATTATTATTATGCCACTTTGACCCTAAATTTGACCCTAAATTTGACCCCTTAACATGCTCAAAAACTCACCAAATTTGGCACACATATTTTTTTTTTACAAGATGCAAAAAATAACACCAAAGGGGCAAAATGTGCTCTCTAGCGCCACCTAGGCACACTAAAACGGCCCATAGAATGTCAAAGAGAGATCAAACCAAAGCTGAATTGTAGGACAGGCTCTGCCCACGTTTGCCCATACGGACTCTGCCCATCAGGTGAGATAAAAAGAAAGTGACACACAAGTTCTCTGCATTGTCTGTGGGGACAGTAGCCCTCCCCAATGGGCACTGGGATGCGAGGGCCCATTCAATGCTGCTTGCAGCTTTAATTTCATCCAGTGATACAAAGCCAACCCCTTTTATATGAAGATATAGTTTAGCGCACTGGAGCATGCAGATTCCAGCAACAAATTTTATGACAAAGCTGTTGCTTAAATGGCAATAAAGACACTCCTGGGTTAGGAACAGTGGTAGATGTGCTCCATGTGCTTTAGTACATGTAGGACCTTTTTTTTCAGTTCTCTCCTGATAATTGTCCTTACTCTGAGAGCACAGGACCGCTGACAAGTCTGGTTGTGTTTTATCAGGTTCAGCTGAGTCAGACAAAATGACATCCAGTGATGGCCATAGAGGCTCTGTTACAGCAGTGAACTTCAAAGAGCAGTTAACATTCACAAAACTGTGGATATTAAAGTGTACTTAAATTTGCAACCCATGCCCTAACGTGCAGTGTGAAAAGGTGAAGTGTTTGTTTATGTATGTGCTACAGGTGATAGTGGAGAAGGTTTCTGGCTCTCAGATAGTGGACATTGATAAGAGGAAGTACCTGGTGCCCTCTGACATCACAGTGGCCCAGTTCATGTGGATCATCAGGAAACGCATCCAGCTTCCCTCAGAGAAAGCAATCTTCCTCTTTGTTGATAAAACTGTTCCCCAGTCCAGGTAAGAGCACCATTGCACTCTTTAGTTTTGATCATCTAAGTAAGGTGCAGTATCAAAGTGAAAACTTTCAGGCATTAGGCAGATTGTTTTCTGTTTTATCAAACTTAAAGTCTTTCAACTTAAGTTTGACTTTCACCATCACCACAACTGTACCCATGACAGGGAGACAGCATTTATGTGTACTATGTCCAGTGTTTTTATCTGTCTATCTGTGTTACGGAGAGGATGAAGAGGTGTGTGAGCGAGGATGAAGTCCCACAAACTCTCAGTATTACGCTGATTTGATTTTTCGGTTCACTTCATGCTCTTTGTTATTGACAAGCTGAGGTGGTGCAAATTAGTGCAATACACAGCATCAAAGGAATCTGACCTGCTTCTTAGAGCTTTGTATTTTATTCGTTTTGCTTTTCTTGTGTGAAATGGGCTAACACTTACTCTTCGTGTGTATCTAATCAGTCTGCTTCCTGCTGTGTGTTGCAGTCTGACTATGGGCCAGCTGTATGACAAGGAGAAGGATGAGGATGGCTTCCTGTATGTGGCCTACAGCGGTGAAAACACCTTTGGTTACAAGGAGTTTTGTACAAAACATGGTTAATGTTTCACTGAATGCCAATATCTCATAAATACACACACTTACACAGAGGGCCCAGCATAAACTGGAGTACAATGCTTAGGACATCGGACATGTGATACACAGGCAATTCACCCACACTTTTGACACAATTATTTATCGTCCATTTTTGGATACTATAAAATTTAATGACACCAAATGCTTCAGTAAGCAAACTTATTGTATTTTTTGACCAGCTCTGATAATTATAAATGTCAAGAAATGCTTGCCTTTAGAGGGTTGGTCTTTTTACTGTTTAAAGGTCAGTTGTGGAGAGAAATATCTTTAACACTGCCATAAAATGAGTAAAACATCACCACATTTAACAGGCATTTTAAATATAATTAATTTACCCAGTATAAGATTAAAGTTACTCCTTTAGGCCCTGACACAAACATGCCAGTCATGCACATCATTCAATCATGCTATATTTTCTTCTGGTCCAGATTTGTTGTCACAGATGTTTATGTTCTGCTGAGGTGAAAAAGAAACCCTATAATCATGTGACCAGAATCATTAACCACATTATGGATGTATTTGTAAGGCTCATCATATCATGTATAAATGATTCAATATGCAACTTGAATTACACAGGTACATTCAGCACTATGGTGGGCTATACGAATGATTAGACATACTGTATATATGAGAGAAGGCAGCTCATGTTATTGAGGCGGTGATTGACGGTGCTCGGGGCCAGGGACCAGGTTCAGTCCCTGGGATGTTACTGAGTGCCTCCCAGCCTGCCTGTTATGTGTTTGCACACTATGTTGACTGTGTAATGTCAGCCCACCTAGAATTCAAACACATGATGCCAACAGCAAGCCATGAATCTCAGAAACCGGCTTAAGAAATCCAACTCTTTATTTGAAGTTTGTTGTGTCCTATGTTGTATTATATTTTTATGTAGTAATTGCGGGGCAATAATCTGAAAAATTACAACCGTCTAAGTGAAAAATGCACCCTGAACTTAGAGCGGCACTAGTGAACATTTTTATTGCATCACATCACAACGGTTTCATGTAAAAAAGGTCATTCATTATATTTGTTTCCTGGTCCCCATGCCCAGTTCTTGTTAAGCTAGTTTTCAGACATAGCAGGTAGCTGGTTTCAGTGAAAAAGCTCTGATAAACCAACTGTGCAACCCCCACATAACAAAAAACAGCTGACAGACAAAGTTGTGATTTTCAAATTTAATATAATTTACAACTGAATGATTCAGAATTTTCAGTAATTGTTTACTTTACTGGTGGTTGTCTGACAAGGTCCGATACAAACTCTGTTCAGTAGCAAATGCAGGTAGATTTTCAGTTTGGTGAGCAAGTCATGGACAACTTTCTGTCACACTGATGAGTTAATGATTGTACTAAAATGGTCATATAATACAAAACTATTAAGAGAGTCTCTACCATGTTTTTTTGTCTTTAATGGCAACACTGCTTCTCTTCTTTGCCGCCTCTCTGTGAGTTTCACACACAGGGAGAGCAGACTTTACTGTGCATGTAGTGCAACTGACAGAAATCTACATATTTTTGTATGTCAGAGTTCTTGGGCACAGACAGAGGCTGCATTAAGTGCATTTCTCAAACTTGGAAATCTATACTGCAGTGGCTACAAAGGCCAGTTAACTGCTAAAACCATAGAAATATCCCCTTCATTTTTGCGTGGGCAGATTGTTATGGTCTCCAAAAAGTTTTGATTCAATTCTTGATGTAAACATACATTTTTTTGATGACAATTGGAGGGTTACTTGTTTGATTTTCAGTATAGTTCTCTTTTTTTATGTAGTAGCTCGAGACTAAAGACAAAGCAAAAAAAGAGAATGAATACTAGATTTAAGGTGGACATCACCATGACTCCAAATGACTAAGCAGGAAGTTTGTACCTAAGACAATCTGGAAATGTCAAAAAATATCATGTAATTGACCCTGCCCCTACACATTATATCTTGTTAAAATTTTAATGGTCAACACAAAGCAGAAGTTTGGGGTTATAAAAATCACTGAAAGCAGTCACACTTGGTAATGATTGAATACAAGTTTTTGATGTGCTAACAGTGAACTGAGTCCTTATAAGGTGAACACCAAGATTTTTCATCAGTTTTTCACACCTGCAAGACTTCAAATAAAGAGTTGCTCATGTCTTTGGATTCACAGGTTTCAGAGTTATAAATTCCGAATCACTCCTTATCTTTCCTCTTATCACTCAGATGACTCTGAAGCTGATATATCGGCTGCAGCTGTAGTCTTTGGTGCTGAATCAGAGCAAAACATTAGATGTATTTCCACCCTTTACTTGACCCATTAAAGTGTTCATATTTGTGCACCACAAAGCTAATTCAGGCTTTTAAACATGTTATGTAGATGTGTAATATATTGATGGAATGCTATGATATTCAGTATTGTTTTATTTCTTCAGTGTGGTATGATTGTTAAATACATCTTGAAGACATAAAGGAATTTTGGATATTTGACAAAGGTAAGGTAGCTGGAAGACCTGACCAATAAAAATGAATGTAAAATGAATGGCATGGTGTTTTTATAAACACTTATGAACAGGACTATCAGATGTCAATGCCTTTAAAAGGGAAGTTGTATTTCCTAAAATAAAAGGTACACAGTGCTAGCACAATAGACTTCCTCTTAAAGTTTTACAAGCTATGACACATGCAAGCACACAAACAGCATATACAGCTTTGCTATTTGTTTCACACGATTAAGTTGATCATCATTTGGATGCAGGGAGCAAAGAAATGTTGCAAAGAAGACTGCTTGTAAGAAACCATAGATGTGCAGGATTTTTAACAGTATTATAGTATAATAATAGTATAATGCAGTAGTAAATAGTGTAGTGGTACTGCAAAAGCTGTTGTGTTTAACAATTAAATAAATAAATTTGAAGCCTCAAGGGTACAATGTATTTTTGAAAAAAAAATTATAAACATAACTTTTTATTTGTTAACAAAAAACTCTACAGGCTAAAGTTAAAATCACATTGGAATGAAAGTGAGAGTATCTTTAGTGTATGATTTTATAAATGAAGGTGTGGTTTCGCTCCTAGAGGTATTAAAATAAAGTCCTTCAGATGTGATTGGGTCACATGAAAAGCTGCAGAGCACTCTTGGCTCTCCTCATCAGAGCTGATAAAGAGGACTAAGGTTAAAGAAACATATTTTACCTCAGATTAAATTTAGTTTTTTATAGGATTTTATGACCGACCACACACCTTTATGACTTCACTACACCTCTGATGAACTCATCACAGAGAAAATGTGATTAAGTGCCCACTGGGTGTCCTTCTAGTGGAGAACACGTAATGAAGTACCCTTTAGACAGTTGAGGGTAGAGAGCTGAAAATCTATTCTCAAGTAAAACTACAATTGTCACCATAAACTAATCTAAAATTATGAAATTGGTGAACATTTTACCTATAAGATGTCATCAGCTGCAAATTATGTACAGCCTTTATTTGTCTTTGTTGATACTTTATAAAGTGCAAACATTTCAGCTGAGTGAAACATGACAAATACACCGATCTGGATGTTTTGAAGGGCCCTTTCAATCCACACCAAGTCTTTTGCTTACATAGTGACAAACATTCAGCTTAACAGAGACATTTGATTAATTTACTGAGCGTCAGCAGGTATTTGCAGAAAATGTTTGCTTTAAGTACAAGAACACATAGCAAGTTTAAAGAGGGTTAGGGTTAGGGGCTTTCAAAAATGTCTGCTACAGAAAAATTACAATAACTTTAAAAACACAGGGTAAGGCTCCCTAGTAATAAGTTGAGTCATCAAGTTTGAGTGAGTTAAGTGTACCAAAGGAATCTGTTCCCACACATTTTCAAAGACCCTGCTCAGGTTTACAGGTCATCACACATATCATCACTATAGTCAGTTTGAATTCAACACACTTGAGCAGAATGCTCATGGGAGAAAACCTCAAGGGGAGAGCATTCAAACTGGGACTAGCAATTCAACAGGAAACCTATTTTTCCTGCGTGCTGCGTTTTCAGAGCATGAACTCCAGGCAGCTGCTGTCACAACATGTTACACACATTGTGAAAATAAAACCATCATCTGGGGCCGCTGAAGAGCGGTCATCAACCTCTCTGAACAGCATGACAGAGCAGGGTTGTGGCAAGCAGTGACATCCTGGGCTATTAGAGTCAAATTCAGCTAAACAAGATGTGTTCAGGTTTACCAGCTGATCAAACACGCACTGGGAAATGAAGACTCTCAAAGTTGGATTAGTCAGGTGCGCCCTTTTATTAAAAACGTGATACCATTAACATAATTCAGTACATTTCTTATTCAGCAGCATGTACGTTACTGCCAGATTTCATATGCTCATGGGAAAACAAAACTTGCAGACCAGCAGTTATTTTGAGCCAGGGCTTCCTCATTCTTGGTTCAACAAAGCAATACAGCATCTCTTTTCCATTAACCTTAACCCTTTTTGCTGCAGAGAGTGGGCTTCAGCTGAAGAGCAGGAGATTTCTGTCACTGCGTGGCCACAGAGGGAAGGTCTGGCTGCGTAGCTGCTGCCAGGCCTGCTGGTACAACTGAGATGCCTGCTTGTAGTCCCAGTAGGTCTGCAGCTTTGTTTTTCTGAAAAGATACACAAGAACAAAGAAAGCAAGAGAGAAGGAACCCAGTTATTGCTCAGACTTCATATTTACATTTTCATTTAAATTAATCTTCCTGCCAATAAACCAACGCCTTACAAACACGGATCATGCACTTCAAAATTACAACAGAGCACAATGGACTTCCTCTTATTTGGACAAGGTTAAGCTTTAAAGTGACGTCCCTTATTTTCCATGTGTATTTGTTTAGGAAGATCCTTCCACTCAAAGGGATCAATTAAATCATGGTCCACTGGAAAAAATACAAATGGCCATTGTACTGGACAGCAAAGGACTTGAACAACATTGGAAGTTTGTCTTCATGCCATGGTAACTTGTCCTCCCAGAAAACAACTTATTTTCTCTGCCCAGTTTATTGCTAAGCTTTTTTTTGTCCAAATATTGTTTATTGGTGTAATTTTTTAATTTAAATTCTACATCCTTTCAGTTTTGTGCCTTTTATTTGATTCATCGAATTTGTTTTCATTAAAGCATTGTATTGTATTGGATGCATTCTGGTGATACTACTTTCTTTTGGTAAAACAAAACAATGAATTGACAATAAAGGATCATGATTCAGGTCATGCCAGTCATAAAGTCCACGAATGCAAACACACAGACACTCCTTGATGCCTCGGTTTCCTCTCCTCACCAGACAAATCATTGTTGTAGCAGACAATGTTGTCACTGTGTGCTCGGGCTGGCTGCATGAGTGTGTACGAGTGTGTGTTCTGTGGATCCATGTGTGGGCCGGGCCAGACTGGGCTGGTATCAGGTTGTCTGCTAAAATGCTGATAAACAGAAGGACCCCTGTTCTCCCTTTTAAGAAGATTCCTAGCCCTCACTCGGTGTACACGCACACACACATACACACACTCACACACACAAAGCATGTGAAAAGGGACAACCATGAATGCACCCATGGAGACAATAAAACAGATGCAACGTGAGCACTAAATGTCACAAAGTCACACTGAGAGCACAGCACAAATGCATGCGCGCGCACACACACACACACACACACACACACACACACACACACACACACACATACACACATACACACATACACACAATCCCAATTTTTTATGTCATGTCAGCAAGCTTTGTGACACTGCATACGGAATACCTAGGAGATTGTGTGTCCAAACACAAATCGTAAAAAAGAGGATATAAAAGCATCATTTTGTGTTCACTTGCTTTAATCCAGACTGGACTGTGACTTTAGAGAAGTCTTCATCAAATGAGTTCTGCTTGACAGAAAATATCAGACCCCTAGAACATAAACCTCTAGACCACTGCACTGTCTTCATAAAGTTATTTGTTGATGACTTCGATACAAACAATGTTTGCTTAATGCTGTTGGTAGATTGCTTCACTGTCAATTCGAATCGCTTTAGCAGCAAATGAGATGAAAGTGACCCAAAAGGACAAATTGATGAAAGCCACATTGTCCTTTGGAGAACTTCCTTAGTGCTTATGGTTGTTCAGATTTTATCCAGGGTGGTTTTAAACCACAGAATTATTATCAAAGAGCTCATTGTTTGTTACCTGAGGGAGTCAGGAAGTGCTGAAGGGTCGGTGGCAGACACAAGAGACAGAAAGGAATGAAAGAGCTCCAGTTTACACAGAAGAGACCTGAAAGACACACAAACATGTATAAATGACACTGAAATGTGCTTTATCTAATAGCTTTTACTGATGACTAGCAGAAGGTTGTCTTTCATTTATATTATCATTATTTCTGATAGGAAATAGTATCAGAATAGAATAGTTGAATAAAATAGAATAATAGAACAGAATAGTTGGCTCTACCTGGCTTTAGCAGTGCCCAGAGCCTTCTTTGTTACGCCATGCTTGTACCCATTAGCAGTGACATCTAGTGGCTGTTCAGGCACATTACACCAGCTGATGGCTGAAACGCACAAACTATATTTACATGAAAGACTGAACATAAGAAAATACAAATTTTAATTTAAAAAAAAAATTAATATATATTACTTTATTTAATAACAGTAAAGCTAGGAGCTACACTTCACCCACAAAATACATACATGAAAAATTTACGTTACACATAAAAAATGAAGCTTATGTAAACTGTTATCTTTTAGATTTTGTTTCTACCTGCCCCACAGGGGGAGATCCGTCCCTGCCCGGTCTGGTGTCGCAGCTCAGTCTGGCCCTGGCTGAAGAGGAACTCCAGGCTGGACTGGAGAAACACAGGTGGACGCACAGAGAAACCAGCAGGGAGGTTCGATAGGAAGGAGCATCTGAGGAGAGTTAGAGAGCAACTTTAAAGACAGTCTGCTGGCTATCTTACACTGAAGGAAAATCACCTCCAAAACACCTCAACACTGTTAAAAGTACAGCGACTGATAAGGAGTCACGGATTTCTCACATCTGATTAATAAAGGTTATGAATAATGAGGACAGCATGTGTAAATCTATTTTTATACAAAAAAATAAAGCTTAAATTAAAACAGTTGTGTTTTTAGCTTCCCTCAAGATGGAGATGGAAAACTAATATCCAATTCATAACAGGAAAAGCCACCATCATCCAAAAAAAGCAACAATATATTGACTTTATTCTTCACTATGGTCCCTATTCTGATACATGATCTATTCTACTCTGATCATCACTTCTAAGATGAAAAAATTCATGATAAAGAGTAGAGTACTTGGTTTGTTCTCTTATTCCCCGTAATGACACTTGTCTCTGGTGCTCTGTTTCACTTTAATAGGCAACTTTCTCACAATTTGATATATGAAATCTACAAGAAACATGCCCTCACCCCAGCATTGTGCAAATACTTTAATTACTTTTGCACCACACAGTATAAAAACAGGCCCACAAAAAGTTCTCTCAGACAGTAACTGACTTGTCACAAAAGCAGAAGCAGCAACGTCACAGCGATAACGGATGCTTTATTTCATAAGCATTGCCCGTGGGTCCACATGCAGAGTACAATAGCACTGCAACTTGTAAACCTAAGCGGAACATGCAGCTATCTTTATTAGCTTTATCTGTATTTGGAAAGCATAAATATCTGCTATGAAAAAGATCTGTAATAAGTAAAGAAGAGATATTAAGCGGCAGAATGAAAGGGAGCAGAAACTTTGTCTAGCTTTGCTAAATTACATGGAAAAAGAAATGCATTACGGGTGTTTCTGAATTACAAATCCTGTAAAGCAATAGCTGGCCCAAGTGGAGCAAAATGTAGCAAAAAATTTAAAGATATGGAGTTAAATCAGGGCAGAAAAAAAATGCAGTGACATTATGTTGTTTAAAGCAACACTAATGGCTTTTTATATGTATAATTGGACAAATGACTGTGAAATGTGATAGTTGTGGCTCATACTGACAACCCATAGACTAATAACCTGATTACTAATGTTGCTCCGTTTCTGCTGGATTAACAATTGTTAGCCAACATACTTACCATTACAACCTCGTGAGGTCAACCTGTTGTGTTTACAACTTGTTTCATTGTGCCCAAGTTATCAAAAAGAGACAATATTCTTACATGGAGCTCAAAACCCCTGGCGGTGATAAATTAAAACAAAACAAAACAAAACAAAACAAAACAAAAAAACAACGCTGACAATAATTTTATATTTCAAACATTTCTCACAAAACTAACAAGATAAGCTAGAAATGGCTCCTTCCTCAGGTCTCTGAAAACTTTCATGATAATCAAATAAAGACTGAAACTGTAACACTGATGGTTGTTTTTGTCAGAGCATGAAAACAGCCACAGATATTCCCCGAATCCCAAGTTGGCATCATCCAAGTACTTGATTTAAACTCAAATGTGTGTGTACATTTTATTCACTTTCCAGCCTGTTGTTTTAGATGTGCTCCTCACCTTGTGACCAAAGCTCTGTGCATGGCCTCTTGGCTGTACGGACACTTGCCCACCACCACTGTGCTCAAGCAGATCGCCTCCTGTAGGTAGTGGGACAGCAGTGCACCCTGGAAGCCCAGCACCCCCCAGCGGGCGAGTTTGTCACTGCAGGATAGGGACAGAGTCGGCTCTCCTCTCCCAGGCTTCACCCGGAGCACCCCTGTGCTGTGGTACCCCACCCCAGGGTGCAGGGGGTCAGCTGGGCCGCCTGGGACACACTTGGCCCCTGTTCTGTGAATGTCTGGGGCCTGTGGGTGCAGCCCAGTGCCGTCAAATGGGCCTGTGCTTTTTCTCTGCAGATGTGCTGAATCTTGTGAGACAGTTTCCACAGGTGTTGTTGTAGAGAGACTCTGTGATGAAGCTTCACTATTTAATGATCCTGAGAGGAGGGACTGTTTTTGTTCTCCTCTGTCCTCCATCTGCGGTTCCTCCAGACGAGGTAGCTTAGTATGTCTCCTCTCACTTGGTTCCTCAGCTTTCCTTTTCAAGTCTCCTACTGCATCAGTCCCTTCATGGCCCTTTACAGATGTGACAGCAGAGCAGGGCTGGGACTGGCCATCAGTCATGGGGATGATGGAGGCATCTCCACCTATAATAACACATAAGAGGTTTCAGAAAGATTTTAGCTTTCAGGATAAACCTCAAGCTTTGTGACATCTAATACTGATATTTTTGAACTGTCTAACAAGAATCTAAAGTCCTGAAACAGCATTTATGAGTAAAACTCTCTTTTATGAGCTAAAAAACCACAGAAACTGTAAATAAAAGTTTAAAACATTTAAGAATAACATATTATACGGGGAAAAAACCTACTTTACAGACAAAACGTTAAAATAGATATATTTAACTTGCAGCACACAAGAACATGACAAAATACATAATTTATATCCTAAAGATTATCTCACATAGTACATCTGAAGTTGCTGGTGGTCACATTAAACATATCCTATAACACAGCCAGCTTTGGGGGGCAAAGTGCACTCACAGGGGGTGTGACTGGTGAAGAAGAGGAAGGAAACTCCTGGCTGAAGCTTCCATTTGCCTCGCTGCTCTGCCTGACAGAACACAGAGCTGTTTCCACCACTCACAGCCTTATGAAGCTCCTGGATCAGGTACCTACAATTTAACACATACAAAATGGTGACAGTTTATACTAATAATCCTGCATGCACAAGTGTCAGCGTAGAGCAACACGCTGACAACAAGCAACAAAAAAGTGAAATCACATACACACCTGATGCATCCCCGTCTGGCAATTACTTCTGCATGGCTGTCATTGAGTACATCACCTGAATGGATGCCAGACCCGAGAAAAACAAAAGACACAGTGATAAAGATCTTATTTTTTAAGAAACAAAAACCAACATTATTTTAATTAAATACATTTATTTAGTTGTGATCCCAAAAACACCTGTAATTAGTAACAGGATTAATGTTACACACCATTGGGACTCATAGCTGTGTGTCCAATACATTTAGTACCAGTTCCCAAAGAAACAACTTCCTTTACAACTGTAAAAGAAAAAAAGAAAAAGTTAAATTGTCATTGATCACATATTTCAACTTTATACTGACACATATATTCTCAGATGGAAAACATTTTACTATCCTGGTTTATGTTTTATGTATTCTACTTTGATTTTGTGGAACTCTGACAAGCCTACATTGTGGAAGAAAATTCAAAAATATTCATTTTATTCTATCTATCTATCTATCTATCTTTCAAAAGTTTCTCTTTTGCAGCGTCATTTGGACCTTAACGGATCGGAACCTTGTTTTTGCTTTCTTACATGGCGAGTTTTACCGGTAACGTTACAATGCCGTTAGCAATAAGTTGACATTACCGTTTTGTAATTGATATGACAGATAATATTATAATGGTATTAAAAATAACAACACTTTGACTGCAATAAAAACATGTGGTTTAGTATACTCCTTTCCACAGGCCAACCTTTATCAGAGTTGTTGCACTGGGTGAGTTTGACCACAGCGGCCAGCAGGGTCCACTCTCTGCCCGGCTCAGGCTTCCCTCTGCGGGGAAGTCGGTTGAAACACTCGTAGCACAACTTGGCGATTTCATCCGCATCTACCATGTTAACCCGGACAGGGACGCGTGAGTGGAGACTGATGGGCATTACAAAAATAATAAAACATACAGTCGCTAAGTTATATGTTTAAAAAACGGACGGGATACTGATCAGGGTCGATCCACCAAAGTAACGATATGAGTTTACGCGAAGAATCTTGAGAAAAAGAAGAAACTACTTCCGGGCCGAGCCGAGGTTGCTTCCCTTTCAAAATAAAGGTCTTTAATATATAGAGAACCGACAATCTCAATGACGCTGTAAAATTATTTCAGGGCTCTTATTGATGCCATAAAGACGAAAAAATGTATTGATACATCCAATTTTGTATTTTTGACCCTAGAATATATTTTATAGATATCAAATATGAAAAAATAGTCTGAAATTGATCATTTCACGCAAATGTGTCAATAAAAAGAACAATTGACATAATTAAAAAGACAATCTGGAACCAAACACCGCAGACAACTTGTAGTCGTAACTGTGACTGAGGCTTAGAGGTCTTCAATATGTGATTCCACCACATATAATTCTTGGGTTATATGGGCTAAACTTTGGACTGATGAGTACCGACTCAAGTTGTATATAACATATATAATAATATAATACATATATGATTATGACTGTCAGCAGATCCGGAATGAGAAACATCATATGGGGAGTGATCACCGGT
Source organism: Acanthurus leucopareius (assembly GCA_029814765.1). NCBI lineage: Eukaryota > Metazoa > Chordata > Actinopteri > Acanthuriformes > Acanthuridae > Acanthurus > Acanthurus leucopareius. The sequence goes on from JAQMCX010000050.1 coordinate 5,330,727, forward strand.
TACGAGATTTGTGTCCGCAGCTACATCATAGCGGAGAAACTGTCGTCTTTAACACTAAGAAGGAGCGTCAGGTCAGGAGAGGAGCCAAAAGCGAGCTGGTGGTTTTCGTTCGCAGGGTTGTGCACCGCAAATTTGTCCAATAGGATCAGCCTCTTGATGCCGAGAACTACTGTATTTTTTCGAAGAGCCCGATGCAGAGCATTGGGTGCAAACTCTGTCAGCTGTAGCGCAGTGGCAGTCTCCAAAGAGTCAGGGCACGCGCTCGTTGCAAACTGGAAAGACGCCAGTTTTTGCGCACAACCGTACAGTCACCGCTCAGCACCGACCCTGCTTGTCGGTTTTGGAAACTTTGTTCTGTTCCTCAAAATGATTTTTAATCCTCGGATCAAAGCCTCAGACTCAAGTTTTATATTTATAAAGAAATCACAAATGCTTACGTACCAGTTGTCACATAACGTGCGTAACTGCGGTGCTGATGATGATCAAGTAGCCTGAAATACCTAAGATCTCGAATATTAATTGATGCATTCATATTACAGAGCAGTGTTTAATGTGCAGCAAGAAAAGTCTCTAGACCTTCTCAGATCTGGTCCAAACCTTGAACCGATCCGTCTCCTCTTTTCATACAACCGTATGGAAGAAGCAGACCCATAATGCCATTATCAAAAATTTGCCTTTTTCTCTCCTCATCCTCATCAGGATTTTCAATTTGCTGTCATTAACTGCATGTTGTCCTACAAGACAGTCTTTTAAGGTAATTATTTATTAAGTTAATTATTAAGGAAGTAATTATTTTGGCTGTATCACAATTCAAGTTTCAAGACTTTGTTTTGGTGGGTGACCAAACAACTCATTATTAAAGTCAATTAAAGTCAGTTTAAATAGTTGAAATAGCGTGTCTGTAGTGGTTTATATATAAAGCATACATACGTCTTTCATAAGCATCCACACAGCTCAAGATTGAAACCTCATTTATTTTTGTTATGTACAGGAAGAAAATGCTGAATTTCACAATTAACAGAAAATAAAAAATAAAATCACATCTCATCTTTCCAGCCTCTATCACAGAGGTGCACTGCTCTCTGTCTCTCCTATACAGACACACATGCACTCACACAATGCCTCTTCTCTCACTCTTTTACTTGTTACATTAAAATGTTAAAAAAATGCTTCTCTCTCTGGTAGATATGTTATACTGCATTTGCGGGTAGCTGTGCTGTTGTTGTGAGTCACTGCTGACATAAAAATGATCCTCTTGTCTGGTTTTGGTGCGTTTTCTAAGCAGTGAATAGAGGTGGTCGTGTGTGGGGGGGGTTAGACTCTAGTCAAATATAATTCTCTGTATGTGCCGTCCAGTCAACTTTAAATGCATATACACTATGGAATTAATGTGAGCAACCACACACACGTACATAAAGTAAGCATACACACTCTTCTATGTTTTTGTGTCTCCGTCTCCCAGCTCGAAATGTATCCCATAATTCAGTTCACTTAGCATGATCCTCCCCCAGGTGAGGGGGATAAAGACGACAGGTGATTTCTCAGCCCTGTGATTACAAATGCAAAATAATAATATTAATAACTAAAACAATCCCATTGAATTAAGTGTTCCTCTCCAGACGTCTTGTGTCTGTTTTCCTGCATCACTCCTGTCCGAATCCCTCCGTCTCTTCAATGGCAAACAGGAGCTTCTCTCTGAGCTGCTCAAGGCTTCTGTAGGGTGGCAGGTCCAGACGATTGAAGCTTTGTGGAAAAGACAAGCAGGTGGGGGCAGACAGGTTAGCATTAGTCATTTATCTTGGTCTTTAAATTGTGATCAGACTCTAAACAAGCATGTTTGAATATTCAATATTAAATTACCCACACTGATCTATCAAAGTATCTCTATATTCAGAAGTAGTTTTGGTTGTTATTGTAAGAGATGAAGCAGCAGCTCACCATGTGTGGCTTCTTGGAAGCCAAGTCTCCTTCCCCACCTTGTCTATGCAGAACTTCTGGGGACCGTTACTTCCTGAGGGGGGAGAAAATAAAACAAAGAAGTTACTTTATCAAATACCAGCTCAATTTTTTTTTTTTTTTTTTACAAAATTTTCTTAGAGAAGCATATATGCACATACATTTAGTTTTCTAGCAACAAATAATTACAATTTCTCCTCTTTTTCTGATTTCCTGACCAACATTAAGATGTTGTTAATAAAGTGTAATATAGATTTTTCACACTTATAATCAATAGCACCAATATTGGAAAGCTGGGACACAGTTAATATGAAAACTTGCTGTATTTGTGGAGTTTCATTCACAGCAGTCAAACACTGATCGGTAGAAATAAAACAATGTTACAAGGCTGAAACTCGTTGGTGAATAAAAACATTTCCCTCAAAAGAGACTCATCAATTTTGTGCTGAGGAGAAAAATACTTATCCCAAATAACTGATACTGATGCTCAGAGAGTTTGATGTCCCTTGCTTTTGATACTGTAATTCTTTGTTTTTATAACTAAATATGTTTATAGTATCCACAGAAAAGTGACATCTCAACAAATACACAAAGCAAAATGGCAGTCATCATCTCTTATGTCAAATATCTTTTTTTTTTTTAACAAAGCTTTCCACAGAACAGTGAAACATCATGGACGTGTGGATCAGTGTTTTGTACCTATGAGCTCAGAAAAGCCTCCGACAGGCAGCCGGCAGGTCCCTGTTACAAACTGAAGCAGACGGATTCTCTTCTCGTTGTCCATCTCTTTCACCACCTGCAGCAAACACAACTCCATCATTCACTTCAAATTAAAAAACTAAAATTAAATCTAAATGGCAAACTGAACAAAAACAGATTACTATGCAAAACTATTATAAGCCCGGTTTAGATCAAGGGGTCGCAAGCTTTTAACATTGAGCTTCATGCTTACTGAACCGCTGTGTTCATACCTGCCAGAACCAGTGGATCTGCTTGCTGTTCTTGGTGTAATGTCTGTAGATGGTGTTCTTCTGCCAGTCTGCCAAATCGATCTCCTGCATCCCACACAGCATCAGCTGCAACACACAACATGACGTTTAAAGTCCAGAGTGCAACCATGTGTTCCTTTTTGTTTGTGGCGTTAACACACTGAGTAACAGTGTGTCCCATCTTGACTTGTAAAATTCACTCTGTTTGACTCTGTCTCTGTCAGACTGAGTCCGCCCAGGTCCAGACCTTTAAATCCATCCACTCCACTAACTTCAGATGATGGATGAAGATGAAAACAGAGTGTAACAAGTTGACTTTTTTTTCTGATATCAAGCAAAGACCAAACGTCTGCTGGCTTATGGACTCATTCAGATGAAAAGGAGAATATGTTCTTCAAGGATCAGACGAAATATATGAACTAAACCATAGCTAAGACTCACTGCAACCTCCTTAAAATTTGTCCTGCTCAGCAGACGATTTCAGTCTTGTAAAACTTTGATTAGGATGATGCATTTGGTTCATACAACCCTGACTCTGAATTAGTCTCAAGTAGCTTTAAAAGGAGGAAACTCATTGTTTTAAACTTGCTTTTGTCTTGAAAGAAAAGGCTTATAGTATTTTACCTCACCCTCTTTTTATTGAATATTCATCCTAATTTTCATTGCCCTCATGTCTTGTGGATCAAATATGAGAGGAAATTTGGTGCAAACAAATGGAAATTACAAGTCAAACTTGAATACAAAATGACTGTATTCCAAAGACTTTCAAAGAAAGTCACTGACTTTCAAAAGGACCTTGTTGGCACTCTCTCTAGCCCTCCCCCTCTTCCTCACCTCCAGCTCCTTTTCGTCAAAATAGCGAAGCCACTCCAGAGGAACCACCTCGTTGAAGCCATCCAGGAAGGCTTTGGTCTGCTCCTCCACCCCGCGGGTGAACCTCCAGTCTGTCAGCAGGCTGAGGGAAGGACGATTAGTTGCTATTAATGTTTTCCTCTCCATTGCTGACATAATTTCTCTCAGACTCCTTTTTAATAGTTTTTTTTTTTGCCAGTTACAGTCATCTTTGCTCAGCTGTGGTGACTCTCGCTTCCTATGTCAGCTCACCTGATGTACTCTTCCTTGTTTTCCTCTGTGACAAGCTCATTTTCACCGTCGTCTTTCAGTTGGTGAGTGGACACCTTCCCGAGGATCTCCATGTCCTGTGCAAAATACAGCTCCACACCGCACTCCTCCAAGTTGTTCTCTCTGAACACACACACACATAATGCACATAAACACAAATGAAATTTAAGGCAACAGAAGCACCATTTTTTTAAATCAGAAATTTAGTTTTACTCTTCCAAATTTCATTGAGTTAGATCTGAGTAATCTGTCAACTTCTCCAGGACTGAAAAAAAGTTATCTCTCACTTCCAGCTAAACTCCATCAGTTTATTGATCTCAGATTTTTTTTATAAGCAAAATTTGAATTTTTCTCTTGATTTTTGTGTTGTTATCAAAAAAAGTCATAATATTTAATTGACTGTTTTTTATTATGCTACATTGTTCTTATTCAGTTCTTTCTTTCAATTAAAAATCAAGTAGGAAAATTAATTTTTAATATGCATACATATAAAAAAATTGGACATATGGCTGGGAAAAATGATTACACTCATTATTTTCCTCAACCTTCTACCCTTGTGTGCACAAACCCCCGCAGACATTCAGATCTCGACATGTTGTGTTACTTACTTGACCCACATGATGGAGTTATAAAACTCTGGGTCTATGGACTCCAGGTCTTTGAGGGTGGGTTTCTTGTCCAGCATTCGCTTGTAGAAAGGCAGCGTGAAGCCGGTGTCGATGAACTTTCCATGATACAAGGCCTGCAGAGAGGATGTGTGACATTAAAACCCATAATATGGGAAGTCACCCAGTCTTCCCTAAACCTGATGACATAGCAAGTTTGAGTTCCTGGATCTTACAAAGCAGACAAATGAGGGGAGTGTTTTTCCTTTACTGTAAATTGGTGGTTTTACAGTGTTATTGTATGGCCTTTGGTGACATATGGTTCAAATTTGCTCTTGAAAAACTACACTTGTGTTCCTCTCAGTCACTCAGTAGTTGTGTCGATGATTCACTGGGGATCGTTTCATGCCCATTTGAGTGTTAGAAATGTTCTAACAGCCAGTCACCGTCACAGGAAACATGAATGGACCTTTTATTAATGGAATCATGGCAGCCTGATATAATTCTTCTCCTGTCAAGATCATTAAGAAGAAAAAAACTCCACACCTGTTGGCAAACACAAAGTTAACGAACATCACTACAATTTGTAACTCCTGGTGTTTTTGTCACAAACGCTTCATCTGTACACATTTCTGCATCTGCATCTGCATCTGCATCTGCAAAGCTGACATTGTAGCTGCAGCTATGTGTGCATCTGACTTCAAAGTTACATTCTGGTGACCTATTCTGTACCTTTTATCCTTATTTTTATAGTGAAAACTAAAAGAAGACACTAAGATTAGATTATCAGAGAGACAAAACATTTCACCAACTGAATGCATTTACACAGCTTCTTCTCATGAGTGTGTGCGTGTCTGTCCACAGAGAGGTAGTCAGTGAACTCAGCCAGACGGAGCTGTTTAATGTTATAAAAACCACAGAGGACTCAGCTGCACTGGGCCAAGAACAGCACAGGCGCCCACTGACTGACTCAGTCACACTCTGTTCTGTCCTCCTGTATCCTGAATGACCATGTGTCTGTCTCACAGCCAGCAGTGTCTCTCTCTCTCTCTCTCTCTCTCACACACACACACACGTATGCTAGCGTGCCCACACACACGCAAGACAGGACAATCTTAAGACAAAGGAGAGTGTGTCTGTGGAAAGCGATGGGTAAAATGGAAAGTAGAAAAGGTAAAGAAAAGATTTGAGAGAATGAAAAGGAGGTTTGGTAGCTGAGACTTGGTAGAGACAAGCATCTTTACAAGGCCAAATGGCAAAGTGCATTTTGGGACTAAATACAGGCAGCTGCAGGCGGGTGTGGGCTGGGTGTGGCAGTGAGGTCATGGTGTGGGTGCGGGGTGGGGTAGCAGACGGAGGGAGGGGTGGAGGGTGTCGGTTTCTGGGGCCATCAGCTTTTTGGAGCTGTTCCCAGAGAGAGAGACTTTATAGTACAAACTTTACATCATGTTACTACAGATAAGAACTACTCAATTTTACAGAACTTAAAATAAAAAGTGGTGGTGGATTAGTCTGTGTCGCATGATCACAGTGTCACCAATTCAAGTCCAGCCAGGGACCCTCACTGCATGTCATAACACTGACTGTATCTCTGCTGTTGCTATTGAATTAAGACAAAAAGCCCATAAAATAATCATTAAAAAGAAACTATGTCAATGGAGCATGGGAATAATAGTTTTCCTTGAAAAAATGGGACGTTTTCACATCTGGACACAATGCATCAGTTTGTAATGATTATTTCAAGGAAAAATCCATGAATCCAGCTGTCACACATCAGTGGTTTACAGGCACATAGTAAGAAGTATATGAAGTGGTTCTTTATAGGAAAGACTGCTCTCACATTTCTGCTTACACTCAATGGAGTTCAGTAAGTTTGATGTGTCAAGACTGTTTCATAGTTAATATTTGTGTCTTTTAAAAAGTGTATAGATTGAAAACTGCACACCTATCACAGCATGCACCTGTGATGGCAGTGTAGGACACCTTTTCTCTTACGTTCTTGAATTGTTTGGCTGCTCAGATGTTACAAATACAACCAATGAAAATGAAAGAAGAAGGGTAAAAGTCTGAATGTTAAAAGATATACTTAAAAGGGTAAGTGAGAAAGATACTATTTCAAATTTGGCTTCAAATGCCAATAAAAATGGGTTTAAAATACAGTGAAACACAAATAAACTTCCTGTTGCAGTTCAGTTTGATAGTCCCTCAAAGTAAATGAAAATCTCAAGTATTATTCTTAATAAAAGCTCTTTCAAAGTGAGGCTCACCATGGCGATGAAGCGTCCAATGAAGCGGAAGTATGTGAGGTGGTCAGGGTTGATGGAGGAGGCCGGGTTGATCTGCAGACAGTAGTTGTTCTTGCCGGCGTATTCGAACAGACAGTACATGGGGTTCAACACCTCGTGGGACAGCAGGAAGAACCACTCCCTGCAGGGCAAGAGGACAGAAGACATTGATGCTGTGGAGGAGCATATTATACCTTATTAAGGCCAGAGACTGAGAAACAACAGAGGGAATGAACTGTTATTATGTCAGTGGGCAATGCAAACATTCGTCATTCAACTCCGAAAATGATACATTCTTTATGTTGAAAAAATGATTTTTCTAAAAGTCTGATTCCGTGGAGGAAGTGGTAAAGACTGTAAGCAGAGAAGAAGTACATCAAAAAAAAAGACATTTGTGTCTTAAAAATAGATGACAAATAGATATTGGAGAAAGAACACACGTTACAACAATAACAGCACAATAAATCCTATAACAGAATGTGAACCATGACCACAGTTTTTGAAATTATTAGTACAAATTTTAATAATAACTCCAGTAAGATTGGAGTTTGTTTATTTTGTAAATTCTTCTAATGTTTCACACCACTTAAAAATGATTTTCCACTGTTGCAATCACTTATTGTGTTTTTTTCTCTTCACCTCTGTATCTAATTAATGAATCTAATAAAGTTTTTCAAAATATTCACCTTCTAAATGTAATACATGATGAGGTAGTCCCAATAAAGCAAAGAGCATCAACACTGAGCTCTTACTTAGTCAAATCAAATTTAGTATGTTTATTTTAATTTATTTTAATACTGAATAATTACATAGAGCCACTTTTGATGTTACCTAATATAGAATGTCATTAAGTTTTTCCAAATCCTAAATTTAATTATGAAGACATTTATCCTGAAATATATTTGTCCAATTAGATTATGTCTAGCAACTCTATTGCAAGCCTGTAACTTGATGGAGTCTCCACTGGTTGCCTGGCAACCAATGACACGAGAGAGTAACTATGCATGGTTGATGAATACTTCTGCCAATAATTCATATAAACCATACATTCTTGTATTTCACTAAATTTTACCCACATTAAATAAATCAGATATCATACATTAATCAGTGGGCTTCAGAGGTGGTTCTGGGCAGATTTTTCCCGCTGTTAGACGGAGCCAGGCTAATGGCTTTCCTCCCAACTACCAGTCTATATGCTAAGCTGAGTTAGTCATATGCTAACTCATATTTAAAGAAATGAGAGAGGCAATGATCCTCTAATCATTGTAACCGTTGGCAAAAAATTAGAAAAAGCACTTTTGAAATGTAGGATTATTATTTTAATGAGAACAAGACACTCATTTGTCTTTACATTATTTTTTTGTTGTAGTCTTGTTAAGATCAGCTGTGGAAAAAAAAAAAATCGACCCGCTCTGGATAGTGGCACAGATAGGAATAAGCGGTACATTGAACAAATCTGCACACAGCCTACAATCCAAATTTGACACACAAATTACATGAAGACAAAACATATAAAGTGAAGGATAAATACACAGGGTAGAATAAAAATAAAAGAAACAAACAGATTGTGTAAGGATGCATGTTAGAGAGAATGAGGGCCCACCAGCAGCACCACCACCAGCTGCAGCACCAGAACCAAGCGCTCCCAAGGCCCCTGCCCTCTCCCTCAGGGTTTATGGGAGGGGGTTATGGACTGACGCACGGACGGACGGACGCAGACACCTCCCAACATCCCGTCCGTGGTTCTACCCTGTGGTAGAACAGCATGATGTCACCTACCATAGGGTAAAACCACTGACGTGACACCGGAGACAGAGACACAATGCAAAACCAAACAGAAAAAATGAGAACACTGCCAACAGAAAAAATAACAACATATAAAGAAAGGAGGCCTTGAACACAGGAGACGAAGGGGGCAGGATGGATACATGTGATGAGTGAATGGAGGGATGAGGTGAGGGAAGGAAGACAGTAATGTTGCAAGAAGGCAGGAGGTGCTGTGTGGTTTCAGCAGGCAACACTTATAAAAAGGGGCATGAAGCAATTTATAATATGCCCTCTGCTGGCAACCAGTGAAAAAATCATCCTCACACACAAATCTCAGACAAACTAAAGTACCCTCAGACAAAACAAGTTATGCAACAAAAAGGATTTTACGAGAATTGAAAGCTTTGAAAGTGAGCAATCTCAACACCTTGAGTCAAGAATCTTGTAATGCTCCTTGCCCACAGCTCCTTTAAGATCTTTTAAAATAGTTTCAATCCTGCCTGGAACTGCAGGAAACGGCTGCTTAGAAGCTGGTTCCAAAAGAGAAAAGAGACCGTGGGGAGGTGGAGAAGTAGTGGAAGAGGGAAAACACCATCACCGTAACCAACATTAAAAACAAAGGTTAATAAAACCCCCCCTGAAAAGAACTTGTAGCAACAGTCACAATTAGGTCTTTTCTATAGACGTGTTGGCCTGGTCGTTGACCCTGGCTCGGTTTGACTCGACATGTCAGCCCAGCATGGCAGAGATTTGCATTTCCATTAAAACGGGGCTACCAGCATGAAGGCGTGTGTTTAACTGATGATGTGCTTGAATTGAATTGTTCATAATTTTTGCTGTGAGTGTTTCTCCATCATGCAGCAGGGCAGGTAAGAGATGCTGTCAGCAGAGATGCAGTAAGAGCCTGTCGTCTGCAGCTCTACATCTAACATCTCACTGTGGCTGATCCTGCTTGTACTCTGTCTCCCTGCAGTATGAGCAGACTTGGTTTGAATTAAAGAAAAAATGCTACAAAAAAATTGGTTATTATGTTGATAAAAATCAAATTTCCTGAAAAACTTTCACAATAAGACTCTGCTTGTTATTTAGTTATATAAAAGCTGCATGGGAGAGATGTCACTGCAACATGTGTCGAGGCAGGTTCCCAGCTGCAGCTTGGCACAACTTGGTGTGTTTAAGCTGCTGATGGAAATGCAAATGACTCTGGCATAATGTGACTCAAAGTTGCCCAAAGTGTCGATGGAAAAGCCCTGAATATGACAGAACGGGAGGAAAAACAGAAAGGTGTGTTTGTTTTGCTGTCGTTCTCACCTGGCAATGCCGCCATAGTCCAGTCCCTCCTCTCCTCTCATAATGATGTAGAGTCTGCGGCGAAGGTCGTATGGCTTCACATTCATGATCTGTATGTTATTGAAAAAGAAATCAATATTTTTAACAGACAACATTTGATATTAATAGAAAACTGGAGTCAAATACAAAGTGGATGAAGGTGGGAAGTGAAGTCTGGTATGAGACTGACAGGACATTAATGGCGCTTGGTTTTGCACTGTATGTATGAACTCATCTGTTCCAAATTTACAGACACTTTCATCAAAACAGGCTGATAAACTTTGAAATATTTTGGACCAAAAATTTGAGATTTGGGGATACGTACAGTTAGGTGTTCTGATGAACTGTAGTTCAGATACTGTAATCAGCCAATGACATGTTTCATCTCACCATAATAAAGACTACAAACAATGCCAAATCAAGCTCAGAGCTTTGTTGGATTCAATCTGTTTTAAGTTAACTGGTGACTTTTTAAAGTTTAAACAAAAGATGAAGTCAGTGTTGTGGTATTTCAGCGTAGGACACGTGTTTGTCTCTGACCTGCTGAAAGGAGTCCTCAAACAGTGTCTGCCTGGAGACAGAGATCTTTACGTGGCTGGGCAAGGCATTGGACTAGAAAGAGACAAAATAATAAAAAAAAGAAGTTAGAATTACTGTCAGAATATGCAGAAATGATTTCAGGTGCACATCAGACTGACCTTGTGAAAACCCTTGGTTAACACTGTGAGCTGCTTGTTTCCACAGTTATCTGAATTCTCACCACTAACTTAGACCCTAATTCTGTTTTTTTAAGAAAACTTTCTGTTGTTTTACATACTTTTCTGGATTTTGTAAACCAAATTGCTTAAAAAACTGTAGCAAGTTATGATGATTTTAACTGCTGATAGACCTCCTGTCTAATGTGCTTACAAGCAGTTGGAGGCTTTGACGTCCTGAACTATTGGGAAGTAATGTTGAATGTGTGTATTCTACACAGCCAGAAACATACTTTTAAGCAGATGACAAACTACAACTACCAAGAAGAACAGCAATGTGCCATCCATTTACCTCTAGCTTTGCCATACACATGTACTGCAAATATCCATCAAAAAATGCTGCTATAAATTTTTACCTCATAGCACAGACCATTTTTTTCACAGCACTTATATGTGGTACATTCTTTCTAGATATGATCTTTTATTCATCAGCATCCAGTCCACCACTGATGATGAACATAATGCACTTCATTATTGTTATGAAAATATTGCCAAATGCAGCCTTGAGCCAAAAAATTCCAACCTTCAAAACCAAAACTGGCTCTCGGTGGGAACCAGTCAGGCAGAGGGTTTTTGTTTTATTAGCTAAGCTTTGAGATATCTGCCTCTCAAAATTTCTGCCTCCACTGAAATACAATGGAGGTGAATGGAAGTTTGTTTATGGAGCTCAGAGAACTGAAATATTGCATTCCTACTAAGGAAATAGTCCCTACACGGACTGCTGATAGTTTATTCAAATGGGAAAGTGTTTATTAACGGAAACACTGCCATGTATGTATTCTTCAAACCTGCAGTGAGCACAACACATGAAACTCTATTTACCTCCACTACATCTGGGGTGGATACAGACATGACAAAACATGGTCTAATGCAGATAACACTGTCCAAGGTGAGATTGAGATACCACAACAGGTAAGTAACTCAAGTATTACACGGGGATCAAGGTGATGTGTGTAACACTTACATGGCACAGGAAACGGAACTGGTGGTATTTCCACCTGAAGCTGCGGTCGTAAGCACCGGGTGAACCGCCCTGCCGTGACCTGCACACACACACACATTAAGAGAGAGAGAAAAGGGAAACTGGTTGATTTTCCACTGTTAACAAATTCATGAGGAGTAAATAATCTAAATTCTAAACTAAACAAATCGACAGTCTTGGTGTTGAGTGCTTTACTCTTTTTACTGGTCAGCTGACCAACAAAAACATGATGGTCTCCTTTAAGAAACCCTGATGTTCCCGGTTGCAGGCCAGACACTCAAAGTAAATATTAAATTCACACTAGCCGTTCTGTTCTAAATAACGACTTGGTGCGTCTGGTTCTCAAAGGCAGAGGTGAGTCTGGGCCTGCAGCTGTGTTAGTATAAGCTCCACAAACCCACTGCACACACACACACACACACCGGATATATGCCCTGTCAGCACCAGAGAGGCTGAGACACAGAGAGAGAGAGAAAGAAGGAGAGAGAGAGTTAGACAGATAATGGGAGGAAGGGAGGAAAGAAAGGGAGAGAGAGAGAGAGAGAGAAACGGGGGGAGAGACTAAGAAGGAGGCCTCTAATATGTCGGGTTTGTGCTAGCCGTGCTGCCAGGCACATCTTGGTTTGGGTTATGAAATTTAGACCGCAGCGGCAGAGCTCTGGCTGTGGACACACACTCCTGCAGTGCAAAAACAGTGAGGACTTTTTCAGAAGCCCTCCAAGACCACCAGCCTCAAAATATGTTCAAATATCAGCATGAAAAGCAGCTTGCAGATGAACTCTCTCACACACACACACACAAACACAAACACGCCACAAGCTATCGCACTTGCATGCCTAACATCAACACAGGAAGGCACAAACACCAGCGCACACACACTCCCACCCACACACATGCCAGTGCAGTCTGCAGTGGATCTGTAGTCGCACATCTGCACATTCTCCCGACTTTTGTGGTAAGATTTGAGACTGCTTCAAGGCAACGCAAACATCCACAGGCTGAGGGATAGAGGTGTGTGTGAGTGTAGGTAAGTGTGTGTGTGTGTGTGTGTGTGAAGTACTGTATTGTTGAAATATCTGTGATGCTTTAGTTGATTTTTGGCTCAGAAAAACATTTAAAAAATAGGCAAAGAAATGAAAGGCAATGGATAGAACATGGGTTCACTAAAGATGTCGAACAAAAAAAATTAAAAGATAATGCAGCTTAGATTGAATTGGTTTTGACCTCTTTTAATCATCTTGTGAGTTTAAAAAAAAACAAGTGGATTGTTTAAATCACATTTGTAATAAGCTTTTATCAGACCTAGACAAATTCATTGTGTGATCATTTAAAAAATTGAAAAAAGAAGCTAATTCGGTTAACCTTTTGAGTGTTTTTTCCTGACCTCAATGACAGAGGTTGTTTCCTCACAATGCCTTTGCCTCGGTCTGTGACATACTTTGATTTTCTACAAAAGCAGGTTTGGAACGTAGGGCTAAGAGAGAATATTTACCCTGACTCAAACCCAGGTCGGGGGTCTTTAAAGGTGGTGGTGCGCGAGTTGTGGTCCACAAAATATCGGACTCCCTCGGCGGTGTACTTCATCTCCCAGCCCGGGGGCAGGGGGTGCTCCTTGATCATCCTGCAACAGGGAGAGGGCAGTGAGCACGGTCCCAGCCAGAGGAGCCCCGTCCTGGGAATGAAACTTACACACCTACCCCATCAACCTGTGGATCTAAAGCCCTGGTAGACACTGAAACCAAACCCTGCGATGCTAAAATTGTGCTTTTATTGAAAAAATTTGTTCCTCTGAGGAATATATTGATTGTGGCAAAAATGTCCTTGTTCCAGCCTTGCCTCAACGTTTGCCTCTTGTGCTGTCAATACCAGATCTGATCAAAACTACCGAGACTCCTCCTGTTGTGCATAAATGGAGTGCTACACAGTAATGTGAATGTAGCAGGTGCAAGCTATACTGGTACATGCACATCTGCAATTTCACCATGACCCCAACACTTGGGTCTACTGTTGTGACAAAGATTAAGATGACAAAGTCTGGGTCATCCTGCGCCTGCAGATAGAGACCCTTTCAGACTTCAACATGTAGCTGCTTCTGTTTGGGGGGAAATTGCAAATGCGCACATACAAGTGGACACAAAAAAGCTAGTAACTCTGTGCTGATATTGATCAAGCAATGAAACTTGGAATGCTAACTCAAAAAATCATTTCTTGCATCAGCTACATGCACATTACTGTGTAGCACCCTGTTCACGCATTACAGGAACAGGCTTGAAAATATTTGATTGCACCTCTTATGGTTGAATCACAGAGCACCTATTTTTTAAATTTTGTAAATAAGAGCTATACCAGCCATCTGTGAGAAAACACTAACCATTGTTCTAAAAGTATTTCCAGAATTCCAAAAGACTCTTTCAGTAATTTTAATGGAAAAGTTGAGTGACAAGTTGTGTTCTCTTTTAAGGTAGAGAAAACTGACTTATGTCCTTGCTGATGTCCTTATGAAAATTAACAAAGAGAATAATCACTGATAAAATGTTTACATATAGATCTGGTTGGTACAAAAAAGGCACATATAATTCATAAATATATCTATAATTTTTGGATACCATTGTGGTTTCTAAACAGCTAAAAAAAATCTTTTTCTTATTTTGTCTTTTTTTTGCAGTCTTTAAGACTCTTTGAGCATTATGGAAAATGCTTTAAGAACAGCATGAAGTGTTATTTGATGAAGTTTTGGATGTACCAAAGGTCAGTACATTTGGCTATGTAAATTATATATAATGTAAATAGGGCTAGTAACCGCATCTTTAGCAAATGACTGTATATAGATGCCCTGCAAGCTGCAATGACCCAATCATAAAACAGGACCAAAAAATTCAAGTCTCTAATGTGTGAAATTTTTCCTCATCCAAATGTCTGGCTGACAGAAGTTAAAGGAAATGTGTGAGGTGAGAGGAAAGCAAGTTAAAAAGTTAAGGAAGAGTTTAAATGTTAAAGAAATAGAGGATGATGCCAGAAAAATGATCAAATGAACAGCAAATAGACTGTGGAATATCAGGTTAGAGCCCAAAAAGTTTCCAAATTCATCTCTGGATGTTTAGATTTTGGGGAGCAGTGAGATGAAATACAGTGCCACTGAGGTTCCCACACATGTAATTTTCTTTTACCAATGCTGTTTTTCAATTCAGAGCAATCAATTTGTAATATAAATTCTGCCATGTTCCCGTAAACCTGTGCGCCCTTAAATTTCCCTGAACTGCCATTAGAAATTGTGTCAAATGTTTCTCCCCTGGAAACACACTTCTTGAAGTTCCATAATATTCCAGGCCTGATCGGTGGGAAACACAACTGTGTATGCCGAGCATATCTTCTTCAGAGCGAGCAAACACCCACAGCAACGTACCATCTCACAAGCAGGCAAACACATGCATGCACACTAGTAAGCACTTTCACTGGTTCACAGTCTCACCCTTGGGTCCGTGGATCATCCCACTGTGTTGTTCTTGTGTTGTGGTTGACAAAGTACACTCTTCCATTGTCCTGGCGCTTTTCTGCGGACACAAACAGAACAGAAAAGTGAGAGTTTTATGGGATTTGTAATGTTTGAAGAAGTAAGAGTTTGGAAAATTTGGAATGGACTCAACAATAAGTGGACAGGGATCAGAGGGATCACCTGAGTGTCTCTGACGGCCAATGCTGAACTCCCTCTCTCTTTTGGGTTGAGAAAAAAAAATATTTGACCCCCATGATAGAAAACCGGCAAGCTGGTGTGATATTTCACTGCAGCTTGTTTTGAATGCCTCACCAGGGTAAACCTAAATGTGCATGTGTGTGTTTGTGTGCTTGTATGTAAAGAATTAAGGCTGTGGTGGAGGGTTTTAAAATCAAAGTGAGCACATTTTTTGGAGCAAAATTAAACATGGGGCCAAAATTTCATTAGAAAAAGGTAACAAATAGTTTAATAACTACTCTTAAAAGACCCTTAAAGAACTGAATTTTACTGAAGTGTATAAAATGTTCTTAGTGTGTGTGTGTGTGTGTGAGTATGTGTGCATGTGTGTGTGCATATATGGTAGGCCACTGGTCTCATGAGAGAGTAGCTAGCGCCCCATCCTCCTCCCTCCATCACTCTGACATCTTTTTCTCATTAACAGGAGTGTGTGGAGGGCCCAGAAACAGTAGTGCTCACATTGCAACTCTTACTAGCTTTCTCCTTGACTTCACTCCACCCCCACTTTACCATTCAGTTTAACACCCGACACCTTTTTTAATTTCTTTCATTCGCTACTTTCTCTTTTCCTTCTCCTCCGTCTTTCCCTCATTTCTCCTGTCTTTGTCTTTTTGAATCTGAGCCTAAAAAAAGGCGAGGGAAGTGACCGCAGATGAAAAAGAGCGCGCCAGGGAAGCAAATCTGAGCCAGTGATATAATTGAGGTTTTCGTCTTGAGGTACCGCAACATGTTGAAAAGGCATCATGGGCAGGGAATGAGGGTTTCTGGAGAGAACATGGCTGTGTGATGAAGTCTGTGAGAATGTTGGTAAGGTAGACGCTGCCAGCGGTGTTCGTTTATGAATGAATAAAAGTGTGATGGTATTTTGCGTGGATCCAATTACATTACTCATTTGGGAAAATGTTGGAAAATGAAGAGCGGCATCCATAATGCAGCCTCTGTAGGTTGGACTTTGGACTAAACAGAGTGCATGCAGAGATGAATCTGTACAGTACGGGCAAACTATTGAGAAGAAACCAAGTGACATTTTTACACAGATATTTAAATCATGACATGAAAATCAAGATCAGTAGTGAGGACATTACTCACTTACAATCATTTAACAATTTGCTCACCAGAGACTATGAGGAAGACCGTAACAGAGCCAGCATTGCTTCTAAAGTTGCATGACGGCATAAAATTATTAAAATAAGTTCTGTTGGAAGAGAAAATGCTGCCAGGCTGTAAAGATTTTCCAACATTTTACCAAAACCTCCCTCACTTACTCACAGCTGCCTGCAGAAGTGAAAAGCATATTTTGAATGACTTGAATGGACTAAATCAAGAAGCAAAGGTCAAACTGACCTATTGCATTGCTTGACAAATACTTGCTACTCGCAAGACTTCGGAGGGTTTCAGAATTTGATTGAAAACAGCTTAGACTTTAAGGTCCAGTTCTGACTGATCAGATTTACTTTAATACCAGAAAGAACCAGCAGGTAGGGAGGAAGGAATGCTGACCAAAATCTAGTCTGCTGACTGAAGCCAAATCTCAAGACCATCAAACCAGTTCAGCACCTCTCACTGAGAGTATCTCTGCGTAGAGTGCATGCACAAGGATTGTATTAGGCAAACTTACCCCATCCAGAGGGCAGCGGGCCCAGAGGATCATTTTCCACCGTAGCACCAGACGGCTGAGGGAGAAACAGAGAGAGGAGAGACAAAATAAAAAAATCCAGTTAGGACACCTTTCTGTCTCTTGCTTATCTTCTTCCACATCTTTGTGATGTTTTTGTCTGTTTTTCTCTCAGTTTTTGTCCTCGTTGCACAGTGCGGTCTGAAATTTTTCTGTCTGTCTTCTCAGTTTCTCATTGCTACATGAGGGTAAGGAGGAGGAAAAAGGTTGGGAAAAATGTCCCACAAGCTACAGAAAAAAGGGAATAAGAATGAGACTTCAGGTGAGTAAAAAAAAAAAAAAAAAAGAAACTTCCAAAAATAGAAAAAAAAAAAAAAGCCAGTAAAAACTCACTCTGTAAAGCTGTCCCAAATGTGGACCATCAAGTCTTCGCTTGAACTTGCTAAGTCACAAAACCAGGGATGATACCTGTGGGTAAGACGGGCTAGTTCAAGTGTGTGCATGTATGTGTGTGTGCAAGCGTTGAGGACAGAAAGGGGTGGGGGGTGGCTCCTCTCCGCTGCAGTGGTAAGGGGCGACTGAGGGAGCTGGCCGGCTGGTGGCTCGTATGCCTTCCAAAAACTACACGCTCGGTAGGAGGATAAAACAACAACGCTGTTCCAATGAGCTCACTGGCTGGACGCAAGCCCCACCCCCCTGGCTTCCCGCTCACCTCCTCAAATACACCCCACCTCCACCTCCACCCTGGCACCCCTCCCTACCCCACCCTGAGGTCCTCCTCCTCCTCCTCCTTCTCCTCCTCCTCCTCTTTTTTCTTGTTCTCTTCTAGCACTGCTGTGAAAGTAGGCAGGGAAGTGCGATGTCTGAGGGAACTGAGGGAACATTCATGCTTGTTCCAGACTGGAACCCCCCCCTTCAACCGCCCCACCCACCCCCACCTCCTCTCCAGCCGCCCCAACCCACCCCGGGCCTGACAAAAGGCACCTTTATTCACCCTGGGCCTGGAAACCACTGTGGGGTTTACTCAGCCTGCACTCATATACACACACAGAAATGTGTGTATGTGTGTGTGTATATGTGAGTGTGCTTGCCACAGTGTGGAAAGTTTGTCCGTGGCAAATGGTCAATGTGTACGTTCTTCTGCTGGAGTATACACACACACACACACACACATATGCACGCACGCACGCACGCACGCACGCACGCACGCACGCACGCACACGAATATATTAGCTTGAATGGAAAAGTAGCTGAAAAGACACTTGTTAGGAATTAGTTGCGCTGATGGGTTTTCATGCTAAAAGATGTTTATCAAACAGGATTGTTTAGGTGTGTCGCAAACAACTTAAAAATCATTTCGTGTACCACCAAGCCGAGAACTGGCCCCCATAATAGCATCATGTTATGCTAGTTAATGTTGAAGTGGTGCTGTGACTGAAAAGGTGAGCGCGCTATTTGTTGATTTTAAGATAAAAAACAACGCTCAGTCTAAACAAAAAGTTAAGGATACATTCAGAAAATAATTTACAGATGTGCAAAACTGAGTCACAGTTGCTTCCTTTGTCTATCAAATGGCTAGTTTTGGCAGCATAGGTGCAGCTTGTTGTGCATTATTGGTTACACTAAAGTGAAAATAAAACAGAACCATCATTTTCCAAATAAAGCTGGTAAAACTTCAGAGGGTTTTTTTTTTCAAGGAGGCATTTAGCACCAAAAAAGTGATGATTATTTTCTGAGAGCCCACAAAGTAGGGCATTATCCATCGAATGTCAACGTCACTTTATGCAGCATTTCCCAAAAGAAATGTGACTGAGCCCATTTAAAACGTCTCTCTCATGGAAACTCTGAGGGAGTCGGGATGGAAAGGACGATGCCTGTTGGAGGAGCGAGAGTGGGCACATAACAGGGTTAAAGGGTGTGTGTGTGTGTGTGTGTGTGTGTGTGTGTCGCTCCCATCGACAGCCAATCTATGCCCCGGGGCCCCACCCTTATGGGTTTTCTGTGCCTAAAAAAGGTAAAAGGAGAATATAATGATATAAAGACATGATGACTTCATCCTGGCTCTGACCATTCAGCTCCTCTGCAGCTTCCAGACAGAGTGAGGGTGGAGGGAGGAAAAGAAAGAGAGACTGAGAAAACAAGGGAGGGAGAGGAAGAGAGGGAAAAGCAGCATGTTGGCAGAAATGTGTGAAATAATGGCCGGGTGTTATGGATCTGGAACGAATATGCCATAAAGGCCAGTTTCAAGGCCAAGCACCACAGGTGAATACGGCGATTTCAGCTGGTCGCTTTTCACAAGTTAGAACGCCAATGTGGCTACAGAAGATGTAAAAACCTACTAGTAAAACTTAACCCATTCATTCAAACGACGGTAAAAACTTCAGTCACTTTTGTGTTACAAAGACAACTTGCCACTTATTTTCCGCATCTGCAGAGAGTAAATCTGTGTACACCAGGAGGGAAAGTGACTAACAGGAGCAGAGTAAACTTGAGGTCAGTGAGTTCATCAACCATTCAAGCACTTTGAAAACATGGTTGCTCATCAGTGTGTTGCAGACGGATTAAACCAAGCAGTCTCTGTTTAAAAAAGCTTGGAACTTATTATGGCGTTTCTACACTCATAATAAGTTATGCTTACTTGCCCAATGTTTACACAACAGTGCATATTTATAACTAAATAAGTTAATTATGCAGAAAGAAAATATTTTTGCAGGTAATTAATTGAAATATTCTACTTTTACTTGTTTCATCTGATACTGAAGTTCATAATATAAACAGTTTAAGTTAGAGATTAAAACACTCATACACATACCCATTCTATCATAAAATAACAGAATAGAAAAAAATAAAGCTTTTATTTTTTTATTTTTTTTTACTATTTCATTCCAGATCTATGTGTATTTGTTTTTACTGTTACTTTAAATGTTTAAAACATCAAGTAGTCAGAACAAATTTCTCATATGAGCATACTTACTTGGCAATAAAGTTCTTTCTGATTCTGAATCTGATTTGGATTCTATTCTACAGAGTGATAGTCGTTTCTTTTTCTTTTATTTTATATTAAGCAATAACAATATTTAATGTTGTTTAATCTGCCAAAGGCCAGCTACAGGCAGTTTTAGGAACTAGACGTTCAGCGAAGAAATGTCCCGAGAATGCAGAATGCTGCTGGCTTTTGCCTTTTTTCCTCTGAGGCAGGTGAGCCAAAATGCTTGTTTGATTAAAAGAGTCTAAAAGATAAATTTGTGCACAACTGGATTCTCATCAACATGGTGACAGTGAATTGCCAGAACTGTCTTTTTGCTGCTCATCAACAGTCAGCAGTTGAAGTAGCGGCAGCTCGCGGAGGTTGTTACAGTACTTTAAAACTCTTGGTGCCCAGCAGCTTCAAATTCTCACTCCTCTGAGCCATGACATAGTAAAACCTAAACATGCAGTGATGATACATATATTGTGTTGTCAGATTTAGTGTGACTTTCCAAGGATTAGAAATCATTGCAGGCACCTTGTTACTAAGAACTTCATTTGTCCTTCAGTTTAAATGAGGATATAAAAGCAACATACAGTAAATCATATGGCAGATTTCCTTTTTCATATTCATGTCAAAATGTTAATAAAACCAGCATTGCTCCAATTTAATAACTTCTGTTCATTGCCCATTCAAGTTATAAACTACTTATAAATGTGCTTTATGGAAACATGAGCTATGGAGGGTTGTGTATAAACATGAGGGACCGTGACATTGAGTCTTGTGGACATGTGTGAGCTTTCTGTTCAGCCGTGCGAGTGATAAAACACAGGGCTGATTCAGGTGAGGCTGTTAAGGGTCCTTGTTTCAGAGAAAGTAGGAGAGGGAGGGAGGAAGAAGGCGGCAATTGAGGGAACGTGAGGAGCAAGAGACTGATTTAAGAGCAGAGGAAGAAGAGGGGGCAAAAACAGAAAAGAGAAAGGGGGAGAGTGTATCCAAACTGAGCCAAGATAAAAATGATGATCTTTTGATGTGATCCAGAGAGGGGGATTTTGTGGGGGGAAATTGAAACTGGGGGGGATTTTAGAGAGGCAAAACAAAGATGGGGAATTGGGAGGCATTTGGTGGGGTGGGATTAAGGGAAAGGATAGAGGTAAAGAAAAGGAAGACTGGTAAAAGTGCAAAAAAGGGGGGAAGAGAGAGGGGAGAGCCGGAAACTGCAGTTAATGACTCTGAGGCTGCTCTGGGGCTTCTAACGAGCCGCAATTACTCTGCAAACACACACGCACACACGCACACATGCACGCGCGCTTGCACTCACACACCTTTATAGACCAACTAAAACTTGTATACTTGCAAGTATTCATCTGTGCCTACTGTATAAAAACTCTCTGTGCATGCATGCTTTGGTGCCGTAGTTTACAGCTTTGCACAAACAGAACTTAATGTGTGTGTGTACATGTGTACATGTGTATGTGTGTGTGTTTGTGTATATGAGCACCCATTACTGGACTATGGTCCATTTAAGAGCACGACCAGCCCCTTGACCCTCTTTGGTTGTCATGTGCAACAGAAAAAAATGTGGCACCTGACTTCGTCATTACAGTACCATGAACACATCTGCTCAAAAAGAAAAAAAGAAAAAAAAAACACACACACACACACACACACATGCTGATACAGAATGCTGAAATGTGGCGATAAATACACCGGACATGATGATCATAACTGATTGCTCCAGATTGGTCTTTAAGCAACTCAGTAAAGTTGTTATTTCTTATAGTGTCTCTACACACAGTGAGAGTGTCAGTTGCAGAGTTTAACTACAAACACGGTCACAAACATGTGGCTGTGTTTACAATTGAACTATGAGCTCTTTTGTGTGCGCTTCCTTGTTCACACACACTGCAGCCATAAATAGTCGCTGCTATCAGCAGTGTGGGCATTCCAAGACAGTGCAGTGTACTATCAAAATGGAGGGCAGACCTGCCTATTGGCTTTTCTCACAAACATAGAGGGAGAAGAGGAGGAAGGAAGGAGACATAGTTTCCAGCCCACACAAACCTGAATGTTCCTCTCCATGCGTGGACGGAGTGTGTGTCACCTTTGTACAGCTGAATTAATCTAATTCTGCTAAGGCATTTTTAAAAAATTCTTTCATATTTATCACTAAACACGAAATCTGACATCACTGAACACATTTACATGTTGACCTGGACATTACATCAAATACTTATCTTTGCTGTAAACCTAAATTAAAATGGATCACAGTGCTGTGCATGAACAAGTCAAAGAGACATTTCAGATATCTGTAAGCCGAAAATCTTTATCTATTTAATTAAGTTTACTTTGTACAGTCCAGGACAACTTTTAAGGGTGCTAAGAGGCCTTTAAGGCAGAATAAGGTCAGGTATGATTTTACTTTTTGGTCTTTTTCTACTGCAAGAAGATAGCAACACTAAACCAGGAGCTCCCTGTGACAAGAAGCTATGTCTTGTAAGGCTTTTTTAAGTTCTTTCTTGCATTACCACTGTGTTATATGAAAAGGCAAAATTAGGAGCAAGTATACCACCAAGTATACCACTGTTCTATCACTGTTTCCAGTGTGCACTTTGTTATCCTTTATGTGTTCTATCATGTTTTTAAATTTGTCCATGCACTATTTATCCATCTTTTGCACTGGAGGACCTGGATCCTTTTTTTATCCCTTACTTTTTTAGGTATTGGTTTTGGTCATTACAAGTGTAGCAATAATAATAAAAAAAAATCACAAACCAACTTTAGAGGAGCTTATCACCACCTACTCTATCAGAAGGTGCCAGTGCTGTTTGTTCAGTCAATGAAAGCAATGTGGTCTCATGTTATTTGCTCTTTTTATAACCAATAATAAAATGACATTCGCTAATATAAATTTCCGATCATTGACAAACAATTTATCTGCACTGACAAATAGTGCATCCCTAGGAAAAATATTTTGGAATAAAATCATCAATATGTCTAATAGTGCATTAGACATGCAATAATAGATAGCGCATGGAGAGACATAATGAGATAGTTAAAAGGATGGATGATTGAACCCACATAAGGTCATTTTTAAGAAATATACAAAGAAAAATGGCCCCCAAAAAAAGAAAAAAAAGGAATTGTAAACTAGGCCAAATGCAAGCACATTTTTTATAAGAACTGAAACATGAGCAGACACACACAAGTATACACACAGAGTTCAGGGTGGGGTATTTTTATAGAAACCTATAAGAGTTTCAAGACTGGTTTTAATAATGGTCCATTGAGAAAACACTGTTGTTTTAGTCTCCTCAGTCTTTATTGTCTGGTTGCAGTCTGACCTTGACTGCTTCACTGGTAGGACGGCGACGGTCAGAGACATTGCTGAACCTCGACTGACTCCAGTGACCAAACACTATAAACAAGTCTCACATAACATCTTCAGTCCTAACCATAGAAGGTGACATGTAAACCACCGTGTTGCATACAACACCGATCTCACCTGCTGTCATTTGTATGGATGAGCTAGAACTGTAAGCGTAGATCTATGATGTGACATTTTCATGAAAAGTATTTCATTGTTTATAATCTCATCAATTCGAACTGAAGCACAGAAAAGTGAAAAAAAGAAAAAAACTAATTCCAGTGAAACCTGCACAAGTTGCATGTTGTGGTTAGTCAAGTAATAAGGGTGCATATTGCTTTTCCTGGGGGACAAACCTGTTTCAAATGAAAAAAACAATCTCTCGCTACCTTTGCCTCAGCATGTGGTGTGCGTATAAACTTGGCAAGTGAAGGCTTGGAGTACCTGGTAGAGGAAGCGCTGGCTGAACTGGTGCATGGCACCCTGCAGCTGGCTGCGCTGGCTCTGCCACTGCTGGTAGTTGCGCACAGACTCTGCAGTGGGCCTCTGCCATGTGGTGGTTCTGGTGTTGTGGTCCACATAGTAGTATCTGCCCCGCTGGTCCACTCGTTTCTCCCAGCTGGAGGGGTGGGAAGAGAGGTGGGGAGTGAGAGGGGCTGTGGCTTTCAACAACATCTTTATTAAGCACTTTAAGAGTGGGTGGTTGTATCAAAAAGTTGTGCTGTTGATAGTAACAGAAAAGATTTATAGAGACAGAAGAGAAACAAAGGCGAGAAAAGAAAAGCAAACAGTCAGAGGAGGGAGTGCGGGAGAGGAAATGGAGAAGAAAGAGGAGTAGAGATAAAGCTGGAGATGAAGCAGGAATAACAGGGAGAGGGAAAAACAGGCACAATATACTTTGTTTAGGTGTTGGAGTAGTTGGGTGAGTGAAATAAACTGAATATTGACATATTTGATCACTTTTTCTGTCTTTAAATGTAACAAATAACCACTTACACATGATTAGTGTCCCATAGTAAACCCATAATGCTCTAGGTACAGATTAAAGATGGTCGATATTCACGTGGCAGGTTGCCTGACTCTTTTTTCCAGTGTTTCACTGGTTTGGCTCAGCTTCAAACATCAAAAAGTTTATTCACATTGAAGACCACAATGAGGGGTCACAATGGGAGTTTCTGACTGACAGTAACAATATGCTGTTGTCTGTATTTGTGTGTAAGTGCCTGCCAGTAGCATTACTCAGGGCTCTATGTATATCCTGTCCTTCCCTTGAGATGGGGGGCGTCTGGACATGGACTGAGATATAGACAGTCCACAGAAACACACAGGCACACTAACATGGCTCCACACACACACAGCTAAGTTCCCTGGACTCAGCAGGACTGACTGCTGTTCCACAGCTATTCTCATATCTCTGACTTCAGCCCTGTAGAATTTGGAAGAGAAAACAGCGTGGACTTCCGTATGCTAACAAAAACACACTGTGCAGATACCAATAGGCTTGAGAAATGCACAAAAGAGCACAAAAAGGGATAAACGCTCATGTGTGTATAGTGTAGCCTTATTTTAAAAACTCTATCGTGTTTTGTTGTGTGTCTTTTTTTTTTTTTTTGATTCTCATAACTGCTGGTGAACAGTATTTTGGTGACCTTCTTCCTCTCTTGGTTTGTTCAGTGTTTTTCTAAAGTGGTTCAACAGTCTGGTTTCCACTGCAGTCATGATATAAAACATCAGCACCTGAAATGAATGTGTGAGACAAGCTGACACGAGCAGTTCTCTTTTGCCACTTTTACAAGGAACGCTAATCTGATGAAATCCTTTTTTTGAACCCACTTCTCAAAGCTCTGTAATATGGCATTACACATGAACACAAGAAAGACACAAAAATGCAAATACACGTATACAAAATCCTAGTCTAGTTCTACCTTTACTTTGCACGGTACAGTACAACCAGTCGACTTTAATGCCACTAACTGTTCGTTCACTGGGTCCTCCCTGTGGTCCAAGTTCTCTGAATAGGCTCACTTTTGTTGGACCAAAGTTATTAATGCAAACTCACACACATTTAGTGTGCAGGCTGAAAGCTGCATGACAGATTTACTACTGCATGTGACGCAGGGTATTATGGTGAGAGCTTATGTGCTCAGTCAACTTTCCATGGATGAATAGATGTTTATCTACAGTTGTAATCCCATTTTAAAGTTTGCATTCTATCAAACCCCATACGTTGAGTATTTTGAGGGTGTTTTATGCCTTTGTTATCAAGTTGACAGTTGAGAGAGGAGAGCAAAATGAGAGGAAAGAGATAAGAAACTACATGCAACAGAAGTCCACAACCAGACTGAATCCAGGGGCATCACAGCTCAAAGTATTAGGCTTAATACGAGATCACCAGGGTGTCCCACCCCATTTCTGATGCTATTTATGGCCAATATATTTTCCAGTAATAGCAATTTTAACGCATTTATACACTGTAACTGCCCCTTCATGTTTTCATTGTTTTTGGCGCAGTCAGCCTTTCCCACAAGAAATTAGCTGATCACAGAAAAAAACGCATTCAAGCGCTCCAGTTTTACTGTTCCCTAAGTTTCCCGGTTTACTGATATCTCTCCATCAGCCATAGCTTATGCAAATCAAACATTTCCTGCTGCTGCTTCTGATTAAACTGTGACTGTGAGATCTGCACAAAAATCCCAATGCAATGAATGCAAGAATGTAATGTACCTGAACCTGAAGGCAAAAAAAGACTCTTCTACTCTACTAGGGTCCAGCTGGCAAATCCCAGGGTACTGTGAAGCAGCCACAGGCAACACAATGTACCCGCCAGTGAGATTAGTGGCACTACTTACACTAAAGTTAGTCTACAAGATATGGACCATTTCAGTGATTTCTGTCAGTGTCAGATCAAGTCATTATGTGAAAAGTTTTTTTTTTTAAATCTTACTTTCTATCGGACCACAGGTGTCTCTAAATTAACTAAAAGTGAAATCTTGAAGACTGTAATTATCATTAAATCTAATTAAAGTGGCTCAAGACTCATATTTACTGAAATTGTGCACCACATTAGCCAAATTTGGTGACCTCACTCAAACATCTGTGAAAAAAAAAACTCATTAAGTGCTCAAAAGGACTCTTCTGGCACTTTCACTGTTTCTTTAATTAAGTCTGGTACTGGAATGAGATAGCATTTGTACCAAATGAGGTCTCTAAAACAACAAATAACAACTCTTTTACAAGCTATAGTACACTTTATAATTTAAACATTTTTTCCTAGAATAAGTTTTGCCCACACTGATAAGCCAAATAAATAGTCATGTTTTCAATAACTGTTCGTGTACATATGTGCCACTGAAAGACATTTTGAGGGGTCTGAAACTTCTCGTTGCTGAGAACCTTTGAGCATAAAGCTGACATAATCAGCACTGGTGTTTTCAGGGAGAACTGAGCCCACATGGTCTGCATTATAACACAGGAGATTTCATTTCAGAAAACAACAGGTTACGAGATGGAATGATAGAAGGATCTGCATAACAAAGACACTTTGTCTTCTAAAGGCCAGATGTCTTTTCTCTTGTGGTCAGAAGCCAGGCTCAGCTACATGACAGCACCCTGAGGAGCTGGTAGGGTCAATATCTTGCTCAAGGACACTTGAGCAGTCTAGATGATTGCAAACACAGGGAGTTATTTGGTTGATGGATGGTCTTTCTGACCACTATGCCTCTGAGCTTCCTTTAAAAGGCAGGAAAACACCGTTCCCTCTCTGATATTAGCACTAGCTAGTCATTTGCTGGAGCCAGGGAAAATCCTAAAGCCCGCAGTGGCCTGTCTGAGAGTCTCTACTTAGTTCTGCTATCTGACTTTAAGTCTTTGTGTCAGTCACGTCATTAACTATCTACTCCACGTATTTCTTGGAACTAAGTGCACAGTGTCCTCAGCATGAACTGTCCAGATTTAGATTATGCAGTACATCTTCTTGGAGCAGTCAGTCATTATTCATCACCTTTGTGGCTGACAGCAATCACTATGTGCTCCTATCTCCTGTTTCCATCCTATTTTGTATTCGCATGGATGTTAGACATGTGTTGACCGAGTGAAACTGAGAAATCTGCTCTAAGACTCAGCTTTATCATTTGTCTATACTTGGCTTTAGTAGTCCACTGATTTTCCACTGCTGAAGATACTCACATTTACTCTGTAGGGTTTGAAGTGCAGTTGTATCTTTAGACATTTAACTGAACACATCATAGCTGATAATAAGTATTTAAGCAACAAACGCATGTGCAAAGATGAGGCCTACATATGTGTGGGACAAATTATTGATGTAGAAATGTGCAATTTATGTACATTAGGGACTTAAACACATTAAGATAGAAATAAGAATAGCAATGCAAAGTGTAGCAGCTCCCCATCAGTTGAAGTTGTACATTAGCATGAACTCTTTTAGACCGTCCTTTGGCCTAAGAAAATGTTACCGCTACATTTAGGTTTGGTACGGCTTTTCCCATTCTTAGCTGGGATTGTTGGAATGCAGTGTTGTATATAAATAACAAAATTGTGCTTCACAGTCAATTTTCTACTGTTAACTAGCCTAGAAAAATGTCAACATTGTGTAAAGGACTTGTAACTTTGTGGTTGACAGAGATCATGCAATGCTGACTGGAGCAGCTCTTGTAGCTCTGTATCACAGTGGCTGAACTCGTCAGGACACAGTATGTTTAATAAAGACCAGAGTGAATCAGAAGCTCTCCCCAATCTTTCTTCGGATGGCTTTCATTATTTCTGCCTCTACACTTCGATTGCCTAACTCACCCCACCCTGCCCACACTAACTTCTAAACAGTTCCTGGTGTGTACATCTGGAGCACTGGCCCAGTATTAGTTTGTTAATTGATCCTCTAAAGGGCCACAACGGCCAGCAGCCAACACAGTTGTGGATGGAGGTACATGTGGCACTAAGAAAGGACTTTTGTTCTACAGGCCGTGCTGTCGTTCCTTGTATGGAAAAACTGAGTTGGGGGCCTGAGGTTTAGGAAAGAGGGGGGTTGACCTTTTCCTTTAAAACAGCCTCTCTTTCTCTCTGTCACCAATTCACACACTCTGTAATCAACAACTAATTGGCGCATGTATAAATGTTAGCAAAAAGCTGGACCTTGGCATGAGTGCTCAGTGCTCGTAATACAGTACAAAAAAAAGGGAAGAAAACTGTGTCTTGGTTATGACGGCTTAGCACACAACACTAAAATCAAACTGGGTGGAGTTAGGACCAGTTACAGTGTAAATTTACAACTGAGAATGTTAAAGTTATTCTCACAACAAACACAAGAAACATGAGCGCTTGGACTGACTACAGATGAGACTGAAACATGAACATCACTCTACATAGACATTTCTGTACCGTATTTTCCGCACTATAAGGCGCATCGGATTATAAGGCGCACCTTCAATGAATGGCCTATTTTAAAACTG
>JAQMCX010000050.1:5361135-5381692 GCA_029814765.1 Acanthurus leucopareius
TATTGATCCATATATAAGGCGCATCGGATTATAAGGCGCACTGTCGGTTTTTGAGAAAATTAAAGGCTTTTAGGTACTTTATCTGCACACATCTGACCGTTAACACCTAAACACCTAAAGATCTGCTCATAACAGCATTTAAAATGGAGACAAACTCAGTTTATTTCAGCAGAATCAATCATAGGATATGCCTGCATGGCTGACGTAAATCTGCAGTTTTTTTGCACTGAGTTCAACTTTGATGATGAAACACAAATTTCCATCACTGGTTAATATTAAACAGTCTTAATAGCTCTGACCTTTGTAGGAAAAGAGAGCCAGAGTATCCAAATCAAAGGAAGCTATCATAGCTTTCTTGTTTCATTGCAACATTAACTTTTTTTTTTTTTAATTGAACGAAAGAGAGGTAGCTTGCCAACAGTGAAAAAAAAAACTGTACTCATACTTCCTTTGAATGAACTGTGTGAACCTCTCAATGGTGAGCTACAGCTTTTAAATCCAGAAAAAGACATTTGATTCATCTAACATATAGGCCTGATGGCAATCCATATACCAAGTTTATTTAGTAAATAAGTCTGTTAATTTTAAAATAAAAAATTTAAAGAAAGATGACTTACGGACATGTAAATGGTTAATTTATTTTATCTGATAAATATAATTTAAGTTCATTTATTACCTGACACTAGGCTTCCAGTCGTTTGCAAAAGGGGTCCAAACCAGGTCAAGTATCCCCGCATAAAAACATCTAAACTGACCTTTTTTATCCTTTTAAATAAGGTAAAAAGGGGGCATGAAAGTTTCCTGCTTGCATCAAGTTTAGCAAGGATCAGTTTCTGTAATAAGTAATTGCGTTGTTATCCATTTTACCAGGTGAAACAAACACTAGTTTGGAGACTTTATTTGTCAGCATGTTTGTTTTCTGTACCTGTGGACTGGCTTATATGCTGACCTTAGCACGTCTCTTAGCCTTACCTTGTCTCACCCTAATGTGTGGCATTTAATGCATCAACACAGAAAATGCATATATCAATGTAGACATACCCCGGTGGCAGTGGTCTCTCCCAGGTCGTGGTTTTGGTGTTGTGGTCTACGTAGTACACTCTGCCATGAGGCAACACCCTCTGCTCCCAGCTACACACATACACACAAACACACACAGACACAAGCATTGGAGTTACTTGAACAATTCCACATTACAAAAGTTCGAGACCTTTTTTTAAGATGTCATAATTTATGCAATTAAAATGCACAAACCTCCCTTCACACACCAATTATATTGTTTATAATATATTGTTTATATTGTTTATGTGGAGAGGAATGGGAGTGTCACACACCAGTCAGCATATAACAGTGTGTGTGTCACAGAGACAGAGAGGACTACTGATACTATAGACCTAGAGGAAATACCAGGTCTTTATAAATGTCTTAATCACCTACAATCATCCACTAACTTAGGTTGTTTAGTGCCATAAATACCTTTGCATTTATTTACTGAATATTACATATCTATCTTTGGAACCAGGGGTCCTTGTGTTTTGCTTTGCTGAAAAATATTGTTGTATTTCATGTTGATAAAGCTCATTTGACCTAGATTTATTCTGAAAAGCATCAATATGTGAAGTTATATAAAGATGCAAGCAGAAGTTCAGCAAGTAGGCTCTGCTTTTTAACTTTATTAGGACTGAAAAGGAAATTAAAAGTGTAAAGTGATAGTCTCAAAGTTTTTAATATAAACAAATATCTGCTAAGTCACTACCAATCATCAAATGAAGTAACACAGTGGCGACTGTGACTGTGTCATACTGATAAAGGAACTGCAGTATTTTATGTTATTTTATGTAATTTGTGTTATGCTCATGCAAACTGATATTTCCTGCTTCTGCAGCTTCATATTAAAGCATTCAACTGGCAAAATACAAACTGACTTTTAATAGAGTACTCACAACAAATGCACCGTGTTTGTCAGTGAGCTTAGCACATAAAAGTAAGGAAGATATTTTTCACAGAAATATAAATCGGCGATTCAACATTAGGTTTATTAAGCTTCGAGTTTAACAAGCAGCTGCACTACAAAGACTTTAAAGCTTTCACCTCTGCTCACCAATTTCAGCGCCTTGTGTTATTTACATGTATTTACATTTGTATTGTAAAGCTTTCTTACTTTTAGGATGCATTAATAAAATTAAAGTGCACTGCTTCCAGTTGTGGGCCAAACATGACATGTTCTGATGCACTTCATCTTGCGTGAGATGGCTCTTACCCTGCCGGAAGCGAGTCTGTAGCAGACTCTGTGTTGCTGTTGCTGGTCTGTTCACTGCCGGAGGTGGCAGTGGGGACAGGCTCTGATGGTGCAGCCAGACCCAGGGCATCCTGACCTGGAGAGGGGCTACTGCTACTGCTGCTGGCGGCTGGGGATCTGCCTGATGGAGAGGACGAAGGAGGCGTGTGACGGGGCACACCCCAACGACTATTCTCAAGCCCGTTGGATGTCAACTCAACTTTGTCTGAAAGAAGACATGGGGAGGTTAAAAAAAAATCAAGCTACTGTGTTGGGTCAAAATAGGGTCAAAAATAGCTGATCATACCAAACTAGGAATTCAGGTTTCAGGATGAATTAAGGCTATAAAATCTTGGGAAAATAATTAAACCATTTTGGATCAGAGAGAATTAAATTATTATTATAATTTTTTTTTTACTTTAGGCACACAAATGACATAATATTCTTGTTTTTTACTGTGTGGCAGTCAGAACATCTATAAGTGCTCTGATAAGGATGATTGAAATTCAAGTTAGAAAATGTAGCAGTCCAGTTAATGTCAGCTTTGTAATTCAGTAATAAGATTGGCAAACTTTTTGTCTACCTGTGCTGCCTCCAGGACTACTGTGGCTCTTGGAGGATCGATGGCGACCAGAAGAGCCTAACGCAGGGATCTGCTCCTCGTTCAGCTCCCCGTTAGTCAGAGACTCCCCTCTGGAGCACCCTGGGGAGCTGCCCTGTGACCCCCCTACTGAGTTCCTGTTACTTCTGAGGAAAAAAAAAAATACGAAAGAGAGGATGGAATGTAGAGAAGAAGAGAGGAGAAAGTGAAAGAAAAGGAGATGAGAGGGAACAGCAGTTAGCTCTTACTGTAGGGAAAAAAATGTAGGCTGTTGTGTTGTACTCAATCTTTGACAGTCCTTCCTGCAGATCACCCCACAGCTTTGCTATGACATATTATAGTTAAACCTATTGTTTTTCCCTGACAAAGGGGAAAACACCTGGCACACTTAAGAGCTTGTACACGTGCAAAACAAGCACACAAAAACCACACACCAAGTTTCATGTTGGCTACTTTTCCTCTCTGAACACCCTCATGTTTTCCTAACACTAAATATAACTTTTCCGACAAGAACTTTCATACAAAGAATAACATGTTGGCATTCCCTCCCCATCACTGTGGAATGCTGAGGCCGAGCTTGGACAGCCATCAACAGAAAACCAGATCCAGAGCTGTGCTCTGCCGTTTATTCTCCACAATGAGAAGAAGCAGCAGAGAAAGGAAGCACAGATTTGAAATTAACACTAGGTGGTGTGTATGTGCTGTAAACATTAATGAATGTGTTTGTGTGTGGGTGCTGAGCTTCTCATTATAGGAGACTGAAATCACTTGTCCTCCTCTGTGTCGTCTGGTCTTACACAACTAGATGGAGATGTTGACTGCTTCTCCATGACAGCAGTGGTTTTGGCTCTTGGCTGAACTGTGTTTAATGCCCCCCTGTAATGTTTGGAGGGAAATACCATCTGACCCCATGCATCCCCGCCACAAAGCTTTGAAAATAATGCAGTCTGTTCCACTATTTATTATCCCACTACCATTCTAGGCGGTGAGAGCAGCGTCTGAAACCACATTCAGGGGGGGAATAACATGCTGGCACTCTGCATAAGTGCTTTAGCCGACCATACTGGCACGGGCTGCCTTCCCTCAATCGTTTTTTCTTACTTCCATTTATTTTGAATACAATCATGCCTCCAGTTTATGATTTTCATTGAAGCACTTGCAATCAGTGTTTTAGAAAAAGGTTACGCAAGTTTATTATTGCACTTTCATTCTTATAATTATACCAGAACACTAACTTCTGCAGAAGTATTTGAAACCAGCAGTGTGGTGAGCTGCTCTGAATTCAGATGCCTGGAAGCTGCTTCCCTTTGTATGTGTGTGTGTGTATTAAAGGTTGTTTGATGGTGGATTTTTAAAAGTCAATGTAATAACAATTATTTACATGTTTGGATGTTACTCTGGATACCACAACCTTAAAGTGGACTTGGTCTGCTAGGCAATGTTGTGAAGTTGCTTTTGACCATTCTGAACTTTTAATGCTGTCTTAAGAGTTGTGTTTCTGTCAGTTTAAAAAGGTTGTAAAGGTGTATATGCCTGTGTGTTTCCTGACCTGCTATGAGATCCAGCTGTACTGGGAGTCTCCTCACTCTGTGTCCTCCTCAGGTTGGGTCTGTCTGACTGCAATATCTCTGCAAAGACACAAAACATCAACATTTTACAGACTGTAATAATAATAATAATAACAACTAGCTGTGAGTCACAACACAAACAGTTTGAGAAAAAGAGACTGAGAGCCATTTTGATAAAGAAACTAGAAATAGTTCAGCGTTCAAAAATTCAGCATTCACATCAGCAAATAACAGCTCACAATGGAATTTTAACAATTTGCAATTTGGTACATCTTTACGGCAAGAGAATGCTAAAAGAGATCTCAGTGTGAAAAAACAGATATTCCCCTGTTATGAAGCCTAAATATTCACTTTGATAGCAGAGGATCATTGATTGCACAAAAATTAAGCCTGCAGATGATGAAATGTTGGTTATTTTCAAAGACAAGGAGATATAAGTTTAAACTTTTGACAAAAAAAAAAAAGAGATGCAGATTGTTTGACATATCATTGGTAAAATAATGCAAATTCAAGAGCAATCTTGGCTCGTTATGCAAATAAAGAAAAATGATAGACAGTGCATTTACCTTAGAAAGGATATTTGTAAAAACAAATGTTCAACTGCTCAACTGTTTGTTGTCTGCCCCCTCACATTTGTGATTTATAGTTTAATTTCCATTTTGTTTACACTTGTGCCTTTTATTTCCCTATGTCATGTCCAGTTTCTCTCCTTTGTGATCACCTGCCCCACTATAATGTGTTTCACCTGTGTTGATTACCCTACCTGTGTCTCATTACTCCCAGTGTATACAGTCTCTGTTTTCCCTTTGTCTTTATCTGTTTGTCTGCTTTTCTTCCCAGATCCTGCTTCTGCTACTTGGTTTTATATCCTTGTCTCCATCCTACTTGTAGTTTTTTGAATTTCTTTGGTTTTTGTATCTCTATGTGCTTCTTTTTCCCCTTCTTCTGTTTTGTAACCAGCTCTTTTTATTACAGCCTTCTTTTTGTTCGCAAGCCTGTGGTGTTAAGTGTTGTGCTTTTGGGTCCTTTTGTATTACCATGACACTCACATTCATATGTGTATTACAGTACTTACGAAAGCCCAGTGAATTTTTTGGAGTTAACAGCCTTTACTCTCCATCAGGAGTGGAAGTATTGAATTACATGGTTTGAGAACACTTGCATGTGTGTATTTTGCAATTTCCTAACATCTCGAAATGTGCAAATTTCTCGCCTACAACACAGTCATGGCTCCTCACCTCTCTACTCACCAGATCTGCAACTTCTTTGAGTTACTCAAAAAGGAGATTGACCTCTGGGTCATGAGCCTAGACTCAAGACTCAACCCATAGTGAAATTGCACATGTACCAGTTGTCAAATAAACCGGTGTAACTCTGTGCCAAAGATCAAGTGTAACTTGTAACTTGGAGTACTTACTAAAGTTACTGCTCACACCTGTCACATGCACATTAGTGTGCATCACTTCGTTTCTGCACAAAAGGAACAGTCTTGGAAATCTTGGAAGTTTTTGATCGCATGGCATGTGGA
The DNA here is from genome assembly GCA_029814765.1 of Acanthurus leucopareius. Taxonomy (NCBI): domain Eukaryota; kingdom Metazoa; phylum Chordata; class Actinopteri; order Acanthuriformes; family Acanthuridae; genus Acanthurus; species Acanthurus leucopareius. The sequence continues at coordinate 5,367,111 of JAQMCX010000050.1, forward strand.
ACTTTTATTTATTTTTAATGAATTCAGCAAAGGTGGAAGCCTGATCCAAATTATCAACAATGAGGGACAATAAAATGGTTCTTGAACTTTTATATGCCTCTAACTCTTATCAATATGAAAAAGAGAGACAACTTAAATTGTGAAACAGTCTACTAAGACTCAGTGCAGGATTGGGGGCATCACTGCCTACCATTGGCTTTTGAATTTGTGACCTACCAAATCAAGCTTTTCCAGGTTATTTTTGAATTTAAGATTTTAGGGAAGTGCATAGACATCCTTTACTTCAATAGAGGAATTAGAAAAACTTTGCACAGATACATGTCAGTATAGTTGAGGTTTTACATTTTAGGGGGCATAAACGCTAGAAAAACACAATTTTGAGTGAACAGTGCTGTCTTTAGCTGTTACACTGGGAGTCTCCAACACTAAATCTGGAACAACACCAGCATCTGTTCCAGTTCTGTGTCATCACATTACTGTCACACTTTGAACAGTCCGGAGGTTGCTGCTCCTCTCCAGAGCTGTGTAGCAAATGATTTCTCATAGTGATTCCTTGGCCACTTTGTGTTTGTAAAAAAAAACTCCAAAATAATAAAATCTATATTGACTTGAAACATTTGGCAATGGAGGCACAGTTGGTGGTTTAATAGAGACCATTCATCCTTGTATGTTCTGTGTAGTCTGTGCTGGTGTGTGTGTGTGTAGTGGTATGCGGTCTTGGTGGTGTGAGGGAATGTATGACTATATGTTCAGTCCCAACTGTGACTAAAAACCACAGGTCTGTAACATGCTTTTCATTAACACTCACTTTCTCCTTCACACAAACAAACACAGGCATGACAGCCTCAAACACCATACATATTTGTGCACATATATATCCTGCTATCTAAAGTAACGCAAACAGGTTATCTCTCACTGAGTCACACACTCCGTCTCTCTCTCTCTCTCTCTCTCACGCACACAGGCACACAGACACACACACACACACACAGACACACACACACACACACACACAGAGGACTGTTTTGTAGCTATGAAAGGGCTTCTTGTGTGCAGACCCGATGGACATACAGAAAAATAAACAGTGGTCTTGAGGAGAAACCATTGTGTCATGGCCTGCTCACTGAGTTCATCACCCCCTCCCTCCAAATGGCACAAGTCCTATTACTGGTCTGGTGTGTGTCTGTGCATGTGTACACAAGTGAGTGTGTGTATGTAGGTGTGTAAAGTAAAACTTCCAGTCGGCAATCATCTTAGCACAAAAAAACATCAACAACTAGCCTAAGGCTTCGCTAAAAAAAACAAAGTAGGCACATTTCAGCTCCTTTGGATGATAGGAGGGTAAACCCAGTTTGTTGTGAAGCATGAGGGAGACATGTAAAATGAATACTACGTAAAGAAACACATGATGTTTATGCTGTCACTCAGGACTACAAATAACAGCATTTTCCTCATCAAATAATCTGTGGATCAAAGTTTTGCCAAATCAACTGATCACTTAGTCTGTTAAATCTGGAAAACTCTTGAAAACCACTAACAGAGTCCAAGACTAGTCTTCAAGTTATTTGTTTTTTCTGGCCAACAGTCCAAAAACCTGAGATATTCAACTGACAATGATATCTGACTATAAAGGAAGGAATCTTTCTAAGCATGTCTGTCCGTCTGTCTTCAATTGTTTTCGCCTAACCGTTCATCAGATCATCTTCATACTTGACTTGTAAACTGTTGAAAATCCAAGAAAGTGCAGCTTTTAGAGTGTAGTAACTTGAGGGAGCGGTTCTGAAGAAAAACAACGATGAGCAGTTTAAAGAAAGTTGATAAATATGCTAGTTGCTAGGCCACTCATCCATGCAACTGTGCCACAAATTTAAACAATGACATGGCAAAAGCATGGATTACCTCAGAGAACATGCTTGCCAAGTATCATCTAAAGTGTGGAGATATTTTCCACACAGGTCCAACAGTGTGGTGCTCTCTAAGCTCTGTAAATTAGAAATGGTTTATCACTGGAATACAACTGCTGTCTCATAAAATTATATATGACTGTGTTGTGTCGCATTATTTGTGGCATCTGTTTATAAGTGAAGGGAAGTTGTGTATATCAAGTGTATAAAAGCACCAAACCTGTACAAAGTGTGATAATAGCTGAAATCATTCTGCCCTGGCTTCTGTTTCTCTCCATCTTTCAATACAAAGGTTTGTTTATGAAGCCAGTGGTGAGTGTGTGTGTGTGTGTGCGTGTGTGTGTGTGTGTGTGTGAGTGTGTGTGTCAGAAAAGCTGCCAGGGGAAATGAGTAAAACCTCCAAACTAACAGAGGTGCGTTCAGAACGAGAACACAGAGCGCCTTAACTCCACCAAAAGGCAACACACTTCCTCCTTTATACACTTCATACATTTGGCCAGCCCACATATGCTTACACACAAACATTTCAGAATGTAAAACATATGTACACGCACACTTGCGAACACACACAAGCTCAGAAACACAGGCCTGCATCTACACTCATGAGTGTGTGAGAGTGTATGCGTACACACACATACAAAGACAAATGCCTTCATGTGGAACCCTGGTTTTAGGGGGCACACTTCAGCCCTCTGTTCACTAACCTTTACTCCCCCCCAAAAAACATACATACACATGCACACACACATGTATGACCTCTGTCATCCCTGCCCCTGTAAGCCTTAAGAGGAAACCCCCCTGCTACCATGCACACTACTTCGGGATCACAGGAGGCAATTGTACTGCTGAGCTGCAAGCAATGAGACTCAATTATCCAATTCTCAGAAACAAATTAGACAAAAGCACTCCTGACGTCTGACTGTGTGTGTGTGTGAGTGTGTACAGAGTTTAAAAAGAACTATTATAGAGCTCTATTTGTTTTATGTTACCTTTGACCTTCACACACGTCCAAATTATGGACCTCTATTTACCTGCGTTTTGACGGCCTCTCATTTACTATATTGCCATGTGTCATGACTGTTTGATTTAAAGGAACAGTTTCACATCAAAAAGGTGCTTAGAATTTTTTGCTGAGAGATAAATAAGATCAATATCCGGAGCTGGAGACACAAGCAAGTTAGCTTAGCACAAAGCCCAGAAACAGGGGCAAACAGCTAGCCTGGCTCTGTCACAAGGTAACAAAATGGGCCTCCCAGCAAGTCACTGCTCCTGGCCAAGAAATAGTCTGGCACACAAACTCCTGTAACCCCACAAAAATTGCTTTGATTCTCCAGTTTTTGCTAAGCTGCTGGCTGAAGCAAATGAGAGGGATCTTCTCATCAATCTCTTGGTGAGACAGCAAAGAGGCGCATTTCCAAAAATGTAGAGTTAGTTTCTTAAGGCAGTGGTTCCCAATGTTTTTCGCTTGTTGACCCTTTAGAAAGGGGCAATTTAAGTCTACAAGTTGAAATCCCAAACAAATCATACTACCCAATATTTCACCCAAAAAGCAAAAAGTAGATGCAAGTCCCACAGATCTTGGCAATTGTGTTTTCAGAATTAAAAAACATAATTTTACCAATCAACTTTTCCATCAAAACCTTACGTATCCTGTCCCAACTTTAATCTAAATTCAAACATTTAACTCTCAAAATGCTGTTTTTTACAGACATTTTCTCATCTGCCTATCCATGTGAAGGCATGAGGTACAACAGCACGTGCACTAACACTATCACTGATAACACACCTTCGTTTAACCTCTTTTCACATCTAGACATTCACAAAGAGACACATTTATAACGCCTGTGCTGTGGCAGGCTTTAGCCTTTACTGCTGGCTCTGTGTTCATTCAGCAGAACACACTGTGGACTCTGTGTGGCGCTCTATGAAAAGGCTTGTGTGTGTTTAGTGTGTGTGTGCGTGTTTGTGTGTGTGAGTGAGAGTTTCACACAGAGAAGAGATGAATGCATGGATGTGGCTGTGGTTTTAAGAGTAGCTTAAAAACCAAAAAGACATCTAGTGTTTGCTGTCAAACCATAAAGGATAGTAAAATTGTTAGCGTAGTGCCTGGAAGCGGGAAATACTTGTTGACTGAGGGTCAATAAGTATTTTGAGGGTTTAAAATCTTTCCTCTATAGCCTACAAAATTGTTAAATATTGGTTTGGAAACAGTAACCAACATTTCACATGGAGTGTTTTCTGATGTCAGTGAACACAAGCTAGTGATCTCTGATATGGCAGCATTAGTGCAACTGTGCATAGTTAAAATTTTGCCTTGATATTCGCCTATTTTTAAATGGTTTTGGTGAGACGGAACACTTTCTGACAAAGTTCTTGAACAATGTCCAAACTTTACACTGAAATCCAGACTTTGCTTAAATAAATAAAAACGTGTTTAGGCTAACATTCACCTGCATGCAAACTGGGTTCTAACTCTATCAAGTTAGACACTTTGCAATAAAAAAGCTGAAAAAAGCTGGAGTTAGAGACCAAACAACTAAAAGCAGACACATTGAATTCAGATACTCGAGGACTGCTATCTTCTTCTATTCCTCTCCACTTTACAACTAAATCAAATACGTTAGCAAAGTTAAGTAACAAAGGTTACATTAAATTTAGTGTCCATAAAAACGCGAATGCACAAAATTTATAACAACATATATACAAACTTTACAGTTGCAGGGTTGCCAGGGTTCAGTGGATGTGGTGCCAGTGAAGGGATATTTGTTCAAATTGACAAGAGCCTAGCTGCTGCTTTTGGATCACCAGCAGATGTGAAAGGGGCTTTACAACTGATGCCACAAAGCAAGGAGCTGTAGCTGTTCAGTCCAGACAATAAAACATCAGTGACTGTAGCAGAAGCAGGTCAGTGAAAGAGAAAATTGTATTCTGGAGCAGACTGGGTTATTTTCACATGGTAAAGGTTAAAGGATCATTAACATAACCGTGGTTGTCTTTAAGAGGGCACACTTTGCTACAGCCTGACCTCTGAGGTGGAAACGAATTAATATTAGAGTAAAAAAACAACAGAATTACCGTCTTGTGGTAATATGCCTGTGCAGACCAGACGGGCTGCAGTTTACATCCCTGAATCCATCCAGACTCATATTATGTATGTCTTCAAAGTAAGGATTTGAAGAAATTTCAAAGTGTAGTAAGTGGGTTTTTGTCTGTGAAAATGGGTGTTATTACCGAAATGGCATGTATGATTCTAGTGAATAATTTCCTGTGAGAAAAATGCTGTCTTCATTTGGAAACTATTTTTACATGTCAGTAGAGAGGATGGCTTTGTCACATGGTACAACAACAATCATCTAAAACTAAATATCAGCAAAATCAATGAGCTTGTGGTGGACTTAAATGCTTCAAATGTGAATGTTGTTGCAAAGAAGCTTCAGATTCTAAAAAACAGATTCTTCTATACATCTTCAACCTAAAGCACAAAGTTTTGAAGTGGCCACCCAAAATTAGTATCACCAATTCAGTATCTGATCAAACTTGAAATATGGTCACAGTCTCTGCTTTTATTCATTAATTATGGTGGTGAGTAATATGTTATATCTCTTTGGGATATGACATATCATCACTCCAACATTTTATCTTATTGGACATTTGTGTAAGGTCATGAGACAGCCGTTGTGCAAATGCAGCATTTAATTAAGCATTTTTACATAGTAATTATATGGAGCTACATACTACTGGTAACACAACACTTCAACATGGAAGCATGTGAAATCGAGATCCATCATCTCCCCCATCAAACAAACTCGCTGTTCAGTTGCAGTGCAGAACTTTTACATCACACCAGACTTTTTTATTTGTTTTAACATTTAATTTGTTTCTGCATCTTTCCATGACTCTGTTGTGTACTCTGCTGTCCTCCATAAAGCTCTACTTTAAGTAGAATGGATTCAGCTCAATTGCTCTGATGCACTTCAGTCACTCTGGATTTGATGTTGTCTTTGTCAAAAGACATGTTGGCAGCCCAAATCAGATTTCAGAGCGTTTGCAAAGATGCATTTGTAGAAATCCTATTAGAATCATATTTCGAACAACCGTTGAGTCTGCCTTGGATTCGATTTAAACAAATCACATTTCATGGAGTTTTTTACTGTCCAGAATGTCTAAAATCAGTCTGGATACAATATTTCAACGGCAAAAAACTAAAATTGGGCTGGCAGTCTGAACAGAGTAAATAACAGAGCTTTCAACATCCACTGATCCTCAAGGTATCCCCGCAGCTGCTAAAACCTTGAAAGTCAATTTTTAAAGGAGGCACATATTGTCTACTGTACAACCTCTGGAGTTACTGCAGCAGCTTTATGCATATCCTCAGAAGCTACACTGTATCTGTTCATTCAGAAAAAAAGGCCACACGATAATTAGGTTTCATTGGTAGACTCTTCTATGTAATACAAAAACTAGATATTAGGCTTTTATACCACAGCACATATCTGCAGAGCAGCACATGCATTATTCAGGGCCTTGCAGCGTTTAGACTTTCCCTCAAGATAACAATGTTAAAAGTTCTGAAGCTTAAATGTTAAAGTGAAATTACATGGCTCAACAACATAATAGGTCAATCAATCAATCAATCAATCAAATGCAACTTTAAATGATCAAATAGTACAAATACACTGCACATTTTTACAGTTCTGTCAGGACTTAAATCCTTATTTCACCATAACAAAGACAAAAATGTATTAAAGCACAAACATTATTAATTTAGAGCCATGATGTGGATAAGAAGAGACGGCAAAGTTGCCATTTACACAATGTAAATCATCTGGTTATTTCAAATTGAGGGAAAAACTCATTAACAGGGTGGAGAGACACACAAGCATCTGACTGTACAAACAAACACATGTGCATGTGTTTATGTGGCTGTTGGCTAAATTAAGGACCATTTAAGACAGACAGGAAGGGAAAGAGTGAGAGGAGCAGAAATTGGTTAATATGGAGATGAAATCTGCGCTAATAAGCTGTCTGGATTTCTGTGGGAAAATAATATTTGCGTGTTCTCTTTATTAATTCTGTATTTTCATTGCCTTCTGAAACGACACCTTTTCGAAAAAAAACCCTGAAACTACTCCTGATGTTACCTTCACTGTACGTTTTTGTGCTTATCCACAAGGTTCACAATGTTTTCCAAGTTTTTTTTTTTAACTTTCACACAATATAATCACAATTAAATTCATTTAGTATTTGGGAGGTTTCTAGAGCTGTTTTCAGCCCTTTGTTGACACTGTGTCTGACAAGATGTTTAATATTCCCATCTACAGTATTTTAATTATATGTTATCTTTTCCTGCTTATTAAATGGAGGTCTTTATTTTACAGAAAACATGAAAATTCCCACTTTGGGCTTAAAATTTTTCATATGACAGATACGATATATGCGCACATGACCTTGGTGTGAGTGCTTCACTAGGTGCCTCTGTGCATTTCTGTGTTATACCTTTGTATATGTGTGTATGTGCATGCATTTGTGTGTGTGTGTGTGGTAAAAGCAAGACTCACTGTCTGCTGCTGTGCTGCCATTGGGCAGTGAGCCCAAATCAACAACCATGCCGTCCAGACAGACGTTGAGCTCGCCTCCCGCTACAACCGAGCCTTTGTTCTCCGTCTGCAGCACCAGACTCAGCTGGACGTTCTCCACTAGAGGGAGGAGGTGGAACGAGAGAGAAAAAGTGAGAAAGAGAACGAATGGTTTGAGACGGTAGGGGACAAATGTGGTGGGAAGGGAGAGTTGATGAGGGATGGAAGAGAGAAAATTGGACATCCTCTGTATTTCTCTTAAATTAAAAAAAAACAGTACAGTGTATTATCTCTCACAGTGGAGGGCCACCATGCTGATATAACTGTGAACACAAGAGGTTTTAAATGTGCAAAAGTCATAGATTTTAAGTGCATCTTTAACCTTTTGCAGTGTTGGGCACTTAAGCAGTAGACATGGTTGTACATCCCAATGCTTGGACAAACTTTGCTAGAGCAGAAATAGATTTATTTAAGCAATTATTTTCTAAATTATGCCATGTTAAAAAAACAGAATTTAAGGTTTTGGAAGCAGAAAGACTACCAATACCCCTACAAGAAAGCTGCAGAATTTTTACTGCAGTCAAACATTGTCTCCAACTTGTTGGAAGTTTAGTCCAATCAGATCGTGCCTCACTTGTAAAAAGCCTTTTTAGAACCAATCGAGTCCTCTGTTATTTCACCTGCCCTCAGATAGGTTCTGCCTATATTATTTAACTCTTTCCTAGTTACATTAGAAACCTTTTTGGCAAAAACTGATTATCATTGTTGGGTGAAGAAAAATATCATATATACATAGATCCTGTGGTTATCAACTAATCCACTATTTTTTGAAAATAGTCGATATCTATTAAATTGTAGCAGCTCTGAATGCCCTACTGACTACATTATTTCACAGCACCAAGTACAGAAAACTGTCAGATGCTGAGAGATGGCAGGGAACGCCTGGTCAAATTGAACCTGTTCTATGATCAGAATGCACAAGATTGATATATTATAACTTTAATATATTATGGTTTTATTTCAGTATCAGTGTTGAAACATGAAAATTTTAGTGACAGTAGTGTAAAACACTTTTAAAATTTAATCATTCTCTAATGCAAAACTATTGAGGTAGGTGGCTCATGTTGGGAAATCTCATATTTGCAGATTTAAGCAAAATTGACTCCAGAGTGCAGTGCATCATATTGCTCTATTTCCTCCAACACAGGAAGATGCAGTTTCAGGCAAGTCACAGATGCCAGTTCCTTAGAAAAGCGAGAAATGTTGTGATGTCAACAATTTAGTCACCATTTTTGGTGGAAAAAATTCCAGAGAAAACCTGAAAAAGTCAGATAAATGTAGTGAAGCTCGGGACAATGGAGGAAATTCTTTAGAGAGATATCATTGTGTTTCATTACTCCAAAGATAAAACATGTTAAAACACAGAATATGGTTCCTGCTGGACATTATGTGATACTTTAAATCACTTCTGTGGCGATCCTACAAATCAACGGTATTGCTTAAAAGCAGTATCACATACATGTAGCAGAGTGAATTTTGTATCTGTGTTAGTCACTCTGAGCCCCAGCCACCTGTGTCAGCACTACAACTTAAGTGAGCAGGTAGGACCACAATGCATAACCCTTTACAGCACTCCGTCTCACACAGCAACAACTTTGCTCTAACAGGATCATATTTTACAGAGAAAATGCTTTGTTTTGCCTCTGATGTTCTCTGGCTGCTCTGCCTTGACTCTCTGAGATCTACAGAGCTTCCTGATGGATAGATGGCCTGACTTGTTACTACACTAATCTGTAATTGTTGCTCTGTTAGCAATGAAGGTAGTTGTCCTTACATGTAGGCCTTTTTGAAAAAAATGAAACTCTTTACATTCCAGTTCCTGCACTTGATTTAGAACCTTTAGGAGCGTTTTTAGGCTCTGAACCAGAATAGGTGGTTTCCAACTGGAACCAAAAATAGCATGTTTTCCTTAAGAACCAAAGTGGGAGTGTAACACAGGTTATTGTGCATTGTGCAGCGGCTGCTGTGGATGACATATCCTTGATTACATTAGTTCTGCTCAAAACTGGTGGAAATGTGGAACCAGTTCAAGCACCAGAGCTAATTAGATGGAAAAACACCCTCAGAGAGACTAAAAGTCCGTCTAATTTGAGAGGGTGGATCCCACAAAGACTCATCAGCACAAAAAGGAGAAATAACCTCCTTCTGTCTTTATTTGGAAGATGTCCTGTGTGTCAATGTTGCATAACACATTATGGGTCGGCATGCTCTTTAGTGGAGCTCATATAGTCAGAAATATCTCACGAACCCATAATATTACAGGCAATTTGCCTTCCAGAGTTCATCATTTACTAGCAATTTTTTTTAAGTTGAGCAATGCAAAGGCTATCGTGTAAATGAAGGAAGGCAGGTTAAAACCTTGCTTTCGCTATATGGATGAACTGACTCTTAACAAGGCACACTGTGCATGTGTTAAAGAGAAAACCTCATGACCTTTACTGTATTTGTCTGCATTTTTTTGGACAAGCCCTTGGTGATAAAAATATTTGATTCTCTATTTTTACAAAAAGCCACACTTGTTCTTTAGGTTTTTTTTTGACTGTTCCTGTGGAGAGGCACAGGTTCAGTACGGCCTTCAGACCTTTAGAAGAAATAACTTTTTTTAGCCTCACAGCCTCTGTATTTTTAATTTACTTTTCCGCCCTCACCTGATTCTTTTTTTCACTTATCATTTTTCCGTAAATGAATAATTTATATTTCCTTCTAACAAGCTGTCTCTTACTCCTGCCATCGTGTGTGCGCAGTGTGTCCAGCAGGTCTATGGTAGCACTGCCCAGTAGCTCCTTCCTCAGGGTGTGGCAGCTCCAAAGCTTCAGATCCAGACGACTCTGAGGCGTCACATTACTGTGAAACAAAAGGCAACAAGCACAGCAACTACAAGTTAACACAATAAAATAAGTTGCTGCATATTTGTTATTTTTTAAATCCTGTTTTAGATCCTTGCTTTTGTTACTTATGTGCCTAATGCTAATCTAACAATATCTGGATAGGTGCTTTGTTTTACCTCAGGAAGTATTTTTAATGATCTGAGTCTAACTTTTAATAAACTAGATTTTTACAGCAGAACCAGCTGAACTTAAGCTTAATGTAAAGCACTTCAACAGAAGTGTAATATTCTGATATTTTGAATTTTGCTTCATTGTCTATAGGAGTTCTCACATATCAAAGGAGTAGGAAGCATGCAAGGTATTTTTTGCCTCACAAAACCATTTAAGGGAGTTTATAAACAATTAAACTTGGACTTGTAAAAGTCTAAGTATCTGTGTGTGTATGGCTGATGGTGTTCTCACAGAGTCAGGTCTTCATTCCACTGCAGCTCGAGGTGTCCACTGCGTTTGCCTGTTTTTTTAGTTTCACTCGTCAGGCCGTCGGCAGTCACCTCGACGAAGGAGCTGAGCCGAGAGGGACGGTTTGGCAGCTTGGGAGACTGAGGCTTTGCTGAAACCACTGAGCACACACACACACACACACACACACACATACACACACACACACACATACACACACACACACACACACACACACACACACACACAGACACACACACAAACGACTCAAGTGCAGTTTATTATAATAAATTGCTTTTTTGCTAAATCTGATTTCATTTTTTTACTGAAATCAGTTTTAAAAAGCAGCAAATATGTAAATGTTCTCATGTCGGTCTGGAATATTTTCACCCTGAATGCATCGCTCTCTGTTCAGTCACCAGTAGGGGGCAGGTTTCTCATTCAGGTCTCCAAAAAAAGTCCCCAAAAAGGCTTTTTGTCCCCACGTTTCAGCATTTCCCAGCTCTGCCCCGGAGCCCCTGAGCAAGGACAGCAGAGGACTGTGTGTGTGTGTGTGTGTGTGTGTGTGTGTGTGTGTGTGTGTGTGTGTGACTCCTAGCAACAACCTCACACCTAATTTGAGTTTCTCCTTCGCCGTCCTCCCTTTGTCTCCTTTACAAAGAAACTTCATTACTGAAGATTTTAAGACTCATTTTTCATTCACACTCCGACAAAACTGCGAATAAACAGAATCATAATCTCATCAGACCTTTCTGGTTGTTCTTAAAAGGTCCTCAAGTCCTCCAGAGGAGATGGAGGACTTAAGTCAGAGGAGTCAGGGTGAGTCATGTGAGGAGGAGGAGGAGGAGGAGGAGGAGGAGGAGGTCCTTCAGGTTTGGTTCAGGAATCAGGACTGAAGCTTCTGAGTCTGCAGACCGAACAAAAACTGCTGTGTGAGAAGAAATCAAGAAGGCCACTGTGGGATCAGGGTTTTGTCCTGGTGGCTCTTTGAGGAACTTCCAGGAACTCTGGAACACGACAGATGAAGCTCCGGTGAAGAAGACAGAGCTGAAGCAAACGGAGGTTTTACCAGGCTCTCAGGAAGCTCACGGCTGAGGAGCTTCTGCCTGAGATGCTGACGACTCGAGCCAAAGTGTGACGTTAGTTTTGATTATTTAAGGCATCAAAACGATTCTTTGCTTGTGTGTTTGACTCTTTTCTCTTCAGTGTTGCATCAAGTTCAGGAAAAGTGTCTGCAGGCTGCAAACCTTCAGCTCAGACTCCCAGTTCTCTGACTCGTTTCCTGCAGGACGGCTCAGTCTTGGAAAAAGGGATGATGGGAGGTTGATCGTCCCGTCTACATGAGCTTTGCTTATAAAATCAAAATTAAAGAGCTTTGATTTTATTGGATATCCTTTAAATTAAACACCTCAACATGTGCACACACACACACACACACACACACACACACAGAAACACAACATGCGTCTGAGCTGAAAACAGGAACCAGGCTGAACATCAGCCGCCTCAACGAGAAGAAACTCTGCCAGAACCAGACGACAAAACCGGTTTCTGTCAAACCGCATGGTGTGTTTCCACGTGAGAGACACTGAAGGTTAAACACACTGTGTGCTTAACGCGCAGCGCGGCTCTGCGGATGAAAGCATCTGCTAAATGGTATGTATCCTTTAAATCTTTACACGCATGGAAATATTGACATGTGAAGCCGCGAGAGCGAAGCTGGAGAGCACACGGCAAACAGCAGCAAACAGTGAGGGCATTAGTCGACATTGATTCTGTCAGCACAGTAATGTCCTGACATGATCATGCAAACACTGCCTTACATAACACACACACACACACACACACACACACACACACACACACACACACACAGCAGAGGCTCTCCTGTCCGTCAGAAAAGGCTAGCTAAATGCTATGTAAACATCTGCGAGGATTAGAGGCTTTATCCTCTAAAGAACTTAGAGACTCCAGACTGCAATCGGATCCCGGCGACGTGACTCAGCCTTCATCTGAGACCTGAACGGCTGCAAATTGAATCGAGGGAGAAGTTTGGACTGTTTATGCCTCAGAAGCACACGGCGACATCAAACCGCCGAGGCAGCGACGGCAACATTAGAGGGACGTTACGTAACGGAGCGACGGCGGCGCTTCATGCCGTCTGGACGCTTGACCAGGTGAACATGTGCAGAGATGTTACATAAATCAAAGCAATTATCACCTACTTACACTGCTGATTAGGTCAGTTTGGGCTTCTAGAGGAGCTGATTGAATTTCAAACTGCCTGGAAAATCAGAGCCGGTGGAGCAAGAGGAGCTTCTTTCGTTCGTCGGTGTTCAGAAGCTTCACAGAGACGTTCAAACGCTCAGCAGCCATCATCCCTCTGAAGGTCACAGACGAGGCACTGAAGCTCGAGTGGAGGCAAATGTTCTGCTCTCTCATCACAGGGAGGCTCCATTCTGGCTGCTTCTAATGCAAAGTTTGAAATTTTTTGTTTTTTTTAAAAAATATTTTATATTTTAATCAGATTTTTAGTTGAAAAACATTGCAATATTTTTAGAAATCAGATCTTGTGAGAGGTTTTGTTTCCTGATTCCTTCAGGTAATCAGACATGTTCACACTTTAACTGTAAACTGGGACGTCTGGGGTTAATAAAAGCATCTCTCCTGATCCAGGTGAAGCTCCAACAGTGGCCCCTTTTTAGGCCGGGCGCCAGTGATTGAACACCACTGCTGCTGGCTGACCCAGAGCCACTGTTTCTACTTATAACCTGGATTACCATTCTCTGCCCCGCACAGCCGCCTGCAGGCTGAACTGAGCAAACCTGACACGGCTGCACAGGAACGTGTGTGTGTGTGTGTGTGTGTGTGTGTGTGTGTGTGTGTGATAAACATGGCGATTTTGGCCGTGAGCCTTTCACACCTCAGGTGAACCAATTACCATATTGCATCAACCTATCAGCTGCTGTCAGGTCGTCGGCACACCTGCAGGGTCAAACAGTGGCGATCCGACCCGTTTCTGTCGGCTCGAATACCGAAACTCACCTCGCTTTTCTTCTGAAGACAAACACACACACACACACACACACACACACACACACACTTCTTTATAGAAATGCAAAGAAACCAGCGCCTCCTCTCTCTGAATCCTGAGGTTTTTAAATTGTAAAACAGGGTTCGAGGCGGTTTGAAGGTCCGAAGGTTGTTTTCCTCAAACGCTCGTGTTCTTTGTCACTTTCACAAAAACCAACCGCCTCCGAAACTCAGCTGAACTTCACACAAACCTGCTCGTTAAACAGGTCGACGCTCTGCTCTTCCAGGAAAGATCAGACGGAACGACAAACATCTGAATCCCACAAGCTGATAAACCTGCTGCTGAAATATGAATGAAGACGTCCTTCAGAGGTCAAACAGAGGAGACAGAACGACGTGAACACGTGTTTTTCTGTCAAAATAAAAGTATCAGGCCAGAGTTACTTTACTCTGTGCATGTTTGTTGTTGCTGTCGGTCTTATTTCCAGTTTTATAGCACAGACGATCAATCGATCAGCTCGTCACCATGCGAGGGATGATTGATTAGTTTTATGGACAAGAGAAGAAGATCAGTTATAAAAGCTCTCGTTACATGCACATCCATCATCCATCATCCATCCATCATCCATCATCCATCATCCATCATCCATCCATCCATCCATCCATCCATCCATCCATCATCCATCCATCCATCCATCCATCATCCATCCATCCATCCATCC
>JAQMCX010000050.1:5381792-5423647 GCA_029814765.1 Acanthurus leucopareius
CAACACAACACAACACAACACAACACAACACAACACAACACAACACAACACAACACAACACAACACAACACAACACACACAAACACACACAAACAAACACACACACACACACACACACACACACACACACACACTCCAAAGACAAAGATAATTGCTTTACTTTTAGCATCTATTAGCCGTTCACGAGGGTATAATTCAGATGCTGACAGCTGCTCCTTCACTTTTCCCATGTCCTTTGGGTGTATGTAATCAAACAGGCTCTGTCCAATCAGCTCTGCCTGTAGGAATAACAAACAGCTTATTATTTTGCTGATAAAAATCCACAGCAATTCAAAGCAATCAGTGCTTACAATAAAACAAACAAACAAAAAAAACAAACAACAAAAAAAACAGCATAGTACATTAATTGTAGACTGTTGACCAAAGAGCACACCAGATACTGTGTGGAGCAGAAACAGCCAGAATTGAGAGATAAGTTATAAGAAGGCATTTTTCAATTCTTTCTTGAAGAATAACTTATAAATGGCTCTTTCACTCCAGTATTCAAAAATGATCAAAACAGGTGCATTAACATTGCACTTTGTTCCATGGGGTGTTTTTTAATCCATGCTGTAAACTCTCTGATATAAAAATTGCCAGTTGTTCATGTGGTATCTCTGTGGACTATGGACACCAGTGAATGCTTTTGCAAACAGTATTTCTGAGCAACTAAAAATAGGGCCCCATTTCTACTCATTTAATTGAGAATCATTTATGAATTGATGATTATTTTGATTCAAAAAACAATTCTAAATTGAACTGCGACCCAAAAATCTGCAAAAACAATTTAACTTATCTGATGTGATCACATGAACAAAGATATTGTGCAGAAACAACTGTTGATACAACAAACAACAAACAACTGTAGAGTCCTTACCCGACTATAATTTAATATTTTGGTGATGGACTCTGAGACAAAAACTATTTTCCCACGATCACAGCCCACCACAAACAGGAACCCATCTGCAGCCTGCACAACAAAGAGACATGGGAGGAAAACAGAGGAATCCAAGGTGATGAGACAAAAGAAAGGTCAAGACAAAAGTAAGAGGCCATGAAGTATGTGTAATTTTAATTAATGAATTTTGATTAAATTTAGTGCAATAACCGGTAAGACTACTCTAAACAATAACTGAAATTCAATGAATATTAGCAGTTTTTATCTTCTCTTTTACCTTTTAGATAAATTTGGTGTTTTTCATGCGTAGTTTCAGATCAACAGAAACCACAATAAAGGCGGGGCATGTTGAGTTCATAGAGTGATCTGTGGCTTTAGAAGGATAAGTCACACCCTCAAGTGACTGACATGTTATGGGCTTAGCTTTGTATTATGATTAGTCAGCAGTTAACTGAAGTAATTATAGTCTTCAGAGTAAAACAAAGTAAATAAAAGGTATTCCACTGCACTTTCAGTTTCTCAGATTGTTATCATATTAATCATCAGTTGCCTTTGTCAGTGGCATATTTACCTTAAGGACAAGGTGTTTGAGCTCCTCATCAGGAAGAAATGATGGTTTGTAGCTAGCTTCAGAAAAAGAACTTCCTGAACCTGAAAATATAGACAAAATGTTACACATCCAGCCCAGTGTGAGACTGCTACATTACATGCATACAAGATAAAGTCCAGTGTATAACAACCTGGATCTTTCTTTCAGAGTCTGGGGCATCATATCCATCAAGAAAAAACTGCCAGAACCAAGTCAAAAAAGAAAAACGTGCAGTCTGTGATTCGATCAGACAGGTTTGGTGTAGACCCTCAGGAGAGCCAAACTTAACCATAAAAGAAAATGACTCATTTTAGTTAAAATGCTCTATTTGCACTGTTATTGTCATAAATTAACAATGTTCTATCACAGTCACTCAACCTTAAAGTGGAAGTGGAGTGGACAGTGGTTCATTTAAGTTCAGAGGGGCTGACAGCTCAACAGAGCAGTGTAATTGTTACATCATGACATTTCCAAAGCAAGATGGAGCTACAAAGTGTACAGAACAGAAACACTACAATGGCCATTGATTGACACGGTACCTTTGAGAGACTTGAGGTGCTGCACAGCCATTCTGAGCACAGTAAGTTTGTCCAGCTTTCGGGACATGGGGTTACAAGTAGGGATCATGGCCGATAGTTTGTCAATGAGATTGTTGATTTTTTCACGTCTCCTCTTCTCAATCTGGCTGTGTGGTTCCCTGCAAAGACATTAAATAATCAATTTTTGAGAAGATTCAAAGGAATTTTCTCCTATCACTTTTCAGACCCTCTGCATTTATGTATAATGTGGCATACACTTAAAGGACATAAATAATCGACACTTAAAGATTAATGATGTAATTAAATCCACCTAAAGCATTTGATTTTGACATGTTGGTCCTCTCCATCTGACCTGTGGAGCAGAAAAAAACACATTTCAAATGTTTTTGTACACAAATTCATGATAGCGCAAAATAAAATGGGTCAGCTCTAAATGTCCTGAATAAGCACACAGTTACCCATTTTGTTCATCTTCCATATCTGCATCAGGGGTGGAAGCAGCGTTTTTATCACTGCGAAGAAAATGAATTACCATCAAAAGGAATTCGCAACAATTTAGGTCACTGGAGTAATGATATTTTCTCCAAGCCAAATGAAAGCAATCACACTACTTACTGGTTGTCCATGCTGCCCTTGCGCTTCCGCGGTATCTCCATGCTCAAGGACATGCCAGCAGCTGAGGATGGGGTCATCAGGCTGACCAAAGACATAGAATTGTGTTGGTTTTCCTCAACCAGCACATCTTCTGAAACACACAAGAAACACTTAGCCATAACTGGTTGTACAGAGCAGACCTTAGTTTAATATGTAGGCATAACAATACATTCCCTTGGCAGTATGGGAACTCATACTTGCTCACAATGTTCTAAATAGAAACTTAATTAGTTGACTGAGCCAAAAATTAACGAACAACTATTTTGATAATCGATTAGGGAGCGTTTTTGATACATTCAAGTATACTTGAATATGACAATGTGTTGGATGGTCACATTGTCATATTCAAGTTTCAGTGTTGACACAAGTCAGAGTCCAGCTCTGTAAAAGACGACTGCAAATGTAATGTCATATTAACAGGGACTATTTATTTCTTTTCTGTGGCAGCAGCTTTCTCACTCTCTCTTTTCTCAGGCAGAGATTTAACACAAACACCGCTGCAGTGCCTACACGGATGCCTCCCCCCGTCTTTCACCCAAGCAGCTGTCTTCTCCTTACTTGTCTAATTCCCTGTGGTTTGGACTGGTTGCAACAGGACCTGCCACATTGCTGGTTTTGTTGTAGTGTCACTTCAGATTTCCGTTGGGTCAATTAAAACAACTTGACAACACACTTTTTGAGCACTGCATTCCTCCAGCAGACATAGGTTTTCAGTAGGTGTAAAAATGCTGTCACTGTTGCATCTGCCATTCTTTCATCTTCTGTGAAGTGTCATATTTCACACACAATGCATTTCACAACAGGCTATATAGGTCAGCCATACAGGAGTCACTCACTGGGAAGCTTATTGCCACTGGAAAATTTAAGAGTCTATAGTTGCATTTCCAAAATTTGGGTTGGGACCAAAGATAGATTGTAAAAACAGATTTTATGGGTTCTCAATTACCGAAGTAAAATGCTTAGCAAATGCTGATATGTAAATTAATTTTCATGACTAAAACAGAAAAAAAAAAGACAACTTTTTTTCCACACTGGATGTTTTGGATCAAATACTTTTAAACATTACACTCAGCAAATCTGATTTTTGTGTGATGTACTTCTGCGATAAAATAAAAACATTTTATTTACATTTCGAAATTCAAGATTTTTTGTGTTTTATTAACCTGACACATCACATAGAATTTCACGTATCCACAGGATACATTTCACATGTCTGCCTTGCAAGGTTTATCAGCAGTTTAAAAATATAAATATTACTGAAATTCATGGTATTTTCAAGTATTCAAATATTTTTTTGAACGTTCTGTTTCTTGGAAGACACTTAATTTTCTCTTGGGTTGATTGAGCCAAGTTTGGCAACCTCTGGTGTACGGCAGTCTGACTATTATCTTCAAGTCTACTTTGTCTGTTTTATCACCAGGGCCTGGTACTGTTGCATTATTACCAGGTGAGCAAAGGCAGTATAGCATTTGGTTCAGTGCTTTGAGACTGGCTGCGCACTGGATTTAAAAATATTTGTAAACTGATTTTCAATATAAAACAATTCTCAATTTAGACCCAAAAAAGTTTTTTGGTATGTGTGGGAGAGAAACACGAGAGCACTGCACAACAGGAGAACAAATGTGTCGATATCCATGGCATTTATTTTTAACTCCGCTCCAAAAAACCTGTGACCTAAATAGCCATTAACAGATCAGAGACAACCTGATTTGGAATCCAGCTCCCCCTGTCAAGATCTGTTGGATTACAGGGTTACAGTAGAGGCAACCAGATGACTGAACATCAGGCCACACAGACATCAGTCTGCAAAGACTGTGAGACGCTCAGTTCTGCTCACGCACTGATCAACTTGTTCACCTACTAATTTAAGAATGAGCATTTGCCCCACCTAAATGAAACCAAGAATTGTACTACATGCTGTACTCACATTGTCAAACACAAGTAGTATCAATGAAAAAAAAGGCAGACTGGTTTTCAGGGCAAACAATAAAGATTGCCTGAGCAAGTGAATGTGAAATTGACTTGACTTAAATTGACTTAAATCTAATAACTCACTTGCCCAACCATGCTAAGGATAAATAAAAGGATTTCAACTTTTTTTTTTCCAAAGATGATGATGATGAAGTTAGCCATATTGCTACCTTCTAATATCTGCTGAGAGTTGCAGATGCAAAACAACAAGAGCTGACAGCATTTCATTTGCATAGCAGCTTAAAGGGCTGCCAACAGCCACTAACGCACAAAACTGTTCAAGGGCAACTAAAATGTTGATCTATTTTGATCTATTTTAGGAAAAACTTGCCACCAAAATAAACCTGTAGACATGTTAATGTTTAAGCAAATTGTTTACTGTGTGGTAAAACTAGGTCACAAGCTACCATATGCAACCAACTCTGCTTCCCATTCATAAAGTTAATCATATACACACACCAGGTATCTGCCCAGTAAGTCAACAGTCTTGGATGGATGTCAACACAATAGCCTAATTCGATCACATTAAAGTTCCATCAAAGTTTTTACACCCCAACCCCAACTTAGAAAAGGCCAGTAAGGACAGTAAGTTAACATAAAATTAAAAATGACCACAAGGATTTGTGAGTGACCTTTGACCTGTATTACATAGGAAAATAATACATCACATTATATGATGCATTAGCACATAATTTTTTTTTTTTTTTCAAAAATATTTCCTTCTTTCAATTGTAATTCTTTCAATATAATTCAAAAAGTTGGGCCAGTAAAATACTCACCACTTTTTAATTTTACCACACCAATTTAAAACACTTAAAATTTGTTCCAATATCTCTACATACTTTGAGCATTAACGGAGCCAGAACAAAAAGTGCCTTACTCCTGGCTTTCGGACTTGTTACCGGCGGTGACAGTCCAGATGGTGTTATTCTAATCTTTTGTCTTGAGCCCATAATGTCTATTTCCTCCAAAAAAGTCCTGAACGACTGATTTGTCTGACCACAAAACACATTTCTACTCTGTGATGGTCCATCCTAGATGCCTATGAGTGCAGGGAATTTCTGTGCACTTCTGAAAACAGTAAACATGAGGTTTCTTTTGTGCACAAGATTTACCTTGCACTTTTGGATATAACTACTTATTATAATGCTTGACATAAGTTTATTTAAGTATTCCTGGCCCATGTTGCTATATCAGCTAGAGATGAAATGATGATTTGATGTAGTACAAAACAAGGAAATTAAAGATCATGGGTGCTGAGCCTGGGATTGTGCCCTTGCACTTTATGCACTGAAATAATTGCAGTAGGATTGCTGTTGTTATTGTTTTTACTGAAGTTTAAGAAACTTGCCTCATTAAAAAGTAATACCTCTACATACATATTATTAAACTGAACGACAAATTTAAAACTAATGTAACTTGTTAAGTTGCAATGTGTCCTCTGATATTGGTGTGATACATCTGATGTTTTTCTAACTCATTCAATACTGAATGTGCTTGCCAACCAGAGACATACTGTTAGCTTTGGACTCATTATGCATACACAGTCATTACTGTGGAGAACTGATTCATGTACTTTAAGCTGTCATATGCATGCAATCACTTCTGATTTATTTTGTGTTTTGGGACTCCCACGGTGTGTAACGACCTTCCCTACCATGCTCCCTAAACTTAGGTTTACTGTGTGTGAATGTGTGTGTAAGTGTGCTTGCTGTGCACACCTCTATGCCATGTGGTATCTTCCTTACAGCTTAGTTGGTTTTATCTTTCACGTTGACCCAAAGCTCTTCTGTCATCATATTGTTTAGTGCTAAACTAAACACATCACTACCTGCATGACTTGGAACTTTTAGGAGGAGGTGAAAATGCACTGCTGTAAAGGAAAGGGGTGTGCTTGATTTTTTTCAAAGGAAAAAGTTAGTGCATAATCAGGAAGCAAATGCAGCGCAATAATCATGTTACCTCATTGGTCGTGTTTTCATCACCACTGTACGCCAAAATCATAATTAAAATCATGATATAATTTATAGTCAAGTCCGGGGACGACGTACTGTTAAAGTAATATGTATATTGTCATTTACTCTGTGATCTGCACTCCTGATTGTAATACACAGCTAGCTGCATGCTGTTTTCCTACCAACTGGCATGTTGTTGGAACAAATGTTCTCAGAAAAGCATTTTAGATACAGGCAAGGAGAGGAGATACATTCATTTCAAGATGCTACTGGATTATTTGTGTTTATAATCGGGCTGTCATGTTATCAGATTTTTTAGAAAGAAAATACTATGAGAAAAGTTAATCTTTAATCTTAACTTATTGTTTGCTTTGTCTGTTATTTTGTACTTTTTTAAAATATATGTGTAGAGAGGTTGAGTGAGAGCCTGTAGCCATAACTGTGCAAAAGTATACAAAAAGAACATTTACAAATAGTTAATTTTTCTGATTTATGGCAGGAGGCAATCAGTGTTTCGGTATGTTACCACCACTTATTGTGACAAAGAGATAATGTATTTTGCAATCTTAATTATAATATCATACCCGCATTGTCAATATGATAACAACATTTCATTTTTAACCATCACGGCTATTGTCAATACCAGTAATAGTCACCACCCCTAGTTTATAACTACTTAAATAAAAGCAGAAAATAAGTTCCTCCAAAGTTTATTAGTTCGATATTTGTTAGTTCCATATGGTCACCGTAAAAGGCCTAGTGTAGCCTCCAGACTGGGCATTTCAAGACACAATTACACTGCATATCCTTCCTTTATTCATACATGCCTTTAAAAGTTGCAGCCATTTTATTACTCTGCAAATCAAACTTCCTCACAGCTTAGAGCAACAGTGAACTCTACCCCAACCCAACTGAAGTGCTGGACACCAGCATGTCTAAAAGGACTGATCCTGTCCTGGGCCTTACTGCACATTTTATTTAACTACCATGCAAATTAATTAAACTTCCAAAAGTGACAGAAGATACTATGTTGACAGTGCAAGATACATTGTCTCCACCTTTTTTGCTACAAAATATCTTCTTATTGAATAAATTTCGATAGTGATGCAATGTCTTCGGTATGCTTTAAAAAGCATAGACGAATGTTACTGTTATATCAGGAACATGAAAAAACTACCACTGATCCCTCAACATTAAGCACAGTTTGTTCTCAACATGAGCCCTGATAAAACTGTGTTTAATCAAAAAGTGGTCAAAAATGGTCATGAATTATAGTTAAAAGATGCGCCTTCACCCGTTTACCGTGGATTACGTCTACGTTTAAGTCATGGACACTAAACAGTGTCCACTGTCCCCAGCTGATGTTTATTTTGTGAGGTGGAATTGGAGTTTTACTGGCTATTTTCAATAAGAATTAAAGGCCATCTGAGCTATTTTTGACACGATAAGCAGGCCAGCGGTCACTGTGTTCAGGGACCATGGTACAGCTACAGCAATGCGTGCTTCATCCCAGCTTACATTTGACCGTTGGAGCGAGCGAACACATTAGTTACCGTATCTTCTTAGGCCTGAACACGACCAAACATTAAAGCTTTCAAAACACACAGTGACACCAGTTCAGTCCGAAAGCACAGATTATTGTGGTGTTAAAAATATCCAAAGTGGCAGTTTGCTATGGACTGTGAAGCCACTTCAAACACATTTGGCTGATTTGAGACCGTTGCCCTGGTAAACAGGCCTTGCTACCGCTGCTAAGCTAACATTTGCCTCGTTCGGTCGTTGGGGTTGGCATTTGCAGACAGTTGAACAAGAAATTGACGTATAAATGACATTATCATTGATGAAAAGTCGAAATATAACGTTAGTCGCACTCTACAACATACGGAGATATGATAAACAACGTCGTTCAATGTTACATAAATGGCGTGGAGGGCGAGTTTGCTCTACTGATCTACTGACCTAGTTTTGAAACAACACAAAGTTGCGATCAACCGGTGACAAATTGCCAATAATACACCTCTGTGCTTTTCTCTTTTCTGGTCCATGTCAATCGCTAATTGTGCCACCCAGAATGAATATTCAAAGTGGTGAATGGTTTTCGAAGAGTTTCAATTACCTGCTGGTTCGCCTCCCGCTATGTCATCGCCGCCAGCCGCTGCATTCCTTGCCGACATGGCTGGAGCCGGAGCCGGTGCGCAGGGGCCCAGGACTCCAATGCATGGATGAGGCGGTTAACTGCTTCTGAGTGTTGCTGTGTATATATAGAGTAGGCTGTGGGGGAGCCCGAAACGACGGCAGATTTTGTACAGTTGCCCTATTTTTCTGTATGAGGAAAGAAGGGGATTTAGGGCGCACTAATGTGGAGGAAGGTGGCTGTATGAGCTGTAGTCAGTCAGCAGAGAATCGAGGGAAAACGCGGAAGACAAGATACAGTCTCCTCCTACCGGCGTACCGAAATCTTCGCTGCGGTGTGATCACTGCTGCACTCCCTTCACCTCTCCGCCTCAAATCTTTATTTGGTCTAATTGGCTAGTATGTCCTATATTCCCATCAGGTGACAGAATTAAAATTTCTGATTAGTACACTTGCTGCCCAACATTCATCAGTGTATACAGTTTGTTTTAATTTTTCAAACCATTCAACAAGTAACCCAAATCAATTAATTTATCAATCAATCAATCAGTCATCAAATGAATGAATGAATGAATGAATAGATACATAACAAAATAAATAAATAAATGATAAATAGTGACTCTGTTGGTTCGGGGAGGATGACGCAACGATGACGTCACGCGTTGCTTGGTTATGAACATTCATTTAAAAAAATAACCAGGTCAAACTTTTTCCTCTGTTTTACAGATCTTGAAGACTTTGTCTCCTTTAGAACTTGATAAAAGCAGATCGGAACAACTTACGTCAGGTAAAACACCTCGTTTTATTGTAACTAAATATTGGCTGGTAAATTCTCTCGTCTGAAAAAAAAATCTTCACCATGTCTCAAAATAACTTTAACGCTCCTCTGAACCATTCAAATACTTTAAACGAATCACATTGTCTGTGTTTGGGAGCAGAGGAAAAAACTGACCACCCTGGTCCACAGGAGCACAACTCAGAGCTGCAGTTAGAGGTAACAGTGGTTCATGTGGCGGCAGAGAAAAACAGGCCGCAGGATGGTAATGATACCTGCTCAAGACATCTGGTCAAGCTCCATTCTGTGAATGCGAAACAAAAAACTGAAATTGCTCAGCTGAAGGCAGCAGTTGATCATCTTAACTCTCTCAAACACAAATACCTCACAGAGAATTTACAGCTGAGAGCAGCATTGCAGAGTAGTCAGGAAAATAAAGACAATCTGAAAAAGCAGATTAACAACCTTCAAACTGACATCGCCATACTTGGAAATAAGTGTAAGAAAAAGGAAGCTGAGTGTGACCGGCTGATGAGAGGAATGGCTGAACTTGAGGGTGATGCTGAGGTCACTCGCGTTCAACTACACAAACTTAAATCTGAAATTGAAGTAAAACTGGCACTGAACGCATATCTAAAGAATGATGTTGAAAATCTGCAGGGAGAAAATGAATCTTTGAGGGCTGAAGCTCATAAGTTGAAGCTATCACTGAGTACTTTTCAGCAAACAAAAGAGTTTCTCATGGAGCAAAATGAGAGAATGGCCAAAGAGGTGTGTCTAAAAGAGAACACGAACAAAAACCTGGAGAAAGCTCTGACAGATCTTAAGCACCAACTGAAGGAGGCAAAGCAAGTAATCAATGAGAAAAATGAGAAAATACAAACTCAAGTTTGTGAAATTACTGATAAGCAGTGTATTATAGACTACCTATACATCCAAAATGCTGCTATTGGAGAGTCCATTAGTGACCTTAAAGACCAGCTGGTGAGGAGGCAGGTGGAGATGTTAGCTGGCCCCAGGAAATTTGCTCATAAATCTTTTTTGTCTGATAATACAAACCAAGTTAATTTGCTTGAGGAAGAGAGAGTTAAGAGCCTCCACAAGGTCACATATTGGAGCAGTGAGTTGAAAGCCTGCTCAAGGGTACACGTGGAGCAGAGGGAGACAAAACCCTTAGAGATTTCACTTGAGGAGAAAGATGAGAGCCTCCAACAGGTAACACTTGTGGAGCAAAGTGAGAAAAGCGTCCTCAAGTTTTCACCAGAGAAGAAGGAAGATGAGAGTGTTCCAGGGATTCCTGGTGCTGAGGTTCTGACCAGGATTTGGTGGCATTTCTGGTGTGAGGGTCTTAAGAAAGTAGGTTTTTATGTTAGCATTGCCGCTGTAGGTACACTCCTTCTCATTTCTATAGGTGAATGGCAAATAAATAGCTGCAGGCCAAGTGGCTACCCCTTTTAGTGTTTCTGCTAGCTGTTAGAGCCCTTCTGCAATCTACATCACATCACTCCCCCACCATTCTAAACAGGGCCACCAAAAACAGTGCAGTGTTTGGCACCGTCACCTCTTGAGAAACAGGCCTTTCTGCTCTATGTGGAGTTTGCATGTTCTCCCTTGTTTCTGTGTGGGTTTTCCCCAGGTGCTCTGGTCCCCGCCACCCACGGTCCAAAAACATGCAGCCTTGGTTCATAAATCTGAATGTGGATGACAAGCTCTAACTTAATATGAGTTGCTATAGGCTTATATTGAGTGAGGATGTTGAAATGAAATTAAAAAAAAAATAAAATTACTTGACTCAATTAATAATAAAAACTAATTAAGCAGACAAAATAGAAAAAAGTGGAAGTGGAGTTGAATCTATAAAAAATTAAATAAAATTCACACAGACACACATATACCTTGTGTAAAGTAATACTGTAACTATAAAGCAGCATGTAAGTATGTTATAATGTAAATATAAAGAAAAATATATATTATAATGTAAGATTGTTATTACAGTGCAAATATTGGTTTGAAAAAGCAAAATTAAAAAAGAGAGAACAGAAGATAAAAAAACTTGCAAATTGCACATATTAACAGTACATTGTATCTATCTTGTATCACACAAATTAAAGGTAAATGTCAGTCATTTCTATATGGTGGTGTTAGGAAGTTAGTGTGGAATAACAGTGCAGAACACAGGCCATGGAAAGTCACAAAATGTAATTACCTAGATCAATGACACATAAATATAGTAGGCCCTATCTTAAGGGAGTGATATTTGGGGGTTTTAAAGGATGAAGAAACAACTTAAACAGTAGTGTTTTGTAAATAGAGTCCATTAGTTTACAATAATAAAATTTGGTTGCTCATCTTATGTAATTACTGTATAACGAAGGTGCATTTCTCTGTTGTTACTGAAAAAAAAAGGATAATACCATAAGCACCTCAGCTGGCCTTTTAATGTGTAATTATCTGTAGCGGTCTAAAATTATAAAGCTCTCTGCATTCCTTATTTTTCATGTGTAATAAAAGAGTTAATATATGTACAACGTTCCTTTGAACCTCATTTAACATTAATGTTAAGTTATGTTTGTTTCACCTAAATATATATTTGTATGAAATTATTAGTTTACTGTATCATGTCCATTTTTCATTCTTGAATGTGTTTTTATCCATTTTATTTTATTTACAGAGAACTATGCTGCTAAATGAGTGCAAAACTAAGTTTTGTTGTATTTTAATGCAATAACAAAAAATTGCTATCTACTTATAAAACAAGTCTTTTATGTTTGTGAGCTTGAGAGGAGTCAATAACCACAGAGTGTGCAAGTCTCAGATTCTGGGTTAATGTACCCTCACCTGATCCAACACTGTAAATTCTGATTTTTTTTTGTTTTTTTTATCTAAAGCAAATTCACTAATTTTACACACACACACACACACACACACATACACACACACACACACACACACACACACGCGCACACACGAAACAGGGCAAAAGAATTTAGCAGTCAGTGTCCAATCATGTAATGCTATGATTCCACACTCCGACACAGTAGGTGGCGATGTGCCCCTAGAAGTAGGTTTATGATCCACTAGTAAACATAAAGAAGAAGAAGACCGGCTTGCGTAGGGAAGAGAGGAAGAAAGACGATAGCTTATACCTGAATTACTAAGTACGTACGATTGAGTTGTTTTATTTTATTAATTTTACCATCATTAGCTTTGGCTTTTGAAAACAATAACACCAACCGTGAGTAACGTTATGTTTTTGTTCGTCAGTAGGCATGTACAGGACTTTTCCGCTCTTAATAACGCGTGTATGAGGTCCTGCGTCACATCATTTGGTTTACGTAAAACTATAATTTGCTTTTCACCTGTGTCAAGGAACATGTTAATTGTTAATCCTCTATCGTTAAAACTTAGTGGGTCAGGTCTACACTTGGACTTAAGACTAAATATTTGATAAATCGCCAAAATTGTTTGTTTTTTTTTTTTTTTTACCTTGTTTGACCGTTATTGGGGAACGACGTGACCTGTAAGGTTTGACGCAAGAGAAGCTTCCAGACCAGTCCACCATTTACACGTTGATTTCTATCTATTTTTTTTGTAAATATTGCAATTGTAATAATCAAAACACAAACGATGATTTCTAAAAGTTTGATACGCATGACTAGCTGTGCTATTCCTCAATAACGACACAAAGATCTTTAGGTCATTTAACGGTTTTTTGATTTACTTCAAGTTTTATTGTAGCGTTTGTAGCCAAAATCGGCTCATTCGGCTGTCACAATCAAGGATGTGTAAAGAGCTCTTTCCTATTCTTATTTAACGTTATCGTCACTGTAACGTTACTGTATTACTATCCTTATTTTCTTTTGGTCTTGCTGAATCATCTCCAGTCACGTGTGCACCTCAGCTATTCAAAAAACAAAGATGAGGCGTCTCTTTCAGTAGGACAACCTAATCTGATCTATACTTTTCTTCATAAAGTCATGGCAGACCTCGGTATCAAATCAGGAGACAAGGTGCTGTTGGTTTGGTCTCAGCCCTCAGCACCAGCAGCCCTCAAACAGTATGCAGAAGACCTGGGTGCCATTGTTGGAGTAGAGGGCAAAGTGTCAGTGGAGAACATGGAGAGATTACTGCTGTGTGAGTGACTCTGCACCTAATTCTTATTAACACTAAGGAATAAGACTTTATGTCAAAAACATTTGCTCTGTTAGGCTGAATTACCAGTATGGCTGCAAATGAGATGAGTTTATTATTGCTGCATCCGTTTAGCTGCTCGTGATATATCCTGTGATCATCATAAATAATATTCTCTCAAAAGTAAGAAGTGGATTTAGTACAGAGTGAAGCATTAGTTAAATGTGTAGCAGAAGGAATGAACTTAGATTCAGGAGTGAAATGATCAGATCTCGCTTCCTCTCCTCCTCTTAGCCTCCCATGCAGGGTCCACCTTTGACTGTGTGCTCTCGTGCCTCCTGCCTGACAGTTCCTTGGTCCACAGCTCAGAGACTCTAGCAGAATTAGCCAGAGTTCTCAAACCTGGTGGGAAGCTAGTTCTGGATGAACCAGTTACAGGTGAGAAAAAAGTGCAGTTCTAACTTATTGTATGTAGATACTTAAAGACTGAAATGATTCCCCTTAACAAGGAAGTTACACTGATATGCACTGTTTTGAGGAATTTTGACCTTCATGTGTTAAAGGAAAGAGTCATCTTATGTCGCTCTTATCAATAAGAAATGCTGTAAAGGTTTATTTTAAGCACATGTAATGGCCCTAAAAAAACAAATAAAATTGACTCAATTGCTCATCTATAAATCTTTATGAAATTTATTTCAAAGTGTCTATCCAGGAGGTCAGTGTGCTGTACTGATAAGGTTGTGGCTACAAGTGTGTTAAAAAGTGCGCGACATGCTTCTTTCTGTGTTCAGGAGCAGAGACGCAGAATGTGAGGACTGCTGAGAAGCTGATGTCGGCTCTGAAGTTATCAGGCTTAATGTCAGTGACTGAGGTGAGTTGGTGGGTTCACACAAAGAGTGTAGAAATCTTAAACATGCCTCTTTGTCTGCAAGTATGTGGTTGTTGTTAAAAAAAAAGCTCAAATAAGTCTCCTGCAATCACTCTTTTATACATTATACACGAAAAGGTGCCGTTGCACTGTGTACAGATGAGAATATTAGTAAACTGATGCTGTCGTCAACCACATTGAGTGACTATGGGCAAATATCTGCCATGGTTTAATTCTTTTTGCCTTTGACCATCTTCCTTTCTACCAATTCAGGTCAGTAAATCAGAGCTGAGTCCCGAGGCTTTGAGCTCCCTCAGGACAGCTACTGGTTACCAAGGAAACACTCTGTCTAGAGTTCGCTTATCTGCCTCCAAACCCAACTTTGAGGTTGGATCATCGAGTCAGATCAAACTGTCATTTGGAAAAAAAGCACCCAAGCCAGGTATGTAAGGTATATAAACCCAGTTTGTGTGTGTGTGTGTGTGTGTGTGTGTGTGTGTGTGTGGCTTTATACACATCTGTCATATTCAGGTGGTTGCCTCCTGTCTGTTGGGAAGTTTGTTCCTTCATCAGTCACATGATGCCTAACCACTGGTCAGATTTTAATAGTCTTTGATAGACACATTATATGTCAAAAGACTGGAAAAAAAACACAACTAGTCATATCACTTATTGTTGGATGCAGGTTAGATGGAATGGTGCAGATGTTAAGCAAACCAGTGGCTCTACAGGTGTGCCGTCATGATGGCTTTCTCTTCAGTTTAACTTGTAGATTTAGATTTAGATTTAGATTTTTTGTAGATATAGAGCTTTGTACATATTTATCCTTACTTTTGTAAAAATTTGCGCCTTAAAGCTGTTTTTTTAGGCTTCGAGTAGATAAATGGATTTAGTATTAGGACCATGTCGCCGCCTGTTGGTTTTACATTCTCATGACTGCACTGCAATTGTATTTTAGCATGTTATTTTTGAAAGAGGCTTTAAACAGGGCTTGAGTGGACTTTTTTTTAAATTTAGCATAAAGGAGCAAAAAAACTCTGCTTAACAATACACGTGCTATATTTTGAACCCGTAGCTTTTGAATGTCATGTGTGAGTGAATTACAAACAGGATTGATCCATGAAAAAATAGATCCCAGTAATTTAGATGGTACATAAAAAATAAAGTTTGTGGATATGAGAGATATAATACAGGGCAAGATTTGTTAAGCAGACACCTTGCTTTAGTTTTGTTTATTAGCACCATCTATAATCAACTGTGTGTGTGTGAATGAGTGTTTGTTCTCCTACGACAATATGTACAGAAATTGAGTTGCATATTTGTGTTAACTGATGTAACATATAAGCTGTCGCATCATTCTGTTTTTAATCAAAGTTCAGATGAAGCTTATGTTTGCAAATGTCTGTAGTTTCAGAAGAGAAACCGGTTCTGGATCCCAACACTGTCAAAATGTGGACACTGTCGGCCAATGACATAGATGATGATGATGTGGTGAGTTATGAATTTTGTCTCTTTGTGTCCTGATGTACAGACTCAATAAAAACAGTCCAGTCAACAGTTTTTTAGTCATACCTGCTGGAAGCCACACAGATTTATTTCTGTATGAAATTCAGACCATCATGCATGTCTCTGCCTGCACTGCTCAGCGTGGAAGCTTTCTCGTCTCACCTGCTCCCCTTCTCTGTAGGATCTGATAGACTCTGATGCTCTGTTGGATGAAGATGACTTGAAGAAACCAGACCCAACTTCTCTCAAAGCACCCGGCTGTGGAGAGGGAGCCGACAAGAAGAAAAAGGCCTGCAAAAACTGGTGAGGGTCACCACACGTTTTTAAACCACAGATAGAAGCCTGTCATTGCTATGTTGGATTGCAGCTATGACAGAAGATGCTGGGCTTTCTATGATATAACTTACTCTACATTAAGATCAGCTGACATGATACTATCTGCATGTTTGTGTAGCTCATGTGGTCTTGCTGAGGAGTTGGAGCAGGAGAGTAAAGGAAAACAAAAGACTAACCTACCAAAATCTGCCTGTGGAAGTGTGAGTATATTTCGTTCTCTGCTTTCGACATCGGATCATTTTTTGCGCACTTTCTAACTGTGAAAAAACAAGGACTTGAGAGATTTTTATTTCTTTTGGCAGTGTTACCTTGGTGATGCTTTCCGATGTGCCAGCTGTCCCTACATGGGGATGCCAGCGTTCAAACCAGGGGAGAAGATTGTGCTGGACAACAAGACGCTGATAGATGCTTGAAATTACACTTATAATAATGCTCATGATTTGAAACATTACATTCCTTTTTTCCATCTATGGAGGCTCAATCCTCTCAGCAAGAGTGCTGAGCTGAAAGCTGTTTTTTTCAGTGGCCCTTATTGAAGATATGATGAGGATATCTGCTTTCCTGCTCAGTAAGATTACTTGTGTGAGATGGTTCAGTGTTTTAAACACACACTGCTCTCATGATGCTGACATTCAACAAGAGCAGCAGGTCAAAACAAAAGTGCCGTCTACGCAGCCTGCCTCTGATGCTGTTAATAGTACAAAAGATGGTGTGAGAAGGTTTGTATGAAGTATTTAAAAGCACTGAAATGCATTTGTTCTGTTCTTTTCGTTTTGTTCTTTTCATTTTCATCTGACCACTGACTTACAAGACAAACTGAACTATGTAATGATCACCAGTAATTTAAACATACAGACGTCCATACAAACTGTCCAATTCAAGCTTATCTATGTATATAAAGGAAAAACTGTGGCAATAAGATGTGTTTCTGCCTGTTTGTGTTCAATTTAATTCAGTAAACAGAAGCCACCCCTATTTTTGTAAGCATCCTATTTATTTCACTAAATCTCAATGCGCCTAATAGGCAGCTAATGGTACATTCTCAAAATGTGTATCAGCACGACCATATAACTGCAGGGATAACAGCACCACAAGTAACGATGAGTAGTTGTCGGTGAACATTTGCACAACGTATCCAACATTTACAGTCTTTGAGATAATATTAGATTTGAGGAGCTCAGCAGGGATGTCATGGCCCCGCTAGTTTCCACAGAAACTAAACTAAAAAATAAGTAAACTAAACTAAAAAATAAGTAAACATCCTTCATGGAAACCCGACAAAGTAGATACCAAACACTGTTTGTATAATTTTTATAAAATGTTTTATGGCAACAGATTTGGCTATGCTGAGTGAGTGAACTCTCAATTCACTAAAGCGTTTCCTTGTCTCTGGTAAACAATACAGTGAAGTGCTTCTGATATTTTACTTTCGCTTGTTAAAAAACTGTCAATATATATGTATGTGTGTGTAATTGAAATTAGAATTGGTAACACTTGAGAAGTGGTGGAGAGTTTTTTAGGTTCCCCAGTCTGAAGATATTCCATTCTGCTCAGTGCCGTGATGGTAAAGATCACATTCAAGTTTGTCATGTTGAGTTACAGAAGCTTCATTCAAGCCAATAAAAGCCACAGATGTGAAATATGCACCCTTAACGGCCAAAATACAAACTGTGATGTGAGTGAAAAGCATAAAAAGTTTGTTCCTCAGTCAAATGCTTCACATCACTGAGACTCAATGCTGAAGTCCATCTTTATGTCTCCTGAACTGGGTTCAAAGGTGAAGCTGTAAGACACTGATGCTCTTCTGTCACCTGAGCTCTCCCACGGTGACCTGAGAAAATACACTCCCTGTTTTCTATGTCGACTCCACTGACACTCCCCCTGCAAGAAAGGTGCGACAAAATCTGTCAGAAAACTCAACAACAATCATTTCTCCTGTGTATATAAATTTCATGAAGCTGCCGTCATTTGACTAAAAAACTTCACACTTGCTGCAAAAGATGTGAAGGGAGATCAGGCTGTAAAACTACTCTGGAGCCTCTTGGGAACCTTTGAGCTTAACCTTAAAGCAAAATCCATGAGGTTTGGTTCTGAAAAGACTGAAGTTGTGATTTTAAATGTTTCATGATAAAATGTGCTCATTTCACTCTTTATCAATATGTCATTATTCCATTAAGTTTTTTAGGTACATTCCTCTTGACAATGTTAGATTATTAAAGATTTTATATCTACAATCTGTACAGTTTTATCTGTCTTATGTCTACCATTTACCATCTAATATCAACTAAGTCAACTATTTGATAAGTCAGTAGACAACTTAGAAACTATTTATTATGATAATCTGTGAATAGTTTGAATCAGAATGCCAACATTTTTTTTTTTGTACCAACTACTTAAATGTTAGGATTCAAACTTTTCGGTTTTTTCTTTGTTCTGGATATCTTCTGGGTTTTGGACTGTTGATCTGACAATATGAGCAATAATTTATCAAAAAAAATGTCAGGCGGATCTATACAGAATGGAAAAACTCATTAGCTGTAGCCCTAATAAGATAGTGAGATGGGTGCAACAGACCAAAACAAAACAGAGAGACAAAACAGAACAAAAAAAATCTGAATCTAAAGATGATCAATATATTAATGAGAGACTTTAGGTGAACGCTATAATACCTGCTCACTGATTGGTCCAATAAGACCGGCACTGACAGTGACGTCATCGGTTAGATGATATTCCATCCACAATGCAACACCATGACAACGGCCACTCCTGAAACAGGTTTAAAATAAAATCTCAAATGTTTGAACAATCAACCAACTTTACTTTCTTTCAAATTACATCTTTAAAGCATTGTTCTCTGGAGGGGAAACAGTTTCTTCCTCCATGTACTGAAAAGGACAAGGCTACATTAATTCCTCTGAAAATCTTTATTTGGGTTCTTAGTAAACAAGATGAGGTGGTTTTGGCCCTCCAGTGGGCTTCAGGCTGACTCACTGCAGCTGTGAGGGACAGACAGGATTTTCTATATATAGGATATATATTTATGGGTAAACAGAGTGAATATTTAGTATCTGTATGATCACAGGTTAAATTCTGGTCTTTATTGAAAATTTCACAGGATCTTCTCTAATGTAAGTCTTTCTTTTTTAACTGATCTCCTACTGAAAGACAAAACCCCATTACCTTGTGAAAGGCAGTGAGCCCTGAGTGGTGACTGGCTTCTGTGGGAGACACTGTGTGAAGTCAAAGGTCATGACGTTTATTGACTGGGTCAGGGCACGACACGGGTACTCCCACAAAGGATGGGGCTCCGCCTCACGGGATTCATGGAAATCCAGAGACCGCTGAAGAAACAAAGATGGTTGGTTATTTTTTATAAGTTAAATGCAAGATTTTGGACACACAGATCAAAGAAGATAACAACATAAACTCTATAAAATTATGTCAACTTGAATTTAAATAAACAATTTGGCATTACGGTAACATCACTTGAAGCTTACACTGAATTGAAAAATTGCAAACTGAATAAAGTTTACCTGAACCATTTCATCCATGGGTGTGACATCAAAGCCCTCACATGTTCCACACGGTGCTCGTATCCTCCACAAATCCTGACAAACATGAAAGAAACCAATTTAGCAGGCACTTCCCTCCACCTTTTAGAATTATTACTCTTTGTTTTAGCCATTTTTTCTGTGTCGTGCATGGAGTGTGTGTGTATGTGAGTGGGGCAGGTTCTGTGAATGTTGTTGTCTCACCTGCTCATCTGAGGGCACAGGTGAGACGACAGCTGATGGAATTAGCCAAGGAAGCCACACAATTTTTTAACAGCGCATTTGGGTCTGTGTGTGTTTGTGTGTGGTTTTTGCAAGCTTATTCAAACTTGTTTTTTAAACCATTGCACCGGCTTCTGGAGGTGTTTTTCAATCCTTATGGTATCAGTAAAGTGCTAAACATAATGTCATGGCAGACCTCTTTTTGTGTAACAACACGTGTTGAAAATGACTTCTTATTCCCACCAGTAGCCCTTTTTGTAGTTTGAGTGCTTCTACACTCTGTACTATTGCAAAAAGGAAAGCTAGTCACTTAGAACTTTGCACTGAGGGTCTTAGGGGTGATATTGCTTTCCACAGAGGACACAGGGCACTAAAAAAAAGTCAAGGAACCCTGAAAGAAATCTTCATGAAATACCACAAAAAACAATCTTAATGTCTTTATAAATGTCAGAGTGCATGTATGTGTGTGTATGAAAACACTGCCCTTTGTCTCACCTGGAACTCTACAGCAATCATGTGAAGTGAGGCGGAGCGGGGCAAGATGATGGCTTTGGGCCGGAGAAGGCTCGCCAGGGCGGTTCGACAATACCAGAAGAACAGGGAGTGCCAAGGCAAGAGGCTGGTGCTGAAGTACGGTTCACCAATCAGGACTGAGATCTGTAAGAGAGAAGCTTTACACTTAGATCACCGAGATGCACATTTCTGACCCTTTCTTTATACAGTACTACCAAATCACAGTTACCAAAAAAATACCAGAAAAACACCAGAATGTAAAAATGCTCCTTATGAATTTCACCACCTGTGTCAGTAAATCTCGCTCTCTCTGCTCTCTCTGAAGATGGGATCCTTGCATTCCATATATTATAATCTAAGATCTTTTAATTACATGAGGGATTGTGCGTATTAAACACCAGATTATGTTGAACACCAAGCATTGGGTAAATTCAATACATCAGTGCATCTTGTATAAAAATACCTGTTCCCCTCCTAGATCATTACTGGTCAGCTGTTCAGGTCTGATCTCCAGCAGCTCAACACCTCCCTTCATCGAGTTGTCTTCCAAAACCTGCAGAGAAAAATGTGCAGCGTCAGCACTAACTAGAATGACTCTGGAGTTTTGTGTTTTTGTGTTGATACCTAAAAGAGTGCAAATACTACAGAGTAACGGGCATCTCTCAAAAATGAGGCAGTACAATAAAAACTTCTTATTTACCTGCTCAATAACATGTTTGGACATTCTGGAGTGTTCCAAACTGAAGACCTGAGCAGGGACCAAGAAAACAAAAAAGACAATAACAGTCAGATAATATTTGGTTTGTAAAAAAAAAACAGTTAGTGTCCATATGGTTAAATCAGAGTACCTTTCTAGCTCCAAGCATGTGAGCAAACACAGGAAGCAGGCTTCCATCACTGACGCCAAGGCACACACTGTCCTCCCTCAGAACCTGTTGACGGCACAGGAGGTCATCAGAAAGCAATCACATCCACACAGGCACATACAGCAACAAGCAAGTTCAAGCCCTTTGGTATTTAACAGGAATAAGCAGTGAGGTTTCAGACTTAACAAAGCTGAGCAATGCCACTTCAGCCAGCTTACTTCTCTTTAAAGAAGGAGATGGAACAATTATTGATAATTCCAATACCACGCAACCTGCGGCATTTCAATTACTGCAAACTTATAGATTAGCTATTTGTCTCCCCTTTATCAGATCTGAATGTTTCTGGTTGGCATGTTTAAGGGACGGCTCAGGATGTGTCCAGTGAGTTTAATCAGGATCAAATCCTCTACCTGTGCCAAATTCCATGCTTCTTGCTCATTTCAGCACACAGGAATTTGAACCCTTATCAGTAAACTGATGGATCTGACTCTGGTTGGCCATCACTTACACTACGCAGTGCGCTGACGTAGCTCTCTGTGCGCCTTCTGTCATTAAGTTCACCAAAGCGAGGACGAGTCCAAACCAGATGAGCTTGGCAGGTACAACATGGCCGAGGGGGGAAGGTGTCAGTCTGTGTGTCCTGTTGGCTGAGGACATCAACATATGGATCATTTAGAGCATTTAACCTTTGTGATGCTGAAAAAAGTCTCAGTAGTTGTTGGCAGAAGAAGAAAGTGCTGCCGATTCTGTCAATCATGCAGAAGATAAATTTAAACAGTATTTCAAAAGTAAAGCAAAAACTTTGAAGCACACTGTCTCTGAGCTGCTACCTGTGAGACTGCAGGCTGAACCACAGACTGTAGTCATCATGGCACACAGTAAGACTCAGCTCCTCTCCTTCTGTCACCCTGCGCTCCTCAGACAGGAAGTACACACTCTGCATCCAGTGATCCCGCCACTACAACACACCACAGTGATCATCAGGGGCTGATGGGAGCCTGACTCCGAACATCAGAACATCATAAACTGTGACTCACAGGTGCCGTCTTTGGCTGTTGGTATGTCCAGCTAGGAGCCATGGTGCACACGATGCTTCCATCAGGGTCCATGTCGAGGTCCCACCATGACAGGACGACCTGGGCCCGACCGCCTGACTGCGCCACAAACTGGCAGGAGTGGGACTGAAATGTGCTGCTCACTGGCTTACTGAAATCCACACTACAAAGGAAAGCAGAGTGCAGAGGATGTACAATATTACTGGAAACACTGATGTTGTGAGAACGTAATTTAGTGGGTGGGGGGGATTTTTCCTTTCATACAAGGATACAAGGATACAAGGGTACAAGGATACAAAGAAGTTTATTGGTCATTATACAACAAAGGTTGCATAATGAAATTAAAGTGTGGTTCCCTCTTGATTGAGTAATTGATTGTAGAAAAAATCATACCTGAACATGGTGCAGATAGGTCCCAGAGGGGTGAAGCTCTGAGGAGACACCTGACTCAGCTGGATGTCACACACTGAATGAGCGCCAGGGCAGCGGCTCACTTCCTGCGGCGCAACCAGACGGGACCCCTCCACCTCCACCTGCTGAAGCTGAGCCCAGCTCCACAGCAGCTCTGACTCCACCAGCTGGGCGTAGACAGTGGCCCGGTGAGGGACCGCCTCACAACCCCCCTGCAGGGTTGGGTGACACAAGAAGACAGATCAGACCACAAACCGGGGTTGTACAGTTAAAACTGTCTGCACAGGCTGAAGTTGTCTGACTTTCTATTATAAAAGCAACTGTAAAAATTCAAGCCCAGTGTCACACCTACAAATTAATGTCACCCTACATATCATGCAAATACATTAATGCATAAAGACACACACACACACACACCTGGACCAGATGTAGGTGAGCATGTTCATAGCTGGGTAGTGCCCCTTCGCCTATCAGCTCTGTATCAAACAGCTCTGTGATAAGAACGTTGGCCTTTTCTTGCATATCTCCATCTGTATCACATACACAAACAACACAAATTGAGTCAACACAGACTAACTAACATCATGCTCTTGTTTGCAGAGTTTTCTCAAGACAACAATTCACAGAGAATCCCATTTATAATAGAAGAAACCACAGATGCCTGCAGCTTCCGCCAATCATCAGACAAAAAGAAAAGAATGCCAGTATTCATAAAGTGAAGCAGTGTGTGTGTTTGTGTGTCTCTCTGACCTGGCCCAACGGTGACATCAGTGGAGTGTTTGTTGATAATCTTGATCTTTTCTGAAAAGCCGTTCTTCTCCACAATGCGCTGTGCTGCCTCAGCCATGGGCTTAAAAACCTGTGGACACAAATGAAACTGAGACCATGCAGCTGCATCATATCTGGGATTTGTGACTGACAGATGTAAGTGACAAGAGAAAAGTGTCCAATGGTGACGGGTTAAGGTTATGTGGACTCTTTGCTGCTGGTGATGTACGGTCCTCATTTAGTGAAACACAGGGAGGGGATGTCTACCTCCACAGCATAGCAGAAGTCAGCTCCGGCAGTGACAGCCATCATGGACAGAAGGCCTGTTCCTGTCCCAATGTCAAGGATGATGACCTTCTCACCCCGAGCCTTTACTCTGGCCACAGCTGCCCGGATACCCTGGTAGTACTTCTCGTTCTGAGGTCAGAAAGTGCATCAGTTGTGTTAGTGCTGAAGAAAGACAAGATTTAACAAAATGGGTATGGTGCCTAATTGTACTAATCTAATAACTTTGAATATTTTTTTACCTGATCTTTGTATTTTTTAAGTCAGTTAACTTTCCAATAAAAAATATTATTGACTGCAGTATAAACTGTATTTGCAACATTATGAATACGGATCATATTTGCATGTTTGGACAGTCTTAAAGCAGAGGTTGGCTTAATGTTTTCATGTACTCACCCTGTCATGGTCATGCAGCATATCTGCGTAACAGGACCTGGAAGATCAACATGCGAGAATGATCATCAGGACAACAGATTCTGATAGACTTATTAAGGGATGCTTCTCACAAATGATTGTTATTGTCAAAATATGACGAACGTCTGACATCATTTTCAAATCCTTTAATCTCAAAATTCATTTATCGGTGTGACTCAGCAGATAATTAACCGCTACATATGAAAAACACATATATTATGTATGACAGTATATTCTTGCAGGAGCTTTAATTGACTAGTTTATACACAGCAGGTTAAACCTCATATAAAGTAGCCAAAATACCGTTAGCTTAGCCTGCTGACAAACGAAAACACTGAGTGGAAAAATCAAAAATACAGATTGTTTGTGGATTTCTAAACTTAACAATTCCTTTCAGCATACATGGCAGTCCAACAGAAAGCACAGTTGTTATTGGTCTTGTACCATGGTTTTGCCATGTTTCAGAAAGGTTGCATTATAAAAAAATTTCTTGTCCACATGAAAACATTGAAGTGTGTGTAATTTCTCTCGGTGTGATGTTACTACCTGGCTATCTCCTGATGGTAGTCATATTCATCGCTCTCCTCCACCCAGTCTAAAGCCCCCGTGGCGGGGTTGGCTCTCCCGCAGAAAGTCTTCATCTCTGCGACGACTTCTACGAAAGTCCGCTATGATGTGCTGCTTTTAAATTCCAATTTCGCAGGGAAATATTTCAAAAGTTGGACAGTAACACGGGTTACAGAGACAGCGTTGTTCCAGTGGAAGCGGCCATCTTTCCCAGCGACGTCACAATCTCTGTAGGTCACGTGACTGGCATTTTTTTTACCTCTGTTTTTTTCTTTGTCTTTATTAAAAAGCATAAACAGCATGTCTTACAGTATATACGCACATTCCCACAAGAGGAAAAAGAAAGAGGCACATTTTATAATGCATTTATTTTAGCATTCATGTGACAGAGTTTACAATGTGCTTTAGAGGTTGGCTTTGAGACAGAATAAGAGGAATATCTTCTGGCATAACAACAGGAATCACTATTCATAATGAAATTGCAGAATACATAAATACAATAAATACACACACAAACAAAAAAATCAGATTGAAAACACCCAGTATCAACAATGATAAAAGATACAATCTGACATACTAAGAAATACATAGAAATACAAGTTTATAATAAAACAAACAATTAAAGTCACAAATTAGCAGCCTCAATTCCTCAGGTAAGGTGGTTTACAGTGCAGATGCCCTCACTGTAAAACCGTGTTTAACGTCATGACACTTTAATAAAACGGTGTTTACATCCTTCAAGTCAAATACTGTCTGTTGTGCTGCTGAATGTACAATGCTTCTATCTTTCATACTGCAAAACAATCACACGGATGCACCATGTACTGGATCTTTAGTTTTATGTTATAATTGATGTTTTACTTTTCATTGAGTTCACCAGGAATTTGGTTTTGTTTTGATTGTATTTCAGCACTTGGAAATCTGGCAATAATCATTATCCAGTACAAAGATATTGATATTTCTCCATTAGGAACTAGGAGGCTTTGCAGTGGAATACATTCAGAAATAAGACATTCAAGTAGACCTTGATTATCCTAAAGCTCTTCAGTGACTGTCTTTTGGTGTTTTCAGTTATTGTCAGGATTCAGAAAGGTGTCATAACTTCTTGATTACTTATCTCCGACAGCTGATATTGGATTATGTTCTTGGATTTTGAAACATCTGCTTCTGAAAGCGGCTGCTGCCACCTGAATACACCAAATGCAAAGGAATTTGCTGATAGTGTTAAACACATTTGTCCAGTTCAAAGTAATGTAATATAAAATCATTCATACAATCGTTTATGGTGAACAGCAAGTTGATTCTTTAAAGACCATCATCCATTTGAAACATCACACAGGAAACAGAGAGCTCTTCGTGTAGTTTAGTGACATTTCTGAGTGACATAAGAGAAGTTTTCAAGCAGTTACACTTTTTTGTTTAAAGATGCTAACTGCAACTTAAATGTGTAAATCTTGTTGAATTATTAGCAGAAATAACTGAGAAACATGACAAAGGCAGCAGTAAAGCAGCACTTGGAACCAATTTAACTGCAGTTATTGTCTCACAGAATCAGAACTTTACCAGACAAATAAGTTTTAACTGTAGTTAGACCAGGATCCGGAAGTCAAATCCCTTACAAACTATAAGGGAAGGAAAAGGAAATAAGAAACTGTCCCGTTGCTCAGCAGATAGTGTTTAAGAGCATTTGAGCAAGGCCTTGAACCCTCTTGGGTAACAACGGAAGACGGTGATGCAGGCATTGGGCAGTTCCTTGTCATGACATGTGAAACACTGTGAGTGTGAAGGAAAGACAAGGAGCTCACTTGTTTCTTCCTGGAAACGTAGAGAGTGACAGAATTGAAAGCAGACTGTCCTTCAGTCAAAACGATCCTGCATATGTCAGTGTAACAGTGAGCTGTGCACCCCCGACCTGGTGACTTCACCCTGAATTTAATTCACAAAGACTGAGTTCAGGCTGCACTTTCAGTCCCTGTCATGCACACTTAGCAGTGGGCAGACAAAAGACCATGGTCGAGGGAGGCACCAGGATGTCTGTGAAGATGGGCCGGTATCCCGCAGGCAGAGGGGGGG
This sequence comes from Acanthurus leucopareius, assembly GCA_029814765.1. Lineage (NCBI taxonomy): Eukaryota > Metazoa > Chordata > Actinopteri > Acanthuriformes > Acanthuridae > Acanthurus > Acanthurus leucopareius. Next base: position 5,408,912 of record JAQMCX010000050.1, read on the forward strand.
TGCTCTGCTCCAGCAGGTCCAACACAGCCCCTCTGATGTCCCTGGACACATCACCACGGATGTCCAGCAGCACAGACACATGCTCTTCACTGAGGGAACAGAGAAACATGTAGGTACAATGCCTGATCTGCTCATAAAACCAGTATGATAATACTGTCAACAAAGTATTTATGACTTGCACTTGGGAGAAATAGTAGCAATCTGAGTGGTGTATACAACACCACTTATTTATAAATACTATATGATATTTTAACAGCTACTCTACTGTGGATGTCAGATTACCTGATGTCTGGGTATTTGGCTGCGAGTCCAGATACTTCCAGAGAAAGCATGGCAGGGTCTTTGAGGCGGATGAAGTCAGCCAGGACGGGCAGTAAGGCCAAAGGATTCACTTCAGGTACTGAACCTTCACCCTCCTACACACACAAAGGCTTTGACTGATGTGGGACTTTGAGTGTAGACAAAGAAATTAATTAATCTGACTGAAGTTGTTTTTGGCTTCATGGGACCATCATGTAACACTAGGATACAGGATGCCAGTTCTACTACTACAACATATATATATATTATGCATCAGCATCAACAATAAAGTATTCATGTGTACTCTAGTCATAATTTTGCCAAAAAACCAGGTCATGGGCTCTCAAAAAAAGAACTGCTGATGATTATTTTAACATCTGTAGGACACCATGTTACTGCAGAGCATTGAAGTGAGTAAATGAACTTTTCTGAGCCATGACAGAAAGAGTCAGGTCCTCCTCACCAGGCCATGGAAGATTTCTCTGAACTGCTGGTCGTCTTGAACCATCTGCTGGGCGAGCTGCTTCCTCTCCTCAGCGCTGCGACACACCAGCCTCTTCTGCATCAGAGCACGGACGTACTCCACCACCATCAGCCACTGGGCCTCCTCCTGCAGACGCTGCAGACACAAAAATCAGATTCAGCAGGCCACATAAACAAGGTTTGGAGCAATGTCAAGCAGTGCAAGTGTAGAAGTTTTGCTACACACACTGTTTTGATGAGATAAATTGCTGGGAGTTATTGTAAGAGTTGTGTTCAATGCATTTGATTAAAGTTTTATGGAGTCTACATGATCGACTAGATCACGTCACTTTGTTGTGGGAACTAGAATTGCCGGTTTAATATACAACTTTAATGGCCCTAATAGATTGATGAGATTGAGAAACCTGTGCTAATAATTATCAGTGACATTTTTCTCTGAATTTATAAAGAACTGATTACTCAGACTCAAGATGTACATTCAATTTATGTTATACTTTTGTCTGACATGACACTTCCACCTGCACTGTGGGGACGGAAACAGAGCATAGTTGTGACCTGTCGACAGGGAGGTCGAACACGGCTGTACAGGTCCAAGTGGTGCTCCAGGACACTGCAGAGTTTGGGGGTGGGGTCTCCCTGGACCAGCCAGGGTCGGGTCAGCAGGCCCGGGAGGAAAGGCTGAAGTTCCAGCAGAAGGTGATCCATCACCAGGCGACACGCCCGTCTCACCGCCCGGTCCAGAGCTGCCAGAGGGTTGGGAGGAGTCCGAGAGAACTGACCTGCCGACCGAGACGACTGCTGCTGCTGCAGACTCTCTGTGGACTTTCTGCACCGAACACAAAGGAAACATATGATTCCATTCAGGCCTGTGCCTGTTTTTTCCTTAACTTAAATTAGCTTATTTTTGTCCACTGGCAATTACATGCAAATTGTAAAATGTTCTCTGAAATCCCATTTATTTGTAAGCAGCACAATTTGATTGTCGATGAGTGTGGATTGACAAAATGCAACAGAATATCAGGTGTTTCTGCTTTTAGCCTCTGTTGGTGAAAAGATTTTGTCCAACTGTGTTCCTTAGCACAGACAAGAAACTGATCTTCTCTTTCTCTAGTCCTCTGGTATTTTGTTTATAAATTGAACAGAATGTTGCTGCTAATATCACAACAATGCTTGCCAACATTATATTAAAGTATTCTGAGTTGAGAAACTGGCCAAAATGTGGCTTAAATTTGTGTAATAAAGCTGTGAAAGCTTTGTCAAGGGGTTAATTCACCACCATTCTGTCTTTATCTCACTTGAGGATGATGCAGTTGCTGATGGAGGCCAGCAGATAGTGGAGGTAGAACTTGTTTTTGTTGTTGCTCGGCTCCCTGCGATGCTCCTTTCCAAATTCCACAAGTGCTTCTCGAAACCTGTGATGTGAACGAATGAAGGTTAAAGTGAAGACCTGTCCAAACCTGTCTGATACATACTGTGAAAAAAAAAAGAAAAAAGGTGGACAGGCAGCCAGAGGCTCTATTTGCACAAATGCAAACCTGTTGAGGAGATTCTCCATCTCATACAGTCCCATCTGTATTGTCTGATCTCGTAAGGATTCTCCGATCATAAGAGCTACTCGAGCATTCTCCTCCAGCATCTATGGCACACCCACAAACAAAACAAACAAATGACACTATATGATACGACACATCCAGACTGAAGAAATACACACATCGCAACACTTAGGTATAGGTGTGATTGTGGGTGTGGCTGTGCTTCTTGTGCATCTGTATCTCATGGTTCACCTGTGTAATGATAGTAGGAAGGCTAGTTTGGTAGAAACCTTCGTGGTCTGTATCTGGTTCCTGGTCTCTCTGCCAGTCCTGAAGCTCCACCTGTAGAGCTTTGTGCATCCACTCTGACACACTCTTCTATAATAGATGACATGGACACACACATTTAATGTTCTCAGTGTAAAAATTCAGGAACCACTGTGTTCCTCAACACATCATATCACTTTTTTGTGGGTCCTACACAATTTTAATTGGATAATTCCCAAATTTTTCAGGTTATGAATTAAAATTTTTTCCACAGGTAATCAATAAATCCCTTTCCAAAACAGCATATACATATAACTGTAATAGAAATTAATCAGGGAAATGTTGGAATATTTTATTTGATTGACAATTAACACAAAATGTGTGGTCCTGTGTACATTTAGACTCTATTTGACTCACTCGAACACTCTGCACATATTTGTTCTGCAGCTGCTCCAATCTTTCGGTGCTGATGAGGGGTCCCAGTTCTTCCTTTTCCATCTCAGTCACCAGCTCGGGATGACCCATCATGTCTGGGCTGTCATAGCAAGACTGTCAGACTCCAGGCTTATATGATGGTTAACAGTATCTAACAGTGGCTTTCAAAATGAGCTCAAAAAGCTCATGATGTTGAATAAAAACACATAATTTTGCATGAATAAAACTGAAAGAATGAATAGTATTTCACAGAAAGCAAAGATTTAAGAGAAATAACTGGTTTATTACAGCTCTGAAGAATTTTGCAAATTCAGGTTAGATAGCAATTTCAAAAGATGGCAGCTGTTCCAAATGACATGTACCAGATTTTAATGAAAGGAAAGAGATAGGTAATACGGGAGAGAAAGTATCCATTCAAGATAACCAGTTGCATTTGAAATAAATATACTATAAGAGTCTTATCCCGCTGAGCCAAAGGACTGTTCAGGTTAGTGTCCAATTTCTCGATTAATTTTCTTGTCCACTCACACAACAAAGGAGTTTTTATTTGCTTAGATATGTCCAATCGATGTGAGAAGTTCAGTTACTTCAAATTCAAACTTCCCTTGTTCTTACTGTAGAGGTACACATTACACTAACTACAGAGACGGATGAACAAAGAATAAAATACAGCATGTGTGCAGTTCATGGACCTCACCTGTTGTAGATATGTAGTACCCAGTTAAGAACAGCAAAGATTTCCCCACTCTCCAGGTCCCAGCTGCTAACCTAGGCCACAAGTACAACGTGCATGTGTATCATGAGGTGGACAGTAAGCAGCTAATCACAGCTATGATTAACCTTTAAAGTCCAGTCAGTAGTTGTCAAAGAGAAAACAACAGCCAATAAGTATAATTAACTCAGTGTGGTCCATTATTAGGTTGTATTTAAGTCTCATGACTCTTACTGTATTACATGTTATATGATGGCAGAAGTAATTGTCCCTGACTTGTGCTTCACAAAGTGAGGAGTCATGTGATGCGGCATTGGTTTATTTCTCTCACATGACTCACCTGTGTCAGGTGAGTCTGTAAACAGTGGTGGCTGGCTTTAAGGTAGGCTCCGGTCAGCTGGTAGTGTGGCGGGACACAGTGCTCCAGCAGGTGGCGTACCGTAGTCAGGTCAGCCATGATGCTGTGCTGGAGAGCAGAGAGGTGGCCTGCTAAACCCGGCCCACGTGTATGCAGGTAGGAAACGCTGCGAAACCGTGCAGAAACCGCCTCCTCTAGTACCTGAGAGAAAAGAAATAGGAGAAATTTAGAGGCTGTTAGAGGCCATTTACAGACAAGTTTTAAAGTATGTAAGAATGCTCTGATATGATTAAATTTTTTTTTAACAGCTTTTGGTTTCCATGAAAAGTAAAATAGCTGGAAGTACTTCTACTCTTTCTTTTTCATTGAAAAATTTTTGACTAATAAATCAAAATTCTCATGCTTTGCCCACAGCTGCTTCTTGCATTTGATCAATGGCTGACTGAAGAAATACTGGAGAAAATTAGCTCCATGTTTGAAACTCAGAGGCTAAAACATGTGAGGAACTCAGATGAAGAGGGTGTTGTGGACCAAAATCAGCAGCTAGCAGATGGATCAGGATGGTGAATGGTGTTGTTGTTTCTTACCTTGCAGCTGAATGACACAGTGCTAGTTCTTGTTTACTGTCACTTTCTGTACTGTCACATCTGTGCAGGAGGTTTCAAGTTTCTCTGCCTTCGATTGGCTTTCAAATTTGTGAGGACGTGCACAGACGTCGCCTCCCTCAGGAGAGGAATGTAAAAACACCTCTCTAATAACAAAGTTTGCACAGACATGAGGCAGTGCAGTCAAACCATAAGTGATATTATCATAAGAAAAACACCTCTCTGAGCGGAGGGGGGCTGCTAATATAATGATGAATTCAAAAGGGGAAAACTGGGTCAAAGTTAAAGTGTTATGTTTGTTTCAGCTGGTGCTGACCTTGAAGAAGCATGCTCTCCAGCAGCGGGGTCGTCCTGAGGGAAGGGGCCTGGTGTTGCCTCTGGTCCCCCCTCTCTCCTCTAGAAAAGCTTGGTCCAGGGCCTCCTCCCTCTCCACAATCCTCACCGCTGACACAAATGGTGTGGGGTTTTGTCTCGCCAGTGCCAGAGCGCTGCTCACCACAGCCCACAGCTCCTTACCTGAGGGGACCAGTGATCAGCAGCAGACAGAGAAGGAAATCAGCTGTCAACATGGTGGAATGTTTAGCAGCTTAAGACATATTAGAGATATCTTCCTCAGGTGTTGGTGTGTGACCAGAAACATGCCCTTCCATGAATGTTTCTGTTAGTAGTCTACCGGATGAGATAACAGATAACCTTTTGCTAAAATGTTTGCCAAAAAAAGTCAATCAGATTAAAATATGTCAGTGTTATTGTGCTGTTAACCTTTTCTGCTTCCCCTACACAGCCAAAAGAAAGGAGAAAAATCTACTGGCTGTAACTTTTCCAGGAACAATTTTCTATTCAAGCTAAAAAAAACTATTAAGCTCTTATATGTTATGATCATATATTATTACTCATCACAGTTCCCAAACTATAATATCTTGTTACTTGTCATTCCTGTTTTTTCCTCATTAATCAAATACAGGAGTTCCAGGTGCTTTTTTATGTGCTTTTTTTTTTACAAGATAAAATCCTTCAAATATTTTATTAAATTAAACAAACTTTTCAAATAAATTTAAAATTGTTTAAACACAAACAGCCAGGTATTAACTTGGTCATGATAAATTACATTCCAAAATCAGTAAACTTCTTATTTAAATCAAGGAAAGTCAAAACCAGAGAGTAGCAAAGCAAAACTTATCAGAGTTTTAGTGCCAACTTTTAAAGTCCCTCATTGTTTTCAACTCTTACAGCCTCAGAGGTGTTCATGTTAGTACAAAAAATGATTAATAAGGTACTAAGTGCTCAGAATCCCCCCCTTTTTGTGGAATGGAGGCATTTTTGATATTAAGATTGTTTGGCCTTATAATGCACAAAAGTCATGCACATCATCATCATCATCATCATCTTCTTTAAGGAGCAAACAAAATTTTAAATCATGGATGCATATAGATAATGAATTTGCAGAGATTTTTTTAAAATCCTTATATACACAAAAAATGCAGCATTATAACCACAGACAGGGGCAAATACAGTTGCCATGTATGATCTGTTTGCTTTTGAGCCAAAGCTGTCGACCCCCCTTGTCTATAAGATCTCCTTACCCAGGGCGTCCACCAGCTGCCCGACACCAGAGAAATATTTGGCCACCAGCTCCTGGTCTTCTGTGCTGAGTGAACTTCCTGCAGCCCCGTGGAGCTGCCAGAGGATGTCGTCCTGCCAGTGCTCCAGATCCATCAGCCGGGCGTGGGCCTCCAGGAGACGCCGGGACTCCACCAGACGCCCTGTCTCCAAAACCATGCTCCGCACTGCAAAGATCAGGGATGAGGGCATTTGTTATACACACTGTCAACAATTTATGTAGTAACCTTTTGCTACCACTTGGCACTGTTTGAGACTGAAGATGCATATTTCATCAGTTAATGATTTTAGGTCTCTGTGTCCTCAGAGCAGCCTCTCACCAGAATAAAGTCGTGGCAGATTGCTGACGGCAGCGAGGAGCTGACAGTGATTGACTGACACTTCTCTCAGCCTCTCCAGAGACTTCACCCCCTCTGTGTTTCCATTGGATTCCAGTCCTGCTCTCTTCAAAGCCTGTGACACCTCCTTCAGCTCGGCTCGGGCCTCTCGGAGCTGCTCCAGACCCCAGCCGACCCCCTCCAGGTATGACTGGACCATGGACTGGAAGGACAGCAGCAGGAACATGCAGCAGCACAGTGGTAATGATTAACAGGAACATCTGGGGCACATCCATTGTGTCAACTGTGTTTTGCATGTGTATGTGTTTCATGTGTCACCTTGAGTCTAGTGTGTATGGAGGCTGTTCTCTGACTCTCTCTCTTCCTGTACTGGCTCAGACGCTCCAGATGCTCAGGTCGGCAGAAAACACCTGACGCCCACTTCAGGGCAGCACCGCGGGCCAAACACTCAGCCCTCTCCACCTCTGGCCACACCTTCGCCACGGGCATCGTGTCTGATGGGGGAGCAGACAGCACGGGGGGGACAGATGACATGATGAGGGAACTCTCAGGGGTCTACAGCTATGATAAAGAACTTGAGTGTTTGAACTTAATCACCAATAAGCATGATATCAAAACCCTTTACAACAGGATAAAATATAGCAGACAAATTAAATTACACATTGAACAAACAACCAAACAAAAAAAATACATTTTAAGGTATTTAAGTGGTTGCTTGGATGTAAAAAATAATGGAGAATAAATCAATGTAATAAAAAACATCTATGTTAGATGGATTTAATAAGTAATATATCTTAAATAAAACAACAATACTGTACTATCCATGTATTTATATAGTTAACGTACTGGACTTGGTTCTAAGTGCTGAGGTAGACTGAAATGAAGTGAAAAAAGGTAAGTTTTCAGCTCTGATTGGTCAGTTCATGCCTCAACACATCTTGATGGTTTTCTTCAAATGACCCTTTTCAGTTTGTTGAAAGGCACACACAGAAGGCACACTGTAGAAAAGTCCTGTCGTAGCATCAGAGAGCAGGCTACCTGGTTCACCGTTGTAATGGGAATTATGTCTCTTTTAAGTAAAATTATTCATTTGGCTTATCTTTTCAAAAAGAGTCGTCTCTGTCAGTTTTCCATTTAGTACAGTGTCTGGCATTAATCCTTCAGTTAAACTTGGCAATGTTACGATTTATATGTGTGCCTATAACACTTAAATTATGAAATTTAATTATACTTTACCTCATAATTTACAGAATACCATAATTTTACAGTAAACTTGGTGCAAAAGCTTTAAATTAAATTGGAAATGTCAAAAACGATTCCACATGTGTATTGAATGTTTTATCTGTTTTGCGTGTTGCCTACCGCAGAAATATACAGAAGTCTCACCATGATTTGGTCTTAATGTTATTACTAAAGTGAGCCACTTCCTGATTGTATTTTAAAAACTATATTATAGGATATATACTATAGGATATTTTCTCATATCAATTTATTGAAAAAATAGGAAGGAAAAAAGCAATGGGCTTTTAAAGGGGAGTCGTATCCCATCATTCACTTATTTGGCCTGCTCATTGAAACAAATTGTTTATGAATGACACAACACCAGTTTATCAGTTCACGTCTAAATATCGTAAACCAGACATCACACTCAGACATGTGCAAAATAAACAGTCTGATCATATCTGGCACATCAAACACGTACAACATCTGCACTAATGTGGCTCAGTGCTCATTCCTGCCTGAGAATCAGCCGGTGTGCCTCCACACTATGACACCTTCACCATGAGCCCGTGCATCATGATGCTCTTAGAATGTGAGTATCTTTACCTGAAAGGTCATTTCTCTATTATAATTACAAATGTACACTGTTTTATTACAAGGAGCAGAAGCCATCATACAGTAAATCTGACCAGAGCTCAGGGCATCATGTATTACCTAAACTGATCATTAGATAAGATAAGCAGTTTTCTGAGGGAAGCCCTGTATATCATTTGATCAGAACTGAAAAGGCTTAACCCCAAATGGATAAGGACTTTTAATGCGTCTCAGTATTAAAAATCTCAAACTGTACAACCAGAGGAAGAGGAAATTATCTTTTGCAACTGGGGCACATCCTCCCCTGTGACAAAAACCCCAGAAATGGCCCGATTATCTGCTAAGTGACGTTGAACTTACTCACCAAAGTCATTTCTGCAGAGCAGCTCAGCCTCTAAGATATGTTTTTAGAGATAAAATCAAGTTTGCTGAGATAAAGGTTTTTTTTTTCTCAGTTGGGAAGTTTTCCATAAAGAGTGACTGTGTGTTGCATTATTAGATTTTTTTAATAAAGTGTTTTCCTCTACAAGCTCAAGAAAAGTACACCCTGGATTTTGTTATAGCTCCCAAGATTGCCTCCAAATGTTCGCCCTCGCTCTCCCATGCATTTTCTGTTGAGCAACCAACTACATCATCCATAAAAAGAGAATTTTGAGCAAACTAAGCAGCAGCAGTGTTGATACGAACGGGATATGCTGCACAGTCTGAGCCAAACATTTCAATGCACCACAGTGGAGAGGTTCTTTATAAAGCAGAGAGAAGTGAGGCTCTGTTGCTCTGTCGACCAGTCAGGTGAGCAGGATATCATTTCTCATCTGTTAGTCAGCCAGACAGGCAGGCATGCAGCCATTAGAGTCACATGACAAAGCTTCCATTTGAATTACACATCTTAATTGGTTCTTACTGAATATTGTTCTGCTCAGTGACTCAGCGAAGAGTAATATGTTGTTTTTGGTCGGCAGCATCGAGCGGTCTCTCTGTGATGTCAGGGTTAAAAGTTTAGTTGACTGTGTTAAGATAATTGTCTAACAGTCCAGGAGTTTAGTGTGTTGACTGTGTGTGTGTGTGTATGTGTGGGGTAGATGTTTGAATGTCTCCATTACACAAACAGGGCTGTGTCTGTCTCAGAGGAGGTCATGGGACACTCTGCCATCTCCACCAAGGACTAAATATGAGCACTGAAACATCATCATCAGCAACTCTGTAAAACAAAAAGCCCTCGCAGCTCATAGTCAGGAGAGTGATGAGTGTCTGGAAACTGGTGCTGCAACAGCACAGTGACAAACACGACTGCACAGAGGACAATACAGCACTTACTCACTGACTGTCACACTATAATGCTGCTGTAGTGGCGCGTTGGTATGGAAACCAGGCTTATGGTGGAGAACTACAGCTGTACTGACTGCAACACAACAAACAGGCCTACAGACATGGACCTTTGAATAAAATGCTAAATAATTTTTATTTAAATATTCACAGTATTTAAAGGGACATTCTCCCCTTGTCTATATGTTAGTCTGTTAATTTCCTAGTGATAGTGAACACAAAAGATGCTACTGAGTTGCACTATGGGAAGTGAAGGATCCATGTTTTTCGGAGTTTGACCAATAGTAGATAGTAAAAGTCAGTATATCTCCACCTCTGTTTCTCCAGTTATCACTGTTCTGTTGATAATCTGTCCCTTCAAAATATTCCAAACTTTATAAACTGCCAGACAGTCCTTCTAAATTAGGCTTTTTTTCTTTATAAAATTAATAAAATAAAATGTACAATTCCTTTCTTCCTTCCCAGGGTAGAAAAATATTTGAAATTGCTTATTTTCAAAGTTTACTGTTGCAGCAGTTGTGAAAATCTCCCCACATTCATTTAATAGCTGCTGTGAAACTTTCATCAGCAGCAGCATCAGCAAGAGCAGATGGAGTTTACCCAGTGTCTTTAAAGTGTTGAAATATTGATGGTAAATGGAAATTTCAACATCTACTACTTCATGACCAGACAACAGTCCATCAAAACATCAGATCTGTTTATGAAGATCATATTATGGGGTTGAAAATCAGATTTTAAACATGAAATCAAGGGTCAGTGCTGGCCCACAAATCAAAACATCATTCAAATCAAATACCTGAATGATTCAGTTTCAGAGGGGTTCATTCATTTACCCCCTGCACGGCTCCGGCTCCGGCTACTGAGAGACTTTGGAAGAAGTGGGTGTTGGCCTTTTAGCAATGTTGTCAGCAGGCAAACACTGCATTTCTGTGCATGTGTGTGTTCAGTTAGTGTGTCCCCTTACCTTCTGGTTTGTCACCAACATTCTTCTGATCCCCTGCTGACATTGAAGTTCAGTTTCCGGCTGCCCGTCCACCCGACGAGTCTCCTTTTCCCTGAGGGCTGGCACTGAGGGTGCCCAGGGTGCAACTCTGGCAGAGGAGGGTGAAGAAAGACACAGATGAGGCAGAGGAGAAGAGGAAGAAGGAGAAGAAAGGGTGGAGGAGAGAGGGCACATATCCATTCTACTGACGGCTTTCCTCTTTTTCCTCACACACACTCTCTCTCCCAGACACATCCTCTGCTGAGAGGCCGGCAGGAAAGGGAGGGAGCTGGGGGAAGGAGAGGGAAGAGAATAATGCTGGAGAGGAGGAGGGAGGGTGAGGGGAGAAAGGGGCAGGGATAGGGAGGGTATAGGGACATATGCTGCATTCAGGGGCCTGCTGGGGAGATGGAATAAACACTTTTAGATCATTAAATTTACCTCAGCTTTCTAATTACGAAGCTTTCAGCCATACTGTCTTCATCAGACAGAAAATATTGTGTTGAAAAAGTCTTAACAGCTACTTAGCTTAGATGTAAACACATCTATCGCCATGACAACTGTGCTAACCTTCTCAAGAAGACCATGTGATAAAAGTTGAAAGCTCCATTGGGAAAAAAGCTGGTAGGTGAGCCATGAGTTTGTTGAGTTTGTTGCTGAGAGTTAGATGATGTGCAATGGCGTAGCTTAGCACGAAGACTGAAAACAAGGGGGGAACAGCTAGGCTGCTCCTGTAACCAAGGGTAACAAAATCTGCCCAGCAACAGCTGTACAGCTCACTAATCACCTTGTTATATCTCACTTGTTTTCTTCACACAAGAATAAGAAAGACATGTTTTACACGTTACTGTGTTTATACAAATAACGTGAGTCAAGGTCTGAAATTTAAACACTCAATTAAGATTGTTTTCATATTCAAGTAATTAGGATTTTTTGTGCCCTACATGACGTGAAAGGCAGCGTGAGAGAGAAAGAGAGAGAGACAGCGAGAGAGAGACAGAGAGAGAGACAGAGAGAGAGAGAGAGAGGGAGAGAGATAGTTATGGGAGGGGACCAGCAAAACAATCCAGATGGTGGCAGGGGGGGTGAGGGATGGGTGAGGGATGGGTGGGGGGGTTTGCAGTAAGTGGACCTGGTGTTCCACAGAATCTCAAGGGAGTCTGAAAATCTCCGTGACTCAAAATGGGAAATCAATTGCACACACAGTTACAGGAAGAAAAAATATATAATGCATAAGTCATTAGCCTACAGCCCAACGTGAAAGAAGGGGAGACAAAGGAGCCACAGAACTAATGGAGTCCATGACTGCTGTTGTTTCACTGGTGTCAGTAAACAGTTTAAGCCAGACTTCTGTCATGGTACTCATAACTCCATTATTCAGTCGTTAACCTTTTAACAGCAGGCAGGTAAACAATGTGGCCCTATTAGTAATGCCGAACTAAAGGAGTTGAATTTTTCCACTGAAATGAAAACAGACGGTGTCATTGAACCTCTCTGATCCTCTGCAGCTGTTTGACCAACGCCAGCTACTACCACTAAGGGGAGATTGTTTATTAAGTCCTCTGACCTCGCCGCCCTGTTTACGCCTCTAAACTTCCCGGACCTCTTCAAAACAAAACACAAAGTGTGCCAAGTGGCCCTGAGGCTGGAGCCAGCACAAACATGCTATTCGAAGGGAACACGGGAGCATCATTCCTTTAAAGCTGCACTTCAAATTTCCTCATGCAATTTTAAAATTAGTGCGTGGGAACGCTGTGAGCATTCTTTGAATAACAAACTGAATATGAACAAAGGAGGAAATTGTGAAAGAACTAAAATTTGAGAAAGCTTGCATAGTTTGTGACTGGTATGAGTTACTGGATAGTAGTGACTGTACATAAATTAATGCGGTGGGAAGGGAACGTTCATGTTTCAATTCATGAAAACAGCCAAACCTTCCAACAGTGAATTTCTTTGGGCCGTTCTTCGATATTTTTCCAGTACCTCAAAATAACAAAGCATTAATAATGAGGGAGGATGTACGCTAACGTAAATGAGCAATGACTGACCACTTGACCACCTGAGGTCAGTGGAAACCCAACTGTCATATCATCAGTTTATAAGATGATGGGGTGAAATGGATGGCATGCAGGCCTCAGCAGATATGAAACAACATGAGCATCCATTTAAAGTCCTGTTTCTGACCTCCTGAAGAAATGTAAGTATGTTTTGGTTTGGTATTCATCAGCACATGAGAAAAACATCTGGCTCTTGGCTGCTGAATGCTTCACTATGTTCACCAGCTAGCTGCTAATTTTGTCTGCTGTTTGGTACTGAGTAGGAAGATTACAATAGGTTTTTTTTTTCTTTGTTTTTGTCAAAAAATTGCTAATAGTAAAGTTGCAAACAGGGAATGTTATTTTCCTCTTTTGAGGAAATGAACCTACAGACCCTTACTCTCTTTATTGTAAGAGCATTAAGACCACAGGAAGAAAAATTTGTTTACTGAACAAAAGAATCAGTGAAATGCTGCTTTTATACTCGTCTAACCCTCATTGTGTCAGGTTGGTTTCCTCTTTGTTTGTCACAGTCTAAAGAGCACCTTCCTCAGTATCATCTCTTGTGTCTTCACTACAAAGGAACAGCTTCCTCCAGAGCCATGTAAGGAACAGAGGGTGACATGGCAGGATGTTGTGCAGAATGTATTCCAGTCAGGGTGGGACCACCTCACTGAGGGCAACAAGGCCGCTGACATGCTGTGCTTCAGTGTTGACCAGCAGGGTTGTGTTGACAGCAAGGATCATCACTGTCCAGTTTCTTCCCTTCTGTTCTGGCGGCTCAGTCACTACCTCTGCTGCAGATCAAATAACGTGTACAAATCTGTGTGTCAGCTGAGAAAAACATGCTTTTGAGCTTAAATTTGCATCAAACCTGTGTGCTGAACTTATAGCTTGAAAAGCTGCGGAAGGTGACAAACCTGCAGAAATCCACTGCACTGCCTGTCACCCAGGGTGTAAAAACACTGAAACTGCCAGTGTTACTGGTTTAAAACAGCTGCATGTGTGTCCTGAATGCACAATCAAGCCCTCCCCTCTTCTTGTTGTTGTCATCACCTTGAGCTCCATAACAGCCAGCAGCGTCTCCGCCCAGAAGAGCTATGGGACGAACAGGAAGTCTAATTCTAGACCACTTCCAGTGACATTCCTGACCTGAGCTGTCTTCCTGCCAGACTCTCTCAGATCTATTATTCCACCAGACTATGTAAATGTATATAGAGCAAGAGCCTGAGTCTAAAGGGATGGGAAGTAATTTAATCTATTGGTCTAGGACATCTGTTTGAATTTAGATTGTGCACTAAATTTAACTTTTGCTACTTGGGAAAATTCTAAATACTAGGGTGCTAATATAAAAAGTAGGTGAGTACTTATATATAAAAGACATATTGGACATTTCATAACATCACTTAAATGCAAACCTGGATCAGTCAAGTTCATTAATATAAGCCGTTTTTATATAATCATTTCAATCTGTTTATTTACTTATTTATTCATTGGTGCAATCAATTAAATGCATTAGAGTTTACATGAATAACATTTATATGGAAGTGACAGACTGACAGGTGGAAATCTATTGAAAAGAACAGTTCATTGGAAAGAACAGACTACATTCATATTAGCAGCAAAACTACAGAGTTCACTTTTACCTCACCCATTCAAACTTCAGTTTTTGTATTTAACCTTTTATATAAGTAACTCCAGTTCAACAGGGTTTCACACATGTCAGACAAACATGAAAAGAGAACAAGTATAGAACGAAACATATGAGACAAAAAAAAGATTTAAGAAAAGAAAACATGAAAATGAAATTATATAAAATAAATTTGAATGCTATATTAAAATGGAGTTAGATATGAGCATGGCGGGGGGGGGGGGGGGGGGGGGGGGGGGGGGGGGGGGGGGGGGGGGGGGGGGGGGGGGGGGGGGG